>SJXQ01008439.1:0-72394 GCA_006408695.1 Aepyceros melampus
GCCCTTAAGCATCTTTAAATGCTGATGGGTTAGGACAAGACAGAGGCTAGACATTGTAGGAATGAAAGAGAATAATTCAGCAGAATGTGGTCACTCACCCAATTCACACTGCTTTGGACCAGGAAACAGCCATCTTCACTTTTATGGACCATGGCATGGTGTCCTAGAAATCTCACTTTTTGTCTCATCAACTACTTCACTCTTTTTGGCATGAAAAGTTGCTACTTGGCTTAAAATCTCCAATGACTTTGTCATAGCTCAGATTTTAAATTCTAAATTCCTCCACCTGATTCAAAAGTCCTCCATGATCTCCCTTGTGCACTCTGGCTTCATAATTTATTCAGCAAGCTGATCATCCCTCCTCTGGTCCATTCCACACAGAGCTACTTTTAGATCCCCATTATGTTTGGCTAAGGAAGCCTGCTGTCTGCCAGTAAAATCACCCGTATTTTATTAACAAGAACTATAGGAAACTTCGCCCCCTTCATAAAGTCTTTCTCTCTTCCCAGGCAGAATTAAACATTCTTTTTTGTGTCACCCTGCATACGTTGCACATACTTCTTTCATAACAACTGTAATATTTTATTGCTCTAATTTGTTTACATGAGTTGTTTTCCCTATTAAATTGAAAGGTGCTTGAGAGCAAGGGCAACTCCATCAGCCTCAGCTCTCTCGTATGAAACTAGCACATACTAGATGCCCAGATATTAGTTACAAAAGAATGAGTAAATCCGTGTGTTTTTAGGAAAGATAGAATATATTATTGGTTGATGTGGGGTGATGAAATATGATGAAGACATTTTTTTTCCCTCCTCTAAAGAGCTGGAATAATGTACTTGGTTTACAAACAAATCATTCTTTCAAGAACAGCCCAGTTACTGTCTCAATAAGTGAAGGGCGTATATTAGAAAGGTATTATACTTTCCTTTGACATTTCATTTCCTGTCATTTTTATGTGCCCATACAGCTGTAATAACCTTGCTCCTACAATCCTGATTATTGGGAAAACTATTTCTACACATAAGCTTCTGCATGCACAAGTGTGGCTTAGAGTAGGTAGATGTGGCTGATGTAGCTGATGGTCATAATGGTGAGTCCCCAGCTTTACCCTTCACGGCTTAAGTAGGTCCACAGGGATCACTGACAGAGTTTCATATTGTACCATGCAGTATTTACATTTATAGGAATAGCATATTTCTTAGCATAAATAATATGGTACATTTTGACATTCTTTAATTTGACCAAAAGTTTAATCCAGTGAAGGAGATTAAAATTATATTACTACCCATTCTATGGCTGTGAAAGCCAAAGAGATAGTTAGTGATGGAGCCAGAAAGAGAATCTAGGAATTCCAAATCCCTATTTTACTTTTTTACAATAGGCAATTTGACTTTCCAAATAGAAGCTACCTTGGAAGGAAGCACCACTGACAAAATTCAGACAAATAAATGAGATAATTTTAATCTAATTGTTATTTAGATAATAAATATATCAGATATTTATCTAATTGTTATTTATATAATAAGTGTCTCTTGGCTTAACAGGATGAAGAAAGACATTTTCATTTCTAAAGCTTATACCTGAATTATATGATTGTAGAGTATTTCTGTATGTCTGACTACTTGGAAATTAATTGTCATTATCCCCATTATTGACATCATCATCATATATATATATATATATATATATATATAGTTTTTACTAAACACTATTCATTTTTATTAACTGTGTGCTTAGTCACTCAGTTGTGTCTGAGTCTTTGTGACCCCGTGGACTGTAGCCTGCCAGGCTCCTCTGTCCATGGGGATTCTCCAGGCAAAAATACTGGAGTAGGTTGCCATTTCCTTCTCCACATAATCTTCAATATTGCTAGCAATTTTTTACAATTTAATAATTCTTACAATACTTTTATTCATATCCTCTAGCCTGATTTCCACAAAAACTTTGTGAGATAAGTAACATACTTATGTATCCATTTTACACACAAGGGAATCAGGTCTTAGACAAGTTAATAATTCAGATGGTAAAGGGCATGACTTACTCTGGCCTCAGGTAGTGTAATATTAATTATATGCTCCTTAAACAGTTGCTGTCCCCACAGACTTTGCTATACCTTTTGTTCTGGCATTCTTTTCATGGCATAAGGAAGTATCTACAAGGCTTAAATCATAAAATCTCAGCACTATCTCTTTCTTGAGCATCTACTTTGGTAGGAAAGAAATGAATACTATTAAGGTATATACAGAAAAAAAAAAAGATATATACCAAAAGACGGTGGAAGTGAAATGGAAGTAATAATCCCTTCTTGTTAGGAATCCTGGAACTTTGGGAAGGGATGCAAAGGTGACTAAACTTCTGATGGGTTTTGGGTGTTCCCATGGTTTCCTATCACTTATAGAATAAAATCTAAACAAATCCTGGACTTCCACACCCAGGACTTTTCTACTGCCCTATCTTCATCTCATACCATGAGAAGGCTCTAGCTGTACTCCATTTCCTACATTTCCTTAGTTATAGCACACAGAACACATATTAAAATATATATATATATATATTTCTGTGCCCTTACATAGACTATTTCCTTTCCCTACAATGGACTGTTCTTGACACTGTCTTTCTTACAAGCCTTAGCCTGTTACTTTCTCAAAGATACTTTCCAGCAACCCCTAGGAAAACGTATGATTCTCTCTTTATGTGCTAGTATTCATCGTCTTTTCCTCCATTATGGAAATTTATGGTCATCCATCTGTTTCCTCTACTAGAAAATGAGCTATTTGAGTCATTTAAGGTCAGGGAGTATAACCTATTTGACCTTTATGAGCTCATCACTGAACCCAATACTAATAGTTTGTTGAATGAATACCGAATAGATTCTATAGATTGTAAAGGACAACTGTCATTAAACTGAACACATAGTTTTCAACAAAGAAATTTCTTCTACATTAGCCCTGAAAGTCATTTCTCCTTTACTTTAATCACTGCTGGTATAGAGATTGCTGCTGCTTCAAAACAATAAGCCAAAACTCCTTTGTAAATTCTGCATTACTATCATAGATGATCCTCTTTAAATATTAAAACTGGTGACCATGTACTTTCTAATTTCTTTCTTCTCTAGAATAAATAATCATTATATATTTAATTATTTCAGTTATGATATAGCTACACATATTTTGGTTCATTATTCTCTGGTCTGGGAGAGCTTTGTCAGTGTTCCATTTCAAATGGATTTCCTGGAGTCTGCTTGTAACTCTCTGGAACACTTCATAGAAACAAGGAGAAAAAAGTCAGAATTGGCCTGGAGCTCAGAGCTGCCTTAACATTGAGAAAGGGCTCGGAGGAGTCTTCTAAAAGTGAGAAGGTAGATTATTATATTGCATTATTAATATGCAATGGATATGCATTTATTCATGTATGGTTGGCTCTACCTTTTCAACATTAAATTACTTTCTACTTTATGAAAACTTAGTTCCAAATGCTTTTCTGAAGTGCAAATTGTCCAGGGAGAAAAGATGGTTCTGTTAGGCTGGTTTTCGAGGCCAGCCCTAGGTAAAATGGTGAAGTAGATGATGATTTTTATTGGTATCTTTCCATCCTAAATAAAAAGGAAAAGAACAAAAATAAAGAAAACTCACACTGCGAATGTATCATCATCTTCATTTATTTCTGTTTTCCATAGTTTCTATGGGCAAACATACCCTAACTATTGTGCATGCACCCTATGTCCCTTTTAGGGATAATGATAAGATAGACATTTGTTGTGATAACAAACAACTTCAGATCTCAGTGGCTTAATACAGAAACATTTATTTCCTGATTACACAAATCTAACCTAAGTCCAACAGCTCTACAGGGCAGCTATCTTCCAAGTAGTAACTTAGCAACCCAGTTTGCTCCCATCTTTTTCCTGACATCCCATAGCACAGGCTCCACAGCCACACCAAAGAGGAAGAGAGGCTATAGGGTTGCCTCCCAATTCTAAAACATTTTGATCAAGAAGTGAGATTTATCATTTTCATTCATAGTCCTTTGACTAGAACCAATCACATGTCTGCATCTAATAGGAAGTTAGGAAGTGCTGGAGAATTCCCAAACATTGAGTGAGAAGTGACTATCCATTCTTCACTCTATCTCCAGCTCCTGCTAAAACAGAAGTGGGCAGGAAGTAAGTAACACTAAAACTAATCCTATATTGCAATAAAACTTGCCCATTTGGAGTTGTGTTTTCTAGTAGAGTCTAGGGCAAATCTTTTTCCTGACATCCCATAGCACAGGCTCCGCAGCCACACCAAAGAGGAAGAGAGGCTATAGGGTTGCCTCCCAATTCTAAAACATTTTGATCAAGAAGTGAGATTTACCATTTTCATTCATAGTCCTTTGACTAGAACCAGTCACATGTCTGCATCTAATAGTAAGGAAGTTAGGAAGTGCTGGAGAATTCCCAAACATTGAGTGAGAAGTGACTATCCATTCTTCACTCTATCTCCAGCTCCTGCTAAAACAGAAGTGGGCAGGAAGTAAGTAACACTAAAACTAATCCTATATTGCAATAAAACTTGCCCATTTGGAGTTGTGTTTTCTAGTAGAGTCTAGGGCAGACAATCAATTCAATTTGCTGTTTCTATCACCCTCACTAGCTAATATTTTTCTCAACATCTTAAACAGATTATGGTATTTCTCACCTTTGTGGCTAAAATGTTTCTGCCCCAAATTTATATGTTGAAGCTCTAAACTTTCAGAATGTGACTATATTTTGAGATTCGGTCTTTAAAACTTGATTAGCCTAAAATGAATGGAACAGGTCTTAATCCAGTCTGACCTGTGTCTTTTTAGGAAAAATAAATTAAACACACAGAGAAAAGCTAAGGATACACATATGCAAAAGAAAGACCATATGAACAGGCAACAAGACAAGAAGAAACCCATTCCACCAACACCTTGAACTTGGACTTCCAGCGTTCAGAACATTAAAAGGTACATTTCTGTTATTTAAGTCACCCAGACTATATTTTGAGATTCGGTCTTTAAAACTTGATTAGCCTAAAATGAATGGAACAGGCCTTAATCCAGTCTGACCTGTGTCTTTTTAGGAAAAATAAATTAAACACACAGAGAAAAGCTAAGGATACACATATGCAAAAGAAAGACCATATGAACAGGCAACAAGACAAGAAGAAACCCATTCCACCAACACCTTGAACTTGGACTTCCAGCGTTCAGAACATTAAAAGGTACATTTCTGTTATTTAAGTCACCCAGTCTGTGACATTTTGTCTTGGCAGCCATAGCAATTTAATGGACTCATCTTTGGCATGCCCACAGTATCAGACAGGATGGACTGACTAAGTTACACTGTAATATGTAAACTCAAGCTCTCAATATTTGAAACACAAGCAGTTTATGTCTTGATCTTTGTAGGTTCCCTTCATAGGTCAACTTGAGGCTGTGCTTTATGAGATACTGACTCAAAACCAGACTTATAGAGCCTCCAACATCAGAAACATTGAGAGCTGCTCTTATGCAGGAAAGAGAAGCCACTAAAGTAGTCCCTGGCAACCACTTCCTCTCCTATTTTCCTGACCAAAGTGGGCCCTGTCTTGGCCCAAATCCAGGGCAGGTGCAGGGGATGTGGCTGTTTCATCATCAGGAAGGAGTGGTGGAGTGCTTGAGGACCGCTCTGTGGCTATCCTACCACACCCTGCGATCATCAGGTAATGATGAAATGCCTGCAGATGTGGAGGGTCATTAGAGGAAGTAACCGATAGTTTTGCTGACTTTACTCTTACATATGTTGGAAGCATGCCCAAGCACTCTGGGTTAAGTATATTCTAACTTCTGCTAACTTTATCCAAATCATTTTTTCCCCACATGCCATTTAAAACCTCTAGGTTTCATTTTTTTTCCTTATTAAAAGATGGAATAAGACCAGATAATCACTAAAGATTGTTCCTTATTATAATTCTAAAATTTCATTATTTCTCTCTTTCTCCTATTAATTTAACTTTTATTTTCCTTTCTACCTTCCTTTCATCCATTCTTCCTTCCTTTTGGCTTTTTTCCGTCTTTTTTTTTTCCTTCCTTCTTCCCTTAAAAAAAAAATACAGTAAAAGTACATTTTAAAGGCCTATGACACATCAGCCTTTGAGTGAGATACACTGAAAATGGAAAGCTGCTCAAACTTCTTGGTGTTTTGTGGTCAGAAAAATGAGGGGATGGGTAGACACATGAATAACTATGTACCAGTTAGCAGACATAAAGATACCTCAAAAATAATAACAAAGCCATTCAACAGGCTTCAGAGAGTAACAAATATGTACTAAGCAAATCATGAAAAAAATCCATGATGAAAATGCCAATAGTTGAAACCATAATGAAGAATCTCTGAGTGAAGGAATTCCACAAAAAGCAAAGCAAGAAAGAACATCACTCAGAGAGCTCCATGATGTGGACCAACTGATAGCAGCCAAAGCTTGTTTTGCAGGATGCGAGCCAGTAAGACTGAGAGACTGGCTCGACTCAGACTGTAGACAACCTGAGAACATGATAAAGAAAGGAGCTGGAGACCTACCACTAGTTATGAAAGAAAACAGTATGATGAATAAGGTGAAACTGCTTTGTAAGTATTTAACAAAAGCAAATAATAATAATGATGTTAAGAATGTTATGAACAAATAAAAACAAGGGTCATATAGAGCAGAACTATATTTTAAGACAATGATCCCCAAACTTTTTGGCACCAGGGACCGGTTTTGTGGCATATAATTATTTCATGGACTGGGAAGGGGGAATGATTTGATAAATGTAATAAATAATTATATTCATTGTGCACTTTATTTCTAATCCAATGCAACTACTGATCTGACAGGAGGTATTGTTTCACAGCCAGGAGGTTGGGGACTCCTGTCTTAAGGGACTTGCAGTGCATCCCAGGAGGCTTACAAATGTGTGTGTATGTGTGTGTATACAGGGTCCCCTAAGGGTGCTTTGATGGTTACTTTTACATTTCTACTTAATAAGACTATGAGTCCCTGTTGTTTCATGAAACAGTAGTCAAGATATTACTGTTGATGGTATTTTGTAGATGTGATTAGCACTTATAATCAGCTGACTTAATATAAAGGAAATTATCCTCAATGATGTGTGTGGGTAGCATTCAATCAGTAGAATGTTTTAAGAATAAAAATCAAACAGAGAAGCAACAACAGCAACATCCAAAAACTGAGGATTCCCAGAGAAAGGCAATTCTGTTTCAAGATTGTAAAATAGAAATCCCCCTGAGTTTCTGGTCTGCCCTCCAGACTTCAAACTTTTCAGTCCCCACAAGGGCTTGAATTAAGTTCTTAAAATTTATCTATTTATCTATCTGGGCTTCCCTATATACTCAGATGGTAAAGAATTTGCGTGCATGCAAGAGACCTGGGTTGGGAAGAGCCCTTGGAGAAAGGAATGCCAACACAGTCCAATATTCTTGCCTGGAGAATACCATGGACAGAGGAGCTGGGCTGGCTAGAGCCCATGAGGTCACAAAGAGTTGGACCTGACTGAGTGATTAACACACAGCAACAAATGCAAACACACACCTATCTATCTATCTATTCCTATGGGTTCTGCTTCTCTGGAGAACTTGACTGAAACAGGTGGGGCAAGAGAAGCAAGAATAAATTTTTCATCTACTTTTCTGAGAGCAAACCTCTGTCTTTAAGGCCTTTGTTAAAACTGATAGATATGACTTAAAATGTTTTTGTTAATTGACAAGGATCGATTTCAGATATATCATTAATCATAGGAATTCTTCCTCTTCAACACAGGAAATAATTTTGCTTTGCCTTTCTTTTGTTGCCTAAAAGTGAAAATGTTAGTCACTCAGTCATGTCCAACTCTTTGTGATCCCATGGACTGAAGCCCACAAGGCTCCTTTGTTCATGGAATTCTCCAGGCAAGAATACTGGAGTGGTTTGCCATGCCCTTCTCCAGGGATTTTCCTGACCAGGGATCAAACCCGATTCTCCTGGATTGCATGTAGTCTTTACCCTCTGAGCCACCTGGGAAGCCTCACCTGAAATTACAAATCAAATCTTTCCTTTTTAAAATTTTCACATTTATATATAATCTTCCTAACTGTATTGCGGTGTCATGGGCAAAACCTAGCCCACTTCAGACCAGCGGTTTCAGACACACTTTTGCTGGTTTGATTGAAGATGAAGATCCAGCATCTGAGCACTCGGAGGCGCCGTAGAGCTCTGTGGAGGGTGTCACTGACAATCAGGCTCTGCCTGCACTCCAGGCGTGCAGTGGCACACCCATCCGTCTAGGTGTATGAGAGCTGCTTCCACTGTCTCCCATGAGTGCTCTCATCTCACTCTGCGCGGAGTAAGTGATATGACTGACAACCGAGAAGCTCGCCCAATTCATTTCCAAGACACTTCAATTTGGACTACAGTATAATCATACCCCAGATCAGATGGAACAGTTTCTTGTCTCTCAAATAGTGAATATTCAGACACAAAAATGATCAATTTAACATATGTTCTTTCTCTGTCTTCACTTCTGTTTGCAAACTTCTAGAGGGAAATGTGTTAGGAAAATGTATAGCAAAGGGTACCTAGATCAAAAGATTGGAACTGTCTTACTTTTTAAAAATGCATTCTTCATCCTCCATGCCATATCAAGGAATTGCCAAAAAGCAACCTATATGGCAACACTAGTGAATTATGTTTTAATTGTTGTCATTCAAAACCTTATGCAAATTATCTTTATATGTTTTCTTAGGACCCGTGTTATTTCACACTGGTCAAGTTCTCCTTTGGTCTTATGTTAAGAACGTACTCTCTCTATTACAAAGTACTATACCACAGTATCAAGAGGAGAGAATGGTGTTTTTTGGCAGGAGTGACAACTAATGGCTCAATGGGGAAAGTTTTGTTTGCATGGAATGCTGAAAGGCAGAAAAAGGTTTAAGTGAGGTGTGTCTAGAAACAGTCTTTATTGCCTGCCTCAAAAGATTTATTTTAAATTCCTTATCAGGAGAAAGTTTAATCTCCTTGTTTGTCAAAGAGCCTCACTAACAAGAATATTTTCTTGGTTAAAAAAAAATGGAAGAAAAGTAATCATATTTATTTATGATTAGTTCAGGTCTTATTTAGAGCGCCATCCAAGAATGCAAAAGTGCAAAAGTCTGAAGCAGAATTTTAATAAGACAATCTATTCTTTAAGGCAGTCCCAAAGTATGGCTATAGAGGACAGTTAGAAAAGAGCTTCAATACAAGGTGATGAAGAAATTTTGGAAAAAAATTAACAGAACTGAATTTGCCCATGTGGTGATTTTCCTCTTGGCACAATGGTCATGTTCAGTAAATGCTATGCTATGCTGAATTCAAGAAGCTTGGAGCTGATCCTGTCTACCATCCCCACACCTTCCATCCCACCTCTTCAAATCTTATCTGTTCTTTAGGAACCTGCTGTGGTCTCCCCTGCCATTTTAATAACTTAGCCCCTTTGGATAGGGTCATTCACTCATTTAGTAAATATTTATTGAGGGCGTAGACTGAATTTTACAAATATAGAGTATATCCTGGGCTTCCCAGTTTGCGCTAGAAGTAAAGAGCCTGTCTGCCAATGCAGAAGACTTAAGACACACGGGTTCAATCCTTGGGTCGGGAAAATCCATTGGAGGAGGGCATAGCAACCCATTCCAGTATTCTCGCCTGGAGAATCCCATGGACAGAGGAGACTGGTAGGTTACAGTCCAAAGAGTCACAAAGAGTCAAGCACAACTGAAGTGACAGCATTCACACAGGCAGCATTCTATTTTAGTGTAGTTGTTTTCTAATCATTTCTTGTGTTTCTCCATGGAGGAAACTTTTCAGTAGGAATCACTGTCTACACCCATAGTTTTAACCCTATCCTGGATTCTGAGACCACTTGTGCTCCAGGAGAAATTAGGAAGGGACAAATGCCCACTAGTTCAAAGAATCAACACTGTTTGGACTTTTATTTTTCTTTCTTATTCAAAGATTTATTGGGTATCTACCCATTTCAGGCATGAGGCTAGAGGCCATACAGAAAGTAAAGATGCATAGACGTATTGTATTTCTCATTCAGAGTTGTCTAATTAGTCAAATAGATAAGTAAGGGCAAGATTTAAGGCATTGTGGGAGGTACTGAAATTATAATAGAGGACTCTAATTTCCATGATGATATGAGAGGAGGTGTATAACAGAAACAGTCTGCTTATAAAACATTGATTTTTTTCTTCTGAGCTTTTATGAAGCTAAGGCCTCACAGTGTTAGATAACCTTGGTACTCCCAGTTTTCTTGTCTGACTGTTAAGATCCATACCATCTTTAGCTCTCATTCCTCTTTTGCTTCTTCTACCTTTATTTGTTGCATTGGTTTAGGTTACAAACTTGGTGTAAACTATTAGCTAATGCTTCTTGTACTGAATTTAAATTTTCCATAGGGGAATGTTATTCTGGATTACGTTTATGTTCTAAAGTAACTGTCAGTTTTGTGACACATGCCTGTTGGGTCTATTGCTTAATTTTTAAAAATCCATCAAGATTCCAGGGGTCATTCATCATTCTTCAGCTACATGAGTCTGTAGTAAGCCTTTGGCTCTGGTAACGTATTAAATGCAATTTTCTTTTTTCCCCACAAAGTGGAAGATGATCAGAATTTGAATCCCAGGCCACACACACACACACACACACTTAAGGCAATAATGTCTTATTACTAGCTGGGATATTATCCTGCAAATTTAAGTTAAACTTATATTCTTTTGCATCATGTTGGCCCTCAAGGTCATTCTTTCCTTCTTAACTAAATTAAATGTAGACCTAAGGGTTTGTTGAGTACCCCAGTCCAAAGAAACCCCCATCTCTTTGTTCCATTTGATATCAAAAGGGCTAGGGTAATCTAACATGAAAGATACCCAAGGATCCACTGTAGTGCATTCATATGCTATGCTATGCTAAGTTGCTTGAGTCGTGTCCAACTCTGTGTGACCCCATAGACGGCAGCCCAACAGGCTCCTCCATCTCTGGGATTCTCCAGGCAAGAATACTGGAGTGGGGTGCCATTGCCTTCTCCAATTCATGAAAGTGAAAAGCGAAAGTGAAGTCGCTCAGTCGTGCTAGAGTACCCCAGTCCAAAGAAACCCCCATCTCTTTGTTCCATTTGATATCAAAAGGGCTAGGGTAATCTAACATGAAAGATACCCAAGGATCCACTGTAGTGCATTCATATGCTATGCTATGCTAAGTTGCTTGAGTCGTGTCCAACTCTGTGTGACCCCATAGACGGCAGCCCAACAGGCTCCTCCATCTCTGGGATTCTCCAGGCAAGAATACTGGAGTGGGGTGCCATTGCCTTCTCCAATTCATGAAAGTGAAAAGCGAAAGTGAAGTCGCTCAGTCGTGCTGACTCTTAGCGACCCCATGGACTGCAAGCCCTCCAGGATCCTCCGTCCATGGGACTTTCCAGGCAAGAGTACTGGAGTGGGGTGCCATTGTCATATGACAAAAGAAAGAAGGAGAAAACTGTATGATAAAAATACAATATACAAATTACAGATGAATCAAAAATTTTCTCCTCTCTGACTCTGTTCATTTTCACCTTATTGTTTAACTGAATATGGTTATTTAGCACACTTAAAGATTAATTTAATTGCTAATGTACATCAGAATCTTTCTCTTACAATAAAAGACTGTTTGTGCAGGTTGATTAGGAAGGAGAACTCTGTAGAGGAAAGGGAAAGGAAGACAGAATAAAGCAGCATCCTGTCTTGTGGGGGAACTACATTTTTCATCCCCAAATGTCTCTTTGACATGTAGATTATTTTGATCTGAAAATAATCAAGGACCAAAAGACTCAGAAAGAAATATTGACCTTCTCTCTGACTGCCTGAAGGATTTAGTTAGGAAGCTTATTCTTGGAAGAAACTACAAGAGACATTGACTAAAAATATGAACTAAGTATGATGGGAGAAACTCAGCAGGGCTTAGATATCTGAGTCCTCTCTGTGTCTCACTGTCTCTGCTTGGAACCAGCAAACGCTTAATTAACAAACAATTGCTTTTCATCTACAAGTGAATTGCCTTCCTCCCCTTTGAAGTTCTAAACCACTAAACCCAACATCCTCTCTTGTTTTTTGCTAAAGATGTCATTTAAGGCAAGACATTCAACCATTTTGGTGAGTTACTCAGTTTTCCTGGGTCTCTCCTATGTACACGTTATTAAACTTTAGTTTTATTTTCTCTAGTTAATCTGTCTGATGTCAATTTAATTCTTAGACCAGCCAGAGGAATCAAAAAGAGCAGAGGACAATTTCTTCCCTCCAACAGTCTTATTCTCACCCATATAACATTCCACTCAAGGTACTCACTAGGCACTGTCATGGGCTTGGGCAACTCTCTTACTTAATGTGACATCTCAGTCATTAGACTAAAACAAAGAATGAGGACAATAGTCAGGGCAACTGATAACCAACACATTATAAATATCTAAAATCTCACATCCTCATAAGGCATCTTCCTTCACTAAGATTTGTGTAAATCATTAACCAGAATTCAGAAAATAATGGGTTGTGTATTAATGTATTTATCCTTCCATCTTATACTATAGAAAGTTCATGAAATAGAAAATTTACAATCCAAAATGGACAAAAATAGTTTGATACTTAAAAAAAATCTTAGTTATCTAAACAACTCATATTGTTCCAGAAAAATATCTACTTCTGCTTTATTGACTATGCCAAAGCCTTTGACTGTGTGGCTCACAACAAACTGTGGAAAATTCTTCAAGAGATGGGAATACCAGACCACCTGACCTGCCTCCTGAGAAATCTGAATGCAGGTCAAGAAGCAACAGTTAGAACTGGAAATAGAACAACAAACTGATTCCAAATAGGGAAAGGAATACATCAAGGCTGTACACTGTCACTGTGCTTATTTAACTTATATTCAGAATACATCATGCAAAATGCCAGGCTGATGAAGCACAAGCTGCAATCAAGATTGCCAAGAGAAATATCAATAACCTCAGATATGCAGATGGCACCACCCTTGTGGCAGAAAGCGAAGAGAACTAAAGAGCCTCTTGAGAAAGTGAAAGAGGAGAGTGAAAAAGTTGGCTTAAAGTTCAACATTCAGAAAACTACGGTCATGGCATCTGATCCCATCACTTCATGACACATAGATGGAGAGACAATGGAACTGTGAGAGACTTTATCTTGGAGGACTCCAAAATCACTGCAGAAGGTGATTGCAGCCATGAAACTAAAAGTCACTAGTTCCTTGGAAGAAAAGCTATGACCAACCTAGACTGCATATTGAAAAGCAGAGACATTACTTTGCCATTAAAGTTCTGTCTAGTCAAAGCTATGGTTTTTCTAGTAGTCATGTATGTATGTGAGAGTTGGACTGTGAAGAAAGCTGAGCACTGAAGAACTGATGCTTTTGAACTGTGGTGTTGGAGAAGACTCTTGAGAGTCCCTTGGACTGCAAGGAGATCTACCCAGTCCATCCTAAAGGAAATCAGTCTTGAATAGTCATTGGAAGGACTGATGCTGAAGCTGAAACTCCATTACTTTTGCCACTGAATGTGAAAAACTGACTCATTTGAAAAGCCCCTGATGCTGGGAAAGATTGAAGGTGGGAGGAGAAGGGGATAATAGAGGATGAGATGGCTAGATGGCATCACTAACTCGATGGACATGAGCTTGAGTCAACTCTGGGAACTGGTGATGGACAGGGAAGCCTGAAGTGCTGCAGTCCATGGGGTTGCAAAGAGTCAGACATGACTGAATGACTGAAATGAACTGACTTACTGAAACAACTCACATGGCTGAAATCCTTTTAAAGAATGCCAGTTTAAATATTTTTAAAGATTATTTGTATTGCATATACATTACTGACTTATTCTATACTATTGTAATGGTAATTAATATCTTTCAGAGTATAAATGAAATGCTAAAATCTCAGCCTTCATCCCCTGGTGAAGAATGTGGTGAAGATATGGTACTAATTAGTATGGCTTAGACATTAATTAAGATATTGCATTTAGGTCTTTACCATATTTGGAGTAGAACTGAATGCAGAGTTTCTGAAAATAACAAGGAAAGATTGAAACCCTTCTTAAGTGGACAATGCAAAGAAATAGAGGAAAACAACAGAGTGGGAAAGACTAGAGATCTCTGAGAAAATTGGAGGTATCAAGGTGACATTTCATGCAAGGATGGGCATGATAAAGGACAGAAACCATAATAACCTAACAGAAGCAATGAGATTAAAAAAAAAAAAAAAGTGGCAAGAACATACAGAAGAACTATACAACATAGTCTTAATGACCTGAATAACCATGATAGTGTGGTCACTCACCTAGAATCAGATATCCTGAAATATGAAGTCAAGTAGGCCTTAGGAAGCATCACTATAAACAATGCTAGTGGAGGTGATAGAATCCCAGCTGAGCTATTTCAATCCTAAAAGATGATACTTTTAAAGGGCCACACTCAACATGTCAGCAAATTTAAAAAACTAGGCAATGCCCAAAGGACTAGAAAAGGTCAATTTCAAAGAAGGGCAATGTCAAAGAATGTTCCAACTACCATGTAATTGCCTTTCGTCCCATGCATTTACCTACATAGAGGATATTTTGTTAAAAAATATTAAACTGCAGAGAAAATTTTAATTAAGTCTGTAATATTCTGCTTATTCCACTTCAGTGAACCTGAGAGTTGGCAAATTCCTAACATTATGATTTTTTTCTCATCAACTATACTTGTGTGTGTCTAGCACACCTTTCCAGGGCTTCCCTGGTAAGTCAGCTGGTAAAGAATCTGCTTGCAATGCAGGAGACCCTGGTCTGATACATGGGTCAGGAAGATCCCCTCGAGAAGGGATAGGCTACCCACTCCAGTATTCTTGGGCTTCCCTCGTGGCTCAGATGGTAAAGAATCCAGCTGCAATGCGGGAGATCTGGGTACGATCCCTGCGTTGGGATGATCCCCTAGAGGAGGGCATGACAACCCATTCCAATATTCATTTCTGAAGAATCTCCAGGGACAGAGGGGCCTGGAGGGCTACAGTCCATGGGGTCCCAAAGAGTCAAACATGACTGAGTGACTGAACACAGCACAGCACACCTTCCGCAGTTACAAAGATACCAGAACTGTAGAAATTGGCACTTAGACTTGGGATGTTCCTTATCTCTCTTGTGGTAATATCATTATGCTGTGTGACCAACATGCTGTGAACCCTACCTCAAAACCACATATCAACAAGATACTGGATCTTGAATAACAAATTAATGAAAAGCAGAGAAAAACCTTTTCTTCAATAGTAGAAAATCACTCCCACATAGAGGCTTGTCCCCTACGGGAAATCTATTTTTAACCATGAGAAAAGTTTTAGTTAACTTCTATGATCTTCTCATGTTCTTCTTCTGCCTTGTCATCCAAGCCAAGTTGGGGCTGGGTGGCGAGGGGTATGCTATTTAGAAATAGATGTGCTGACATCCAGGGTATCTCCAAACCTTACATTGTGTTACTTTCAATTCAGGTGTCCTGTGTTCTCTACTCCCCACTCTTCTGTCTCTTCTCTAACACTATTCATTTTAACTTCCTGAAGAGTTATGATTTAAGGTTGTGAAAACACAAGGAAAAGTACATTACGCATGCAGAATTTTATAATATTTAATTGAGCTTTTCCTGGCTGACCAATACAAAAGGCCCAGAAATTTGTGTGTGAAATGTATGTCCAGTTGTGTTCATTTCACATGCTAGCAAGGTTATGCTGAAAATCCTTCAAGCTAGCTTTCAGCAGTATGTGAATGGAGAACTTCCAGATGTACAAGCCGGATTTAGAAAAGGCAAGGGAACTGGAGATCAAATTGCCAACATTGGTTGAATCATAGAGAATGCAAAGGGATTAAAAAATTATTAAAGAATGGGAATACCAGACCATCTTACCTATCTCCTAAGGATTCTGTATGCAGGTCAAGAAGCAACAGTTAGAACAGGACATGGAGCAACAGACTGGTTCTAAATTGGAAAAGGAGTTGATCTCCAGTTCCCTTGCCTTTTCTAAATCCGGCTTGTACATCTGGAAGTTCTCCATTCACATACTGCTGAAAGCTAGCTAGCTTGAAGGATTTTCAGGATAACCTTCTAGCATGTGAAATGAACACAACTGGACATACATTTCACACATGAATTTCTGGGCCTTTTGTATTGGTCAGCCAGGAAAAGCTCAATTAAATATTATAAAATTCTGCATGCGTAATGTACTTTTCCTTGTGTTTTCACAACCTTAAATCATAACTCTTCAGAAAGTTAAGCCTGTATATTGTCACCCTGCTTATTTAATTTATATACAGAGTACATAATGTGAAATGCTGGGCTGGATGTATTACAAGTTGGAATCAAGATTGCCAAGAGAAATATCAACAGCCTCATATATGCAGGTGATATGACTCTAATGACAGAAAGTGAAGAGAAACTAAAGAGCCTCTTAATGAAATTGAAAGAGGAGAGTGAAAATCTGTCATAAAACTCAACATTCAAAAAAAAAACTAGGATCATAGCATCTGGCCCTATCACTTCATGGCAAATAGAAGGGAAAAAATCAGGAACAGTGACAGATTTCATTTTCCTGGGCTCCAAAATCACTGCAGATGGAGACAGAAGCCATAAAATTAAAATATATTTGCTCCTTAGAAGGAAAGCGATGATGAAACTAGACAGCATATGAAGAAACAGAGTCATATGATGTCAGCATCTTTGCCAACAAAGATCCATAAGTCAAAGCTATGGTTTCTCCAGTAGTCATGGAAGGAAGTAAGAACTGGACCATAAAGAAGGCTAAGTGCAGAAGAACTGATGCTTTTGAACTGAGGTACTGGAGAAGATTCTTGCAACTTGGACTGCAAGGAGGTCAAACCAGTCAATCATAAAGGAAATAAACCCTGAATATTAATTGGAAGGACTGATGCTGAAGCTGAAGCTCCAATACTTGGGCCACTTTATGTGAAGAACTGACTCATTAGAAATACCTTGATCCTGGAAAAGGCTGAAAGCAAAAGGAGAAGGGGCAAGCAGAGGATGAGATGGTTAGATGGCATCACCAACTCAATGGACAGGGATTTGAGCAAACTCCTCCCACTATCTCAGAGGCTTCAGGCAGAGGCAATATAGTAATCAGGTGGTTCTTGATGATCTTTGGCAAAAGTCCACATCCATAGTGGAAATGGAGGCAATGGGCTCCAACTCCCAAAGGATGGTAATGAAATTCTGAACAGGAATTCAAAGTGAATACAGTAGAGCCTAGGGGAAGGCCATGACTTAGTAAACAAAGAGAAGTCAGAGGAATACCCCACATATATCAAGTAGTGGGCTATTGACAGTTGAGGAAAATCATGCTCCCCATTGTGCCTTCATAATAATGCTTTCATGTTCTCAATTTGGGGGCCAAGATTGGCTCAAAAACTGGATTGGACTGGAACTGCAGTTTGAAATGTCTGTAGGTGAGTAAGTTGGGAATAAAGTCATTTTAGAATGTATTTGAAATGTTCCAAGTATTGTGTTGTATTTCTCCTGGTTCAAAAATGTTGGAGTTGAGATGCCGAATACTGTCTCCAAAGCCTGACATTTATAAGTGATGAAGTCAGGCATAAAACCTTACTCTTCTCTTCCAGTACAGTCAACTGCTTCTTTTTTTAATAGTAGTGTTGCCATAATTGTGGCTTTATGTATACTTAATCTTCCAGCTGGAATGTAAAGGAGATGATGTATTGGGTTAGTTGCACCTAGCCAAGATTGCTGCACAATGGTGCTTCATAAATGATTATTGATTAATTTATAGATTGCTTTTGTATAATCTAATTACCTCATATAATGGTATCCACTTATGCATGTAATAATTATTGGTTGTAAAGAATGGTGATATTTTAAAATGTAAAATGTAAAGATTAACTTGTAATTGTTAGGACAATAGAAGCAAAAGTATACTGAAGATATTTTCCACATTTTTTAACTCTTTAATTTAGTTTGTATTGATGGACCTAAATATATAAATTATTCTGTATGTCTCATTACATTCTGATAACATTATGAAGATAAAACAGCCATATATTTACATGTCTAGTAGGAAATATAATAAATTAAATCCTAAAGCAGGTAAAAGAGATATACATTTAAGATTGCTTCAGATAAATTAAGTGTGTTAAATCCCATGGTAGATGCTTGTATAATCAGGGTTCTTATTGCATGTGTGTGTGTGGGTACACTAAGTTGCCTCAGGCGTGCCAACTTTTTGTAACTCTATGGACTGCAGTCTGACAGGCTCCTCTGTCCATGGAATTCTCCAGGCAAGAATACTGGAGTAGGTTGCTAGATAACAGAATGTATTCTCTATAGTTTAAGTGCAGAGAAATTCTAAGTTGAAATTTCAGAATCATGTTAGGGTCGCTTTTCTTTTGCTCTGGGCAATAGTTACTGAATCAGAAATCCTATATTAATGCTGCTTCCTGTATAAACTTTTCTTTGATTAGCCCTTGAAAAATGGGTTCTAGACACACTTCCACTTTCCCCACATAATTCAGTTACAAATCAGTTTTGTCAAGGAGCATCTGATGGGTAGAACCTAAACATATCTTTGGGCTTCCCAGGTGGCACCAGTGGTAAAGAACCCAACAGTCAAGGAGATTCAAGAGACTTGACTTCGATCCCTTGGAAGATCCCTTGGAGAAGGGCTGGCAAGCCACTGCAGTATTCTTGCCTGGAGAATCCCGTGGATAGAGGATCCTGGTGGGTTACAGTCCATGGGGTCGCAGAGAGTCAGACACAACTGAAGTGACTTAGCATGCACACTCACAAACACATCTTCATCCCAGCTACAAGTTAGCTGGAAAATGCCGCTTTCTTTTTATTTATTTATTTTTGCTGTAATTAGGTACTGGAAATGTAGAATTCATATTACCTGGAAACAAACCAGTGAGTACTGTTTCAAATAGTCCCTAATGTTGAACAGCTACTTCAGATGTCAAGAAAGCATACAGCCATTAAGAACGTTTTGTCATTTGTATTTAATTTCATGTTCAACAACATATCCTCTAGAAGTCCATTTCTGTCCTCATCATGTATTGTACTAAAAGACTGCTGCTGCTGCTAAGTTGCTTCAGTCGTGTCCGACTCTGTGCGACCCCATAGACAGCAGCCCACCAGGCTCCGCCGTCCTGGGATTCTCCAGGCAAGAACACTGGAGTGGGTTGCCATTTCCTTCTCCGACCCAATAGACTATGTACATCTAAAATCTTCATTTTTTTTTTTTTAAATGAAAGAAGACAGTTTGCACAATGTTCTTTCTTTATCAAATGTATTCTATAGCACACAGAGTTTCGGGAATCTGGATGTGACTCATTCACTTCTGAAGCCATGAGGATTCTGATTATGTCACATCACATAATTCATGAACTAAACTTCTGAATTTTGGTTTTGATTATAGTTTAGGAAGTATGGTAAACTGGAAAGAAAAACATGTGCCAAATTCTTTATCTTTATTGTTTTAGCACTTGAGAATATTGACATATGTATTTGTAAAGCTAGGCAGAAGCTCTTTAGTAACTTTATTAACCTATCATTCCCAAATTATTTAAAAATGTGATATAATACTATAAAGAAAACAGATCTTTAAAACTTAAACTTGATGTTAGCAAAAGTTAAACATCTGCAACTTGATTAGTCAGTTCTTACTTATCTTACTCACAAGTCAAAGGCCATGTTTAGATTAATGTCTATATTTTAGACAAAATTGCTTAGATCACTGGGTTTCAGATAGGATGTCCAGGAGGCAGAGTAGATTGGAAGAGTGTACCATGACAAAATAGTGGGATTAAATAAAATGAGAGTAAGTTTCAAAAAATGTAGGTAATAAAGCTAAAAAGTTAATTATATGATTATATCAATATCATTAATAAACAAACAAATCTGGCTCTATATATTTTATCAGTCAGTGTTAAGTCGAAAAAAAAAATGTTACTTAGACAATTCATTGTGTTGGAAGTAGAGCTGATGGAGGTCCAGCATCTAAGAGGCCCATCAGCAACACAGTGATTGATAAGAACCAAAGTATCATATCTTATCAATAATGGTAAGAACCTCATTATTAGGTAAGGAGGTCTCTGCACTCCCAGCTAACTATGGGATTTCCAAGATTCCACATTCATAGACAATAGTCATCTGAGTAACTTCTTTCCTTGAGTCAGTAGAAAAGTCTTCAGACCAATGGTAAGGTGGGATATGAATTAAAATAAAAAGTAGGAAATGAGGTCTCCTAAAGTCTCATTCTTCCTGGAATACAAGAAGGGAGTTAGCAGCAACAGGATGAACAGAGATCCTGATTACTACTCTACAGGCAACCTGCTTTCTCTTTGTATTCTTGTAATACAAATCCCAGAATTAAGTCTTCAGGAAGTCTCTGAGAAAATGAGAGACATCTTAATAACAGCCCTTACTTCACCTACCTTAATAGAGAAGTGATAAAAAGGAATAGAAATACTGATAGAAACTCTCCAAATAAGTACCCTACCCCTTTTCTTTAGACAGCCTACCCTCTCCATCTGACAAGCATCCAGGGCTCCTAGTTTCCTTTTGCTCACAAGTTTTCCTCTTTTCTGAAACCATCCAGCCTTCTTAACCTGGCTCAATCTCTCCATAACTCTGCTATTTACTTTTTTTCAACTTTTTATTTTGTATTGGGATATAGCCAAATAACAGGTTTCCCAGGTGGCGCTAGTGGTAAAGAACCTGCCTGCTAATGCAGGAGACATAAGAAATGCAGGTTCAATCCCTGGGGTTGGGAAGATTCCCTGGAGGAGAGCATGACAACCAACTCTAGTAATCTTGCCTGGAGGATCCCATGGACAGAGGAGCCTGACAGGCTACAATCATAAAAAGTCATAGGGTCACAAAGAGTCAGACATGACTGAAGCAACTTAGCATGCACACACGTATAGCCAATTAACAATGTTGTCATAGTTTCAGGTGAGCAGCAAAGGGACTCAGCCATACACATACATGTATCCATTCTCCTCCAAACTTACCTCCCATTCAGGATGCCACATAACACTGAGCAGAATTCCATGTACTATAGAGTAGGTCCTTGTTGGTTATGGATTTTAAATATAGCAGAATCTACTGTTTTCTTACCTAGTTCACATGCTCAAACTCGACACCTCTGCCAAATTCTTGGAGGATTTTAAGTCCCCAGCTCTAAAATTCACACTTAATGTATCATCTATCCTTTGCTATTGTTTCTTCTATCTTAATTTTCTTACTCTGCTGAACAAATTGCAAATGATACCAAGCAGTGTGAGATAGCTAATTGCAGAAAAAACAAATTACAATAGTCAGGAGTAATGGGTACAAGACAGCATCACAAAATTTGATAAGAACAAATGAAAAACCTGACTTGGCCAATGACAAAAGCATGTCATGAACTGCAGAGCAAAATTAATTTAAATCTGTGCATTTTGGAGTATTTAAAAGAATAAAATAACAGAATTCCCATACTTAAAAGCAAAAATGGAGACATGTAGAGAATAGTAGTACATATGGTAAAAACTGTTTATATAAAAATAGGAATTACATCTTTCATCTGTTCATTTATTTTTATATAGTCATTAAGTATTTTTGATGATATGAGAGATGTCTCACATTGAGTTGAGTATGAGGAATTTATGGGTGAAAAATGAGCTGCCTTTCTCCTCAAAGATCTCAAAAGTTGCTGTGCAAACTAGGGACTTGTGTACAGTATGAGGCACAGAAAATACAGGCATGTTCAAAATGTTAAGTGATTATTGATCCATAGACAAATTATAGTGAATAAGGGGTCCACACAAGCTGAGGCTGATTCTAGGATACATAGTATTTGAAAAGAGCAAGAGATATTAACTGCACAGTCAGGCAGTCAAGACAAGAAGGATGAGGTTCAGTTCAGTTCAGTTGCTAAATAGTGTCTGGCTCTTTGTGACCCCATGGACTGCCCCACTTCAGACTTCCCTGTCCATCACCAACTCCCAGAATTTACTGAAACTCATGTTCATTGAGTTGGTGATGCCAGCCAACATCTCATCCTCTGTCATCCCCTTCTCCTCCTGCCTTTAATCTTTCCCAGCATCAGAGTCTTTTCAAATAAGTCAGTTCTTCACATCAAGTGCCCAAAGTATTGAAGCTTCAGCTTCAGCATCAGTCCTTCCGATGAATATTCAGGACTGATTTCCTTTAGGATGGACTGGTTGGATCCCTTGCAGTCCAAGGGACTCTCAAGAGTCTTCACCAACACCACAGTTCAAAAGCATCAATTCTTTGTCACCCTGGTGGCTCAAACAGTAAAGTGTCTGCCTGCAATGTAGGAGACTCAGGTTAGAAACCTGGGCCAGGAAGATCCTCTGGAGAAGGAAATGGCAACCCACTCCAGTACCTTTGCCTGGAAAATCCCATGGACAGAGGAGCCTGGTATGCTACAGTCCATGGGGTAGCAAAGAGTCAGACACGACCGAGCAACTTTATTTTTTCTTTTCTTTTCTTTATAGTCCAACTCACATCCATACATGACCACTGGAAAAACCCTACCTTTGACTAGACAAACCTTTGTTGGCAAAGTAATGTCTCTGCTTTTTAATAAGCTGTCTAGATTGGTCATAACTTTTCTTCCAAGCAGCAAACGTCTTTTAATTTCATGGCTGCAGTCAACATCTGCAGTAATTTTCAGTTCAGTTCAGTTCAGTCGCTCAGTCGTGTCCGACTATTTGATACCCCATGAATCGCAGCACGCCAGGCCTCCCTGTCCATCACCAACTCCCGGAGTTCACTCAAACTCACGTCCATCCAGTCAGTGATGCCATCCAGCCGTCTCATCCTCGGTTGTCCCCTTCTCCTCCTGCCCTCAGTCCCTCCCAGCATCAGAGTCTTTTCCAATGAGTCAACTCCTCGCATGAGGTGGCCAAAGTACTGGAGTTTCAGCTTTAGCATCATTCCTTCCAAAGAAATCCCAGTGATTTTGGAGCCCCCCAAAATAAAGTGTGTCCCTGTTTCCCCATCTATTTCCCATGAAATAATGGGACCAGTTGCCATGATCTTAGTTTTCTGAATGTTAAGTTTTAAGCCAACTTTTTAACTCTCTTCTTTCACTCTCCTCAAGAGGCTCTTTAATTCTTCACTTTCTGCAATAAGAGAGGTGTCATCTGCATCTGAGGTTATTGATATTTCTCCCAAGAACCTCAATTTCAGCTTGTGCTTCATTCAGCCCAAAGTTTTTCATGATGACTCTGCATATAAATTAAAAAGCAGGGTGAAAATATACAGCCTTGAAGCACTCCTTTCCCAATTTGGAACCGGTAGGGATGACAGAGGATGAGATGGTTGGATGGCATCACCAACTCAATGGACTTGAGTTTGGGTAAACTCTGGGAGTTGGTGATGGACAGGGAGGCCCGGCGTGCTGCGGTTCATGGAGTCGCAGAGTCAAACATGACTGAGCAACCGAACTGAACTGAGTTGTTCCATGTCCAGTTCTAACTGTCCCTTCTTGACCTGCATACAGATTTCTCAGGAGGCAGGTCAGGTGGTCTGATATTCCCATCTCTTGAAGAATTTTCCACAGTTCATTGTGATCCACACAGTCAAAAGCTTTGGCATAGTCAATAAAGCAGAAGTAGATGTTTTTCTGGAACTCTTTTGCTTTTTCAATGATCCAATGGATGTTGGCAATTTGATTTCTGGTTCCTCTGCCTTTCTAAATCCAGCTTGAACATCTGGAAGTTCACAGTTCACATACTGTTGAAGCCTGGCTAGGAAAATTTTGAGAATTACTTTGCTGGTGTGTGAGATAAGTGCAATTGTGTAGTAGTGAGAGCATTCTTTGGCATTGCCTTTCTTTGGGATTGGAAAGGAAACTGACCTTTTCCAGCCCTGCAGCCACTGCAGAGTTTCCCAAATTTGCTGGCATTTTGAGGGTAGCACTTTCACAGCATCATCTTTTAGGATTTGAAATAGCTCAACTGGAATTCCATCACCTTCACTAGTTTTGTTCATATTGGTGCTTCTTAAGGCCCACTGTATGGATGTGAGAGTTGGACTGTGAAGATGGCTGAGCTCCGAAGAATTGATGCTTTTGAACTGTAGTGTTGCAAAAGACTCTTGAGAGTCTCTTGGACTGCAAGGAGATCCAACCAGTCCATTCTGAAGGAGATCAACCCTGGGATTTCTTTGGAAGGAATGGTGCTAAAGCTGAAACTCCAGTACTTTGGCCACCTCATGCAAAGAGTTGACTCACTGGAAAAGACTCGCTGCTGGGAGGGATTGGGGGCAGAAGGAGAAGGGGACAACATAGGATGAGATGGCTGGATGGCATCACTGACTTGATGCACATGAGTTTGAGTGAACTCTGGGAGTTGGTGATGACAGGGAGGCCTGGCATGCTGCAATTCATGGGTCTCCAAGAGTTGGACATGACTAGCGACTGAACTGAACTGAACTGAAGGCCCACTTGACTTCAAATTCCAGGATGTCTGGCTCTACGTGATTGATCATACCATCATGGTTACCTGAGTGTGGTTAGATTCTAATTAACACAGGAAAATAATTAAGAGATTAAGATGTACTCTTGGAGACCACATGGAATTGAAAGGCTGAAAAAATAGTCCAACAGTAAAAAATGACAAAAGAAATAGAGAAATAAAAAAGAGATAAAGATAATCATATTTCAATATTTGAAGGACTTATATAGGGAAAGTTAGACTTACTCTGAAAACATAGGGGCAAAATGAATCTTTGTAACAGAATGATAAGGAGATAGATTTTTGGCTAAATAATGAGAATTTTCTAACAGTACAAGCTGTTCAAAATTAAAATGTGCTGCTTTGGGTAGGAGAGTCCTCAAATAAGTGACCCTTGTTCATTTGGAGTTGTATTGCATCATATATGAGGTTCTTGCTTCCTTGGTGGCACAGATGGTAAAGTATCCACCTGCAATGTGGGAGACCTGGGTTTGATCCCTGGGTTGGAAAGATCCCCTGGAAGAGGGCATGGAAATCCACACCAGTATTGTTGCCTAGAGAATTCCATGGACACAGGGGACTGGTGGGCTACAGTCCATGGGGTTGCCAAGAGCTGGAAAAGACTGAGCAACTAAGCACAGCACAGTTGCTCTGTCATGTTTGACTCTTTGGCTCCTCTGTCCATGGAATTCTCCAGGCAAGAATACTGAAGTAGATACATGGTCCCTTCTGCAGGGTATCTTCCTGACCCAGGGATCAAATCTGGGTCTCCTGTATTGCAGGCTGATTCTTTACCATCTGAGACACCAGGAAGCCCATCTTATAATAATGATGAAAATTTGATTGTGCTTATTTTCATTGTATATTTATTTCCATTATGCTTACTGATTATCTTCTAGTTACCATAATAGAGAACTTATCTTTAGTTAGTTTATTTTGTTGTTTCTGAAACGGGGCACAGCCATGACTAATGTGAAGACAACAACAGGACAAGTTAAAGGATATGGACAAGGTTACTCAAAGTAGGAGCAGACTCCCAGGGAGGTACAAGCTTTGTAGGAGCCCCAGATTTCCCCATAAGATGACTAAGCTGCTGTTACTACCATGCGAAGTCACTTCAGTTGTGACTGACTCTGTGGGACCCCATGGACTAAAGTCTGCCAGGCTCCTCTGTCCATGGGATTCTCCAGGCAAGAATACTGGACTGGATTACCATGTCCTCCACCAGGGGATCTTCTTGACTCAGGGATCAAATCTGCATCTCTTATGTCTCCTGCACTGGCAGGCAAGGTCTTTTACCACTAGCACCCCCTGGGAACCCCCTGCTACCACTGCAGTTAGTGAAAAATCAGCCAGGACATTGACCTTATGATTTTGACACAAGCGTTTGATGCTTCAGCCCCTATTCCCTGGCGTCTCTAGAAACTCTGTAGGAGAACCTCCTCACCAAGTGCAATACAGTGGTACAAAAGAGTCCCAGAGTTTGCTCCTTGAGAGTGGACATCAAAGGGTAAGTTCCTTGGAGTAGGATGCTGTGGCAAACATTGGCTACAGGCTTGATGATCTCAACGGGACAATGGCCTGAGATGTTTCCACCTTTAAGGGATGGAATGAGCAATCTGACTATGACTCCAAGCATCCCTCAAATCTGAAATACTCAGAGAGATTTTTGAAATTTTTCCAGAATAGGGATTTATGAAGTATACTGAGTAACAATAAATGGCTAGTTTTTTTTTTCAATTAGGAATCAGAGTCTACATTTACATACATAGAAAAATTATAGTTATTTAATTACAGACATCCACATTTACTTTACTGGATGATATGTTGATTATAATTATTTATTACATATACATTCCTCTATGGGGACACATAGTGTGGAGGATACTGCTCCTTTCTATTCAACTTTGCAGTGGACGACTTTTGGACCCAGAGCATTGCAGACTGATGTTGTGTTCCTGCCCCAGTGTTCACAAGGGTCAGCAAAATGAAATTACACAGTGACAGAAGTACCACATTGAGGGACCTGGGAATGGTGAGAGACTGCCATTCACTCCTGGATGAATACTAGAATGGAGAAACTAAAGAAGACCAAGATTCATTATACCAAAATACACCTAGGGTGCAGGAATCCTGAGCTACAAATGTAAGACCTGATTCTGGACTGATTCTGTTTATCTATAATGGGATTAAAGTGAAGTTGCTCAATCATGTCCGACTTTGCGACTCCATGGACAGTAGCCCATCAGGCTTCTCCGTCCGTGGGGTTTTTCAGGCAAGAATACTGGAGTGGGTTGCCATTTCCTTCTCCAGGGGATCTTCCCCACCCAGGGAACAAACCCAGGTCTACCACATTGCAGGCAGACATTCTACCCTCTGAGCCAAAAGGGATAGCCAAAGCCTCTGTAGCTGTATATATATACACATATGTATATGTACATATATATATATATACACACACACATATACCTGTGTATGGGACAAAGGAATAGTATCATCAAAGTGCTGCTATTTATGCAAAAGATGGTGTGGTAGTTGTTGTTTAGTCTCCCAGTTAAGCCCCATGGACTGCAACACACCAGGCCTTCTGGTCCCTCACCATCTCCTGAAGATTGCCCAAGATCATGTCCATAGCATCAATGGTGCAATCCAGACATCTCATCCTCTAATGCCCTTTTTCTCAACATCAGGGACTTCTCCAGTGAGTCAGCTGTTCACATCAGATGACCAAAATACTAGAGTGTCATCTTCAGCATCAGTTCTTCCAATGAATATTCAGGATTAATTTCCCTTAAAATTGATGGATTTGATCTCCTTGCTGTCCGAGGGACTCTCAAGAGTCTTCTCCAGCACCAAGTTCGAAGGCATAAATTCTTTGGCATCCTGCCTTCTTTACAGTCCAGCTCTCACAACCATACATGACCACTGGGAAGACCATAACCTTGACTATATGGACTTTTGTCAGCAGAATAATGTCTCTGCTTTTCAACACTCTGTCTAGGTTTGTCCTAGCTTTTCTGCCAAGAAGCAAACATCTCCTAATTTCATGGCTTCAGTCACCATCCACAGTGATTTCAGAGCCCCAGAAGAGGAAATCTGTCACTGCTTCCACTCCCCCCCCATTTGCCATGAAGTAATGGGGCTGGATGTCATGATCTTTTTTTTTTTTTTTTTTAATATTTAGTTTGAAGTCAGCTCTTTCAGTCTTATCCTTCACCCTCATCAAGTGGCTCTTTAGTTCCTCTTCACTTTCTGTCATTAAAGTGGTATCATTCGCATATCTGAGGTTGCTGATATGTGTCCTGCCTATCTTGATTCCAACTTGCAACTCATCCAGCCCAGCATTTCTCATGATGTGCTCAGCGTATAGATTAAAAATAATTTTCAAAAAAAGGGTGACAGCAGACAGCCCTGTCATACTCCTTTCTCAACCTTGAACCAATCAGCTGTTCTGTGCAGGGTTCTAACTGTTGCTTCTTGACTGACATACAGATTCTCAAGAGACAGGTAGGATGGTCTGGTACTCCTGTCTCTTTAAGAATTTTCCACAGTTTATTATGATTCACACAGTGAAAGGCTTTGGCATAGTTGATAAAACAGAGGTAAATGTTTTTCTGGAATTTCCTAACTTTCTCTATGATCCAGAGACTGTTGGCAATTTGATCTCTAGTTCCTCTTCCTTTTCTAAACCCAACTTGAACATCTGGAAGTTCTTGATTTGCATAATGCTGAAGCCTAACATGCAATATTTTAAGCATGACCTTCCTAGTGTGGGAAATGAGTGCAATTGTCCCATGGCAAGCACATTCTTTACTACTACCCTTTTTGGGAACTGGGATGAGGATTGACCTTTTACAGTCCTGTGGGCATTGCTGGGCTTCTAAATTTGCTGACATATTGGATGCAACAACTTAATAGCATCATACTTCAGAGTTTTGAATAGTTCTACTGGAATTCCATTGCATCCACTGACTTTATTAACAGCCATGCTTCCTAAGGCCCACTTGACTTCATTCTCCAGAATGTCTGGCTCTAGGTGGCTGACAACACCATTGTAGTAATCTGCTTCATTCAAATCTATTTTTGTACAAGTTCTTCTGTGTATTCTTTCCATCTCTTCTTGATCTCTTCAGCATGTACTAGGTCTCTTCCATTTCTGTCTTTTTTTGTGCCAATCTTTGGGCAAAATGTTCCCTTGATATCTCCAATTTTCCTGAAGAGATCTCTAGGTGTTTCCCTTCTGCTATCTTCTTCTAGTTTTATCCACTGTTAACCAAAAAAAGGCCTTCTTATCTTTCTGCACTGTTCTTTGGAAATCTGTGTTCAGTTGGGTATACCTTTTCCTTTCTCTCTTGCTTTTCACTTCTTTTCTTTCCTTAGCTAGTTGTGAGGCCTCTTCAGATAACCGTTTTGCCTCCTTGCTTTTATTTTTCTTTGGGATGGTTTTGTCCATTGCTTCCTGTACAATATTATGGACCTCCATCCATAGTTCTTCAGTCACACAGTTTACAAGTTCGAATCCCTTGAATCTATCCATTTACCACCATTGCATATCCATAGGTGATTTGACTTAAGTCATACCTGGCTGGCCTAGTGATTTTCCCCCACTTTAGTTTAAGCCTGAATGTTGCTTTGAGAAGCTAGTGAGCTGAGCCACAGTCAGCTCCAGCTCTTGTTTTTGCTGACTGTATCTAGCTTCTTCATCTTGAGCTACAAAGAACATAATCAATTTTATTTTTGTATTGACCATTTGGTGATGTCCATGTGTAAAGTCATCTTTTTTGTGTTGCTGACAAAGATGTTTGGTTTGACTACTGCATTCTCTTGGCAGAATTCAGTTAGCCTTTGCCCTGATTCATTTTGTTCTCCAAGGCCAAACTTGACTGTTATGCCAGGTATTCTTGGCTTCCTACTTTTACATTCCAATCCCTGACCCCGATGATCAATAAAGCACCCTTTTTTTATGTTATTTCTAGGAGGTCTTCTAAGTCTTCATAGAACTGATCAGCTTCAGCTTCTTCAGCATTTGTGGCAGGGGCATAGACGTGGATTACTGTGATGTTGAATGGTTTGCCTTGGAAACAAAACAAGACTATTCTGTCATTTTTGAGGTTGCATGCAAGTATTGCATTTTGGACCCTTTTATTGATTATGAGGGCTACTCCATTTCTTCTACGTGATTCTTGCCCATGGTAGTGGATATAACGGTCATCTGAATTAAATTCGCCCATTCGCATCCATTTTAGTTCACTGATTCCTAAGATGTCGATGTTTATTCTTGCCAATGTGCTGTGACCACGTCCAATTTATCTTTGCTCATGGGCCTAACATTCCAGGTCCTATTCTTTGCAGCACTGGATTTGCTTTCATCACCAAACACATCCACAACCCAGTGTTGTTTCTGCTTTTGCCCAGCCACTTCATTCTTTCTGCAGCTTGTAGTTGCCCTCCATTCTTCCCCAGTAGTATATTGGACATCTTTAAATCTAGGGGACTCATCTTTTGATTTCATATATATATATATATATATATTAATATAGTTCATGAGGTTCTCATGGCAAGTATACCAGAGTGGTTTTCCATTCCCTATTCTGGTGGATCACATTTTGCCAGAGCTTTCTGCTATGACCCTTCTGTCTTGGGTGGCCCTACATGGCATGGCTCATAGCTTTATGGAGTTATGCAAGCCCTTTTTCACTGACAAGGCAGTGGTCCATGAAGGGGATGCAAAAGATATCATTAAAAAAATCATAAAAATAAGATAACAGACTGAAAAAAATATATTTGAATGCAAATAAATAATAGAGTAATATCTACTAGGTAGAAGATTACCAAATAGTGATTGTGGCTGAAAAACAAATACTTGGCCAGCTTTGAATTTAAATATTATAGAATCAATTTCTTGGTACAAGGTTAAACCTAATTTTTGCAAACATAAATGAATGTAGCAATTTACTTATTGAGAACCTAAATGCTGCTGCTGCTGCTGCTAAGTTTTTTCAGTCGTGTCCGAGTCTGTGAGACCCCATAGACCACTGCCCACCAGCCCACCAGGCTCCCCTGTCCCTGGGATTCTTCAGGCAAGAACACTGGAGTGGGTTGCCATTTTCTTCCCCAATGCATGAAAGTGAAAAGTGGAAGTGAAGTCGTTTTCATGTCTGACTCTGTGAGACTCCATGGACTGCAGCCTAACTGGCTCCTGCCTCCACGGGATTTTCCAGGCAAAAGTACTGGAGTGGGTTGCCATTGTCTTCTCCAAGGATCTAAATGGTCATATATTAAAGTTTAAGATGGTGCAGAAACAATCATTTCTCTGCACAATTAGTTACTCTTAGCTTCAGTAGTCCCACTGATACACTAAGAGCAAAGTTTACTTGTAACAGATATACCATAACATCACTAATCTAGCCACATGCACCAAATTGCAATTCAGAGAGGAAAATCAGTAATATTTCTTTTTTTTTTTAAGCTTTGAGTGTATCTCAAAAATCCTCCAACTTTAGATACCAAAAATAGTTAGCAATCTCTAAAATATATTTCAGCCATACCAAAAGTTTAGGACTCCATAGACTCAAGGGGATGAAAAAGTATCATCTTAAAGTGTACTTTTAAAGGGTGTGATTTTGAAGTTGGTAAGTGAGAAGAAACTTTGAGCTATTTTGTTTCCCTTCCAACTCTTTCTTCTAGGCTTTCTATTCTTCACTACATTGAGATCAGAAATGATTTATCATAAAATATTGTTGCACATGATTTTGCAGTTTTTCCTCCTCATGACATTTCAGTAGCAAAGTTGAAATTCTGCTTTTAATTCATCCTCATGAGATAAGAAGACTCCTCAAATAGGACTATTTTCTTGAAAAATTCTTAGCCTAAGCTGAATTAAATAACTTAAAATTAAATATAGCTCTTAATGCTTCTAAAGATTAGCATTGTGATATAATCTATTTCTATTATCCTGCCTTTTTATTAGCATTTAAATTTTTATAAACATTTGCTGGCTCAAAACGGATATTATGTTCTTGCAAATGTTATCTATCTATTGCACTCTCTCTTATTCATAATAACTGCTAATATTGTTTAACTATTTGGAGTTTCTTAATAATTTTTGTACAACAAATTAACAGCTTTCAAAATCAGCATTAATTATTTTAAGATTTTATTATGGTAATAAATAAATATGCTTTAATTCAGTTGCCTGAAGAAGGAGGTTTTCAAGTTGCATCTAAAATACTTATCTAAACATAAAAATGAATATCAATGAATATTCAAATGTTAATGTCAGTTCAGGGTCCACATAATTTCATATTGACATCACTGTGATGATTAGAAATGATGGGAATATGTGTGGCTATATCCCCACTTTGTAGGTAGATGACCAGTATGCCAGAAACAAAACAGACATTTGGTTATTTTGTCTTTCAATGGCTGATGAAACCAGGCATCATGTTTTTATGAACGCTGAAGCCAAAGTTAAACTTTAGAGCATCTCTATGTAAAACAAGCAAGCAAAAAATTCCAAAACAAAGTTAAGAAGAAAAACAAAAGAACAATTCCCTAAATCTATAAACAATCCCTAAAGAGGAAACTTGAATTATCAAAAAAAAAAAAAAAAAAAATCCTACAAGAAGTTTCTTAACCCTGCCAGTAATTGGGTACTGGAATTTAAAACAGCAATGAGATGCCATTTCACACTCAACAAGGTGGAAACAAAATTAACAAGTATGAAGCATTGGTGACAACATATATAAGCAAAAAGCCATAAGTGACTCGTTGCTGCTGCTGCTAAGTCGCTTCAGTCGTGTCTGACTCTGTGAGACCCCATACACGGCAGCCCACCAGGCTCCCCTGTCCCTGGGATTCTCCAGGCAAGAACACTGGAGTGGGTTGCCATTTCGTGTCCGACTCTTCGTGACCTCATGGAGTGCAGCCTACCAGGCTCCTTCATCCATGGGATTTTCCAGGCAAAGTACTGGAGTGGGGTGCCATTGCTAATACACAGTAAATGTGAAGATAATATACTTAGCAGCCAGCAATTTAATTTTTAATCCATATCCTACAGAAAGATTTGTATATGTACACCACAGATAATGTAGGAGTTGAATTGTAACCAAACAATACTATTTAGCAATTTTTAATTTAAAATTTTAATTTGATAATTTAATAAAGGAGATCTATTTTGTTACGGTAACAAATATAAAAAATCTTCTTGAGTAGAAAAAGCAAGCTGTAAAATGATAACTAAAGCGAGGTAATACATAATATTTTTAAAAGAGGCAAATTATGTCGTTTGTGGCTTCACCACATGGTAAACATATAAAGAAAATGCTTGCGAATGGTGCACAACAGTTTTAAGACAGTGATTGCCTCAGAGAAGGTAGCCAAATATATCTATTCTATTACTCAGAAAACATATGTGAAAAATGAAATCTCTAGAAAGCAAACAATACATTTTACAGATGAGGAAACTAATGTACGGAAGACTGAAGTTATTGTCCCATGATTGCACAAGTAATTAGGGATGAAGGAAGAATTTGAACTAAGGCTATCTGGTTTTAGCCTACACTCTTAATTATGGCAATACACTGTGTTAAATGGTGAACCTATTTCAGTAGGTATTGAAAAAAAAGCTATTTCCATTAATTGGCAGGCAGCTGATTTGAACCATTTCTAATTGATTCAAAACACCTCCCCATGGCCCTGGAACCTTAACAGAGAAGGGGTATTCAAATATTTAACTCAAATGATGAAAGATTTGTTACAAAATAAATGACAATTTAGTGTAGACCATGAAGTCCAGGGGATTTCTATATAATCAATCAACCTAGAAATTTGGTTGTTCTTGGTAATTGGGGTTTCTTTGTAAGAATTCCAGGCTGGCATTTCTTAGAAAATTTATATGACTCTCTGTATTCTGAGAAGGGCTTCCCTGGTGGCTCAGAGGTTAAAGCGTCTGCCTCCAATGCGGGAGACTCGGGTTCGATCCCTGGTTGGGAAGATCCTCTGGAGAAGGAAATGGCAATCCACTCCAGTATTCTTGCCTGGAGAATCCCATGGACTGAGAAGCCTAGTAGGTTACAGTCCACGGGATCGCAAAGAGTCGGACACAACTGAGCGACTTCACCTCACCTCATTCTGAGAAAACATCAGTTAATATGTTGGGGAGATAGGAGAATGTATTATAATTTTGTGAGATTTAAAATGTGACAAGCAGCATTGAGAGTTTACTAATTTAAAGGAATCTGTCAATGTCAACTCCAAGCAAGAGCAATTAACAGAGACATTTCTGGGAGTCAGAATCAGTTCAGTTCAGTTCAGTTCAGTTGCTCAGTCATGTCTGACTCTTTGCAACCCCATGAATCGTAGCACGGCAGGCCTTCCTGTCCATCACTAACTCCTGGAGTTCACCCAGACTCATGTTCATCGAGTCAGTGATGCCATCCAGCCAATCTCTTCCTCTGGCGTCCCCTTCTTCTCCTGCCCCCAACCCCTCCCAGCATCAGAGTCTTTTCCAATGAGTCAACTCTACACATCAGGTGGTAAAGTACTGGAGTTTCAGCTTCAGCATCATTGCTTCCAAAGAAATCCCAGGGCTGATCTTCAGAATGAACTGGTTGGATCTCCTTGCAGTCCAAGGGACTCTCAAGAGTCTTCTCCAACACCACAGTTCAAACGCATCAATTCTTCAGCACTCAGCTTTCTTCACAGTCCAACTCTCACATCCATACATGACCACTGGAAAAACCATAGCCTTGACTAGACAGAGCTTTGTTGGCAAAGCAAGGTCTCTGCTTTACAATATGGTATCTAGGTTGATCAGAACTTTTCTTCCAAGGAGTAAGTGTCTTTTAATTTTATGGCTGCAATCACCAGCTGCAGTGATTTTGGAACCCCCCAAAATAAAGTCTGCCACTGTTTCCACTGTTTCCCCATCTATTTCCCATGAAGTGATGGGACCAGATGCCATGATCTTCATTTTCTGAGTGTTGAGCTTTAAGCCAACTTTTTCACTTCCTCTTTCACTTTCATCAAGAGGCTTTTTAGTTCCTCTTCACTTTCTGCCATAAGAGTCAGAATGCTGCTAAGTCACTTCAGTCATGTCCAACTCTGTGTGACCCCATAGATGGCAGCCCACCAGGCTCCCCCGTCCCTGAGATTCTCCAGGCAAGAACACTGGAGTGGGTTGCCATTCCCTTCTCCAATGCATGAAAGTGAAAAGTGAAAGTGAGGTCACTCAGTTGTGTCCAAATCTTCACAACTCCATGGACTATAGCCCAGCAAGCTCCTCTGTCCATGGGATTTTCCAAGCAAGAGTACTGCAGTGGGTTGCCATTTCCTTCTCCATAGGGGCATACAAAAGAAGTGATAACAATAAAATCAATCTTGCATTGTAACTGATACTATGTGTTTGTGGTGGCCCTGCCTACTATAAACAATGAGTCACCCTTACAAATAAAACATATAAATAAATTTAGCTGCATCATACAAATCCTATGAGCAATCTTCCAAAAATAAATTTGGAAGTAAAATAAGCCCTCAAATTGGTAACTTCAATAAATGTTTGTTCATATTATGAATGATGCTAGGAGATCAGTATGGTGCATTATCAACTGTCACCCGATGATGAACATTGATGTTTGAATATTTACTGTAAGCAAATATTTGTAAAGTAGGAAAAACACTTTCATCATTGAAAAGGAGAATGAGTTTGTGGTATATAGTATAATGTCCTCCAAAGATGCTTGCATCTTGAACCCTGCAATCTAAATATTCTTATATGGCAAATGTGATTCTGCAGATGCGATTCTACTCTTCTTAAAAAAAGGAAATTATCCTGAACTATACAAGCTAGTCCAATATAATCACAGATATCAAACAATGAAAGAGGGAGGCAGGTTAGAAAGAAAAATATTTGAAAGTCAACATACTGCTGACTTTGAAGTTTCTGAGAGGAGCCACTAGCCAAGGAATGCAAGTGCCTCTAGAAGGTGAAGAAAGCAAAGAAATGGCTGTCCCCCTAGAGTCTCAGAAAGAAGCAGCTTACTGACACAATGCTTAAGCCAGTCATAAATTTTAACTGAAAATTATAAGATAATAAATTTGTGCTGCCTTAAACCAGTAATTTTGTGGTAACTTGTTGCAGTAGCAATGGGAAACTGATGAAGAGTTTGTATGAAACACTATGATGATGCTTTTGGATTTACTCTTTTAAATATGTTTTTACCATGTATTTATTTTTAATTGGAAGATAATTGTTTTACAATATTGTATTGGTTTCTGTCATACATCCACCTGAAGCAGCCATAGGTATACATCTGTCCCCTTCCTCTTAAAACTCCTTCCCAGCTCTCACCCCATCCCACCTATCTAGGTTGTCACAGAGCACTGGTTTGAGCTCCCTGAGTAATACTGCAAATTCTCACTGGGTATCTCTTTTACATATGACAATGTAATTGTTTCCATGCTCCTCTCTCAATTCATCCCACCTTCTCCTTCCCCTACTGGGTCCACAACTCTGTTTTTTATGTCTGCATTTCCAGTGCTGCTCTGCAAATAGGTTCATTAGTACCATCTTTCTAGATTCCATATATATGCATTAATATACAATATTTATTTTTCTCTTTCCGACTTACTTCACTTTGTATGATAGGCTCTAGGTTCCTCCACCTCATTAGAACTGACTCAAGTGTGTTCATTTTATGGCTGAGAAATATCCCATTGTGTATATGTATGACAGCTTCTTTATCCATTAATTTGTCAAAGGACATCTAGGTTGCTTCCATGTCCTAGCTATTGTAAACAGTGCTGCAATGAACATGGGGGTACGTGTGTCTTTCTCAGTTGTGGTTTTTCTCAGGGTATATGTCCAGTAGTGGGATTGCTAGGTCATGTGGTAGTTTTGTTTTTCATTTTTCAAGGAATCTCTGCACTGTTCTCCATAGTGGCTGTATCAATTTACATTCCCACCAACAGTGCAAAAAAATTCAGAGTATAGTGGATTTACAATATTGTGCCAATCTCTGTTGAAGAGCAAAGTCACTCAATTATGCACATATTACAATTTTTGGTTAATATTCTTTAACATTGTGGCTTATCAGAGGATACTCAATATAGTTCCCTAACTCTAACTCTAACACACAAGCCACGTGGTGTAGCCAAAAAATAAAAGGTGAAGATGGATTCACTCTTAATAGTCCAGCCACAATATTAATGAAAAATGAAAGAGAATTTTCCATGTTGGCAACACTTGCCATGATTTAAAGATCAAGAACATGGAGAAAGGAGATTAACACTTTCCAAGTTTTTTAATTTTTATTTTAAGAGTAGTTTTTAACTATTTGTGGATTATCTTTCAATATTCTTTTTTTTTTAATTGGTTCATTTATTTTTTATTGAAGTAGAGTGGATTTACAATATTGTGTTAGTTTCAGGCAGACAACAAAGCAATTCAGTTATACATATATATATATTTTTCATATTATTTTCCATTATAGGATCTTACCTATAATAATCAGGGCCTTCCTCAATGGTTCTGTTGGTAAAGAATTGCCTATAATGTGGAGACCAGGGTTCAGTCCTTGGGTTGGGAGATGTGTATAAGAGACAGCAGACAGACAGACAGACACACACACACACACACACACACACACATATATGTATGTATCCCAAAAAGTTATGAATAGGCCACTGTGGACTCATTCAGTATCACCTCTACCTCTTAATCCTTCTTATAATCCCTGCTAAATCAGAGAAAACGGGAAGAGAAATCATCATCACACACACACACCCCCAAAACTAGATTAGCACTCTATGTTTTTCCCCTATAGAAATATTTTAATTTCAATGAGAAGTAATTATATAAATATACAATGTTGTATCTCCCCACTTGACTGAGATCTATTTCAGCAGGCAAGAATTGTGTTTTATATCCATTAATAGTACTTGAAATAGCGTAGGCCTTCAAATATTTAGGAATACATGAAGTGTTAAGTTTGTCTTAGTATTAAAGTCAATTATAGTCATTAAGTGTAATTAACAATGAAAAATCTCATAACTAATTAAGCTAAAATTTTAATATCCATTTTAAGTTCTTAAAAATCTGCCATTATTTTTTTTTGTGTGTGCTAGAATGTAATAGTTCTTTCAGCATTGATCTCATCTTATTGTTTACAGAGAAAATGGGAAGAGAAATCATCATCACACACACACCCCCCCAAAACTAGATTAGCACTCTATGTTTTTCCCCTATAGAAATATTTTAATTTCAATGAGAAGTAATTATATAAATATACAATGTTGTATCTCCCCACTTGACTGAGATCTATTTCAGCAGGCAAGAATTGTGTTTTATATCCATTAATAGTACTTGAAATAGCGTAGGCCTTCAAATATTTAGGAATACATGAAGTGTTAAGTTTGTCTTAGTATTAAAGTCAATTATAGTCATTAAGTGTAATTAACAATGAAAAATCTCATAACTAATTAAGCTAAAATTTTAATATCCATTTTAAGTTCTTAAAAATCTGCCATTATTTTTTTTTGTGTGTGCTAGAATGTAATAGTTCTTTCAGCATTGATCTCATCTTATTGTTTATTATTTATTTATTTGGCTGCATTGGGTCTTAGTTGCAGCACGTGGGATCTTTGGTACATCATGTAGGACCTTTTGTTGTTATACACGGACTCTCTAGTTGTGGAGTGGTGCAGGCTCAGTAGCTTCGGTACATGGACTTAGTTGCTCCTCGGCATGTGGAACCTTCATTTCCTGACCAGGGATGGAAACTGTTTCCCCTGTATTACAAGATGATAACCACTTGGCCACCAGGGAAAGTACTAACATTAATTAAAAAGATTTTTTTTCTCCTTTGGCCCTTTATTTATTTCATGTGTGTATGTATGTTGTACATATATAATAATATAGTACATGTTTACATATTATTAGGTAAAATTGTCTGGAATTAAATGGAAGCCCTTTTAGTGATTTAAATGTAGAAACTATCATTAATTACCATTGAGATGAAAAAACTATAAGCCACTTGTTCCCTAATGGGAGATCATACAAATTTAAATTGATTTATCCATCTTATAACATATTGTAAAGGAAATCGTCATATTACCCTCATCTTGTCAAAAGCGTGTCAATGGAGAGCTGAACATTATTGAAGGAATCATCTTCAAATATCATATTAAATGCTAGTAAAAAATGCTCAAATGCTGGTTTCATACTAGAAAGAAGAATAATCCAGAAAACAACTTATAAAGCAAGCTCTATTTTATACTGCTGTTTCTACATATGTATTTATCTCAGTGTAATTCAATTTCTGTTTTGTAGATAGATTCATTGAACTCTTTTTTTAAGATTCTACATATAAGTGATATCTTATGGTACTTGTCTCTCATAGATGAATTTGGGTAGTGAGTTTCTGTCCCTGCTTTCTCTTAGGGCCGTATGCTTTGGGTCTTTATTCAAATCTTGAAGCTCACCTCATGGCACATGAGCATCACTTCTTCAGTATCTAATAGGCATTAAAAATTTACATGTCAAAATAGAACTCTTGATTTCCCCTGCCTTTCAAAGTTGTTCCTATCTTTTTTGGTTTGTTTGCTTTTGTTCTCATAATTCACCCAGTGTCTCAAGACAAAAATCTAGAAGTCAGCTGTGTTGCCACACTTTCCTTGATCTTCACATCCAAACCTATAGCTAGTCCTGTTAATTTTAGCTTCAAAATGTGTATTCAATATGAATAGTTGTCTCCATCTTTTTTGCCACAACCTAAGCCTATACTGTTATTTTGTCAAGTCATTTCAATAGCCCACTAAGTGGTCTTCTGCGTGTACTCTTTTCCTCTTAAAATCTGTACTCTACATAAGAGATCATCTTCCCATCAATGGCTCCCCATTATATTAACTTAAAATATAAACCAATTATTATGGTCTTTGTATTGGTTGGGTTCTTGCTGAGATAGAGTTAAGAATGCTTAGGTTTTGGGGGAGAAACATCTTTGAAAGAAAAAGGGACAGAGCAGGATTTGGCAGAGAAGGACAATGATCTAAAAGTGCCTCCCCACCACTCCACCCCCCGCCCCCTGCCCCAACCTCAACAGTTTGCTATGGAGCAATATTTGCTCCCTAAATAGTCTTGAAGTACAAGGCCTGGCCTTGTACTGGAGTCTTGCTCAGTCATTGGCTGAGACCATCCCAAAGAAAGAATGTCATTAGCTTAAAAAGTGAAGTGGATCTGAGGGTGCTGACTGCTGGAAACTATCAGTTAACTGCATTCCTTGTAACTGACAGGGAGTTTTTTTTTTTTTTTTTTTAATTGGAATATAGTTGATCTAGACTGCAGTATTAGTTTCAGGTGTACAGCAAAGTGAATCAGTTATACATATACATGTATCCACTCTTTATCTTAAGCTTCTTTTCCCATATAGGCTATTACAGAGTATTCAGTGGAGTTCCCCGTTCTGTACAGTAGGTCCTTATTAGTTACCTATTTTGTATATAATAGTGGTATGTATCAATCCCAGGGCTTCCCTGCTGGCTCAGTGGTAAAGAATCCACTTGTCAATGCAGGAGACTTGGGTTTAATCCTTGGGTTGGGAAGATCCCTTGGAGGAAGAAATGGCAAACCACTCAGTATTCTTGCCTGGGAAATCCCATGGACTGAGGAGCCTGGCGGGCTACAGTTCATAGGGTTGCAAAAGAGTTGGACAACACTTAACAACAGAACGACAGCAGTAATGTGTCAATTCCAACCTCCCAACTTGTCCCTCCTCCCTTCTTTTACCCCCTGGTAAACATAAGTTTGTTTTCTGACTCAAGACTCTGGCTCCAGAAGCCTTGCTGTCAATGATTCTACTCTACCGTCTTAACAGATTCTCTATAGCTCAGGTTTCAGCTCAATGATTACTTTCTCAAGGAACCATTCATCACCCTAACATGAGTAATACACATCCCAGACCCACTCCAGTTCCTATTTGTTATTTCTATTATGTTTTCCTAGATTTAATTCAATATAAAATTATCTTTTTGTTGTCTTTGGCATTTAGTTTGCCTCACTATATGAGAATGTACACTCTTTGAAGACTAGAACCGTATCTGTCTTCAATTCACTGTGTTCTCCCTAGTACTTGTAAGAGTCCTGACCATTATAGAAGTCTTTATTTTTTTTAATGAACGAGTTACCAAAGCATTCATTATCTAGAAAAAGGAATATTAGACTATATTCATTTTGGAAATGGTTTAATTATTATATTGAATAAGTAGTTATTAAAATGTTTCATTTCCTTTTTTCTATTACCTAAGTAGGATTTCATGTCAATTCATCTCTGAAAATCATCGTATTAAAAGGGAAAACTAGAAAATATTGGAGCTGTTAAAAGTTTACATATATATATATATATCTTTCTTTATCTAATTATCTATCATCAGTCATCTCTCTCTCCCTCACTTACCTATCTATACTCATATTCAGACATATAGCCTACTAAGGAGCTGCTTCACCAAAATAGGAAAAATCTTGGTCAGTGGACATTAACATAACATGAGATGCTTAAATGGAGATTCAAAGCTTCCTATCCATTTCTTACTAAGCCAGTTTGCATTGTAGGAGCCTCTGATTGAGAGTAGTGCCAGCTCCATTATATTAATAGAAAGCAGCATGTAATATTGTCCAAAGATATGCATACCATTATATTCCCCCAAACTTATCTCAAAGGAGCCTGAGGCTTTTAGCCACATTAGAAAAAAGAAAATGACAGATAATTTAAAAAAAAGAAAGAAAGAAAAACACAGACATTTCAGGGATTATTAGATTAGATTAAACTAGATCTGAACTAATACTATTTATTGGAAACAAATTGTACATGGTTCACCAGTCAGAATGGTGAATCTGTAGGTCAAATGATAAATGAAGTTTTAGACCAAATCCATTCTGTGCTTAGTCCCTCAGTTGTGTCCAACTCTTTGCTACCCCATGGACTGTAGTTTGCCATACTCCTCTGTCCATGGGGATTCTCCAGGCAAGAATACTGGATTGCCATACCCTCCTCCAAGGGATCTTCCCAACCCTGGGATCAAACCCAGGTGTCCCAGATTGCAGGCAGAATCTTTACCATCTGAGCCACCAGGGAAGCCCAAGAATACTGGAGTGGGTAGCCTATCCCTTCTCCAGAGTATCTTCCTGACAAAAGAATCAAACCAGGGTCTCCTGAATTGCAGTCAGATTTCATCCTAAACCCAGTTTAATGCTACCACAGAACCATCCTAAGAATGTGGAGTAAGAATTGATTTAAGTCATTGGAAGAACACCAGAATTAGCTTCATGATTCATGAAATAAAGGCCATTTGGTTTGGATATATCAAATAAATCCTTGGAAAAGAACAAACCAGGGTCTCCTGAATTGCAGTCAGATTTCATCCTAAACCCAGTTTAATGCTACCACAGAACCATCCTAAGAATGTGGAGTAAGAATTGATTTAAGTCATTGGAAGAACACCAGAATTAGCTTCATGATTCATGAAATAAAGGCCATTTGGTTTGGATATATCAAATAAATCCTTGGATTTGCCTTTTATTTTTTCCTACCCCTTTAGCCCCTAGATGGTGAACTAAAACTGTATCTTTGTGAGAATTAAGAGTTTAAATGTACCAACAAAGACCTGAAAGATGAGTGTTTAATTCTTGTTGGGTACAAAACTAGGTAGGTATTAGAGAATGATTGTTGATGATTACAGTTGGACATATCAATCACAGCTGTAGTTCCAGATTTATATCCTTTATTGGAGGAAATAAAAATAGCCCCTGCACTTAATATGCTGCTGCTGCTGCTAAGTCACTTCAGTCGTGTCTGACTCTGTGCAACCCCATGGACTGCAGCCCACCAGGCTCCTCTGTCCATGGGATTTTCCAGGCAGGAGTACTGGAGTGGGGTGCTATTGCCTTCTCCAGCACTTAATATGCAGTTATTACAAATTCTTTCCCCCTAATTTTATCAGTAAAGATAATCAGAAGCAATAGTAGAGATAGTAGATTATTGATTTCCCATAAATCTATGCTGATTCTCTCACTCTTTATCATATCTTTTTCCTTTAAACTTTCTAGAGTATTTATACCCATATTAATATCTTCAATGTGTTTTTTCTTTTTTTACTGTAGTTATATTCAGTATAACTATGAATAGCTATGTTTAGTTGAAGTATTACAAATTAAAATATTAATTATAATTTTAAAATGTATAATGCAGATTATTAGGAGTCTTGATAAGTTTTTTTCTATGTCACTTATTGAAGGGCTCAAAAAATTAAAGAAGATAAATTTAATGGTGCAAACTTTAATTGTAATATCCTTAATTTTTCTCTCTGTGAAGTTTATGCCCTTTAACCTTAGGACCCTAATATTCTGACCTCCAACATCATTCCTTACTCATAAGCTGAAAGATGGACTTGATCAGTAAGATAGATCAATTATTGGCCTGGGTGTATGCTCTATTGTCTCTGGGGATGTAACTTAACAATCCTGGTGCCTCCAACTTTTTCTAGATATCATGGTACAGTTTTCTTCAATTTTTGACTAAATGGATGCTGCACAATGGGATTACAAATGAGCACATTCCATATTCATGTCTTTAAACAAAAATTTTAAAAATATTAAACTAAAGAGAGTTTTGGGGGAAATGTAGTAACAGTGGCAGCATATATTTTGGATCTTGGAAATTATTGCATAAAAATGGAGCCACCAGAAGTTCATTTGCTCAGTCATGTCTAACTCTTTGTGACCCCATGGATTGCAGCATGCCAGCCTTCCCTGTGCATCAGCAACTCCTGGAGCTTGCTCAAACTCATGTCTATCAAGTTGGTGAACCCATCCAACCATATCATCTTCTGTTGTCCCCTTCTCCTCTTGCCTTCAATCTTTACCAGCATCAGGGTCTTTTCTAATGAGTCAGTACTTCACATCAGGTGGCCAAAGTATTGGAGTTTCAGTTTCAGCATCAGTCTTTCCAAATTCCATATTTATGTCTTTAAACAAAAATTTTAAAAATATTAAACTAAAGAGAGTTTTGGGGGAAATGTAGTAACAGTGGCAGCATATATTTTGGATCTTGGAAATTATTGCATAAAAATGGAGCCACCAGAAGTTCATTTGCTCAGTCATGTCTAACTCTTTGTGACCCCATGGATTGCAGCATGCCAGCCTTCCCTGTGCATCAGCAACTCCTGGAGCTTGCTCAAACTCATGTCTATCAAGTTGGTGAACCCATCCAACCATATCATCTTCTGTTGTCCCCTTCTCCTCTTGCCTTCAATCTTTACCAGCATCAGGGTCTTTTCTAATGAGTCAGTACTTCACATCAGGTGGCCAAAGTATTGGAGTTTCAGTTTCAGCATCAGTCTTTCCAATTCAGGATTTATTTTCTTTAGCATTGACTGATTGGATTTCCTTGCAGTCCAAGGGACTCTCAAGAGTCTGCTCTAACACTACAGTTCAAAAGAGCCACCAGAAAGCAAACCAAAATCCGTGGGCAATATTTTCAACCATATGATGTATCCCTTCAACTCCCAAAATGCGTTGGAGCAAAATACCAACAGCTACCAGACATGGCTGTTTTTAACATCTATGTAAGGAAAGCACAGGGAGGTACTTTTTTTCTCTTTCTTGTTGGGGAGGTGGAAGAAAGTTGTTTTGTTTTTTCTCTGTCTTTTGGAGTCTCATTTCTTCTTTTCCTAGCTTGGGCTTTCATATGTAAGCACAGTTAGAGTGCAGTGAGCTGAAGGCTTAATAGAGTAGAGGGCGGTTCAAGTTCAACATCTATTTGGCTAGTGGCACGCATAGCTCAGTCAGTAAAGAACTGGCCTGCAATGCAGGAGACCTGGGTTAAATTCCTGGGTTGGGGAGAATCCCTGGTGAAGGAAATGGCAACCCACTCCAATATTCTTGCCTGGAGAACCCGTGGACAGAAGAGCCTGTGGGTCTACAGTCCATGGGGTTGCAAGAGTTGAGCATGACTTAGTGACTAACACTTTCACTTTCCATGCTTTCAAAGCTGGTGGTGGCTGAGCTTTGAAGACAATGGAATTTAGCACACCAATGCTACATTAATTCAGAGAGTTTTAATTCCTACAATACAAAACCCTGTGGGCTCAGGGGCTCAATCCAGGCTGCAGGCAGTAGAAGGGAAAAATGGAAAGAGAAGTGTGCTGGGTCTGAAAGAGAAGTGTGCTGGGTCTGGTCTGAGGCTGGCTGCCCCCAGGCTTGCCTCTGTGTGGTGTATAGTTGTTTGAGAGTTTGGCAGCCCAGAGCAGGAAAACTCCAATATAGTCAACCTGAAAGTAAAGTGGGGGAACTTTAGGGCAGCAGCTGCAACTGGGGATGAGTGTTAAGCTCTTTAAAATGAGTGTTAAGTTCAGGTCACAGGAAGTGGAGCAGTATAGCCCCAGGAACTTTTCAAATGGATATTCTAGGGTACTTTTGCAAGACAGGACTCTACCCTGAGGGGAAAATACTACTGGGATGTAAATTGACAAATCCAAGTAAAAAAGGAAATACAATCAGAAGATAGAGAAGGCAAAAGTGTTAGAGAATCTCAGAAAACAAGATGCCATATTTTTAACATTATGAAAAGCAAGAGCAGAGAGGGCTTTGTGACATTAGAAAATATCTGAATGAAATCTATTAAGAATGAAGGAAAATGAAATTTACACAAAAATGAAATACAGAAAAATTATCAAGTTCCAGGTACAGTTGCCATACAAAAAATGAGTATTAGGATAAAGAGAATATTTCTACAGAAATTAAAGTCTGTGAGAAAGATTTGTTCAAAATGCAGATCAAAACTGTAATATCTTAAAATGAGCCAAAAGATATTAAGAAAACAATTAAAAACATGAAAGAACAATATAAATCTGAATTTGAAAGCCTCAGAAAGAAGAAAAAGAATTTAGGTAAAATTAGAAACAAAAGAAGTAACATTTGGAAATGAACACTAAAGCAGAAGAAATATATGAAGATGGAAATACTGAAGACTGGTGTCCTAGGTGAATGGTGCCATCACTTCTCTTGCTTCACCGTCCCTCCCCCCTTTAATCCCTGGAACCTGTAACCTTGTATGGAAACAGAGCCTTTGCAAATGTGATTAAGATGAGAGTATTATCCATCTTAATGAGATCATCCAGAATTATGAGGGTCATGGTGGAGACTTCCAGCAAAATGTGGTCCACTGGAGAGGGGAATGGCAAACCACTTCTGTATTCTTGCCTTGAGAACCCAATAAACAGTATGAAAAGGCAAAAAAAAAAAGGACACTGAAAGATGAACTCCCCAGGTCGGTAGGTGCGCAATATGCTATTGAAGCTCAGTGGAGAAATAACTCCAGAAAGAATGAAGAACAGAGCCAAAGCAAAACAATATCCAGCTGTGGATGTGATGGGTGATGGAAGTAAAGTCCGATGCTGTAAGAACGGTACTGCATAGGAGCCTGGAATGTCAGGTCCATGAATCAAGGCAAATTGGAAGTGGTCACACAGGAGATGGCAAGAGTGAACATTGACATTCTATGAATCAGTAAACTAAAATGGACTGGAATAGGTGAATTTAACTCAGATGACCATTATATCTACTACTGTGGGCAGGAATCCCTTAGAAGAAATGGAGTAGTCATCATAGTCAACAAGAGTCTGAAATGCGGTACTTGGATGCAGTCTCAGAAATGACAGAATTATCTCTATTTGTTTTCAAGGCAAACTATTCAATATCACAGTAATCCAAGTCTATCCAAGTCTACCAGTAATGCGGAAGAAGCTGAAGTTGAACAGTTCTATGGAGACCTACAAGACCTTCTAGAACTAGCACCCAAAAAGGTGTCCTTTTCATTTTAGGGGACTGGAAACATTCTATGAATCAGTAAACTAAAATGGACTGGAATAGGTGAATTTAACTCAGATGACCATTATATCTACTACTGTGGGCAGGAATCCCTTAGAAGAAATGGAGTAGTCATCATAGTCAACAAGAGTCTGAAATGCGGTACTTGGATGCAGTCTCAGAAATGACAGAATTATCTCTATTTGTTTTCAAGGCAAACTATTCAATATCACAGTAATCCAAGTCTATCCAAGTCTACCAGTAATGCGGAAGAAGCTGAAGTTGAACAGTTCTATGGAGACCTACAAGACCTTCTAGAACTAGCACCCAAAAAGGTGTCCTTTTCATTTTAGGGGACTGGAATGCAAAAGCAGGAAGTCAAGAAACAGGCAAATTTGGCCTGGGAGTACAGAATGAAGCAGGGCAAAGGCTAATAGAGTTTTGCCAAGAGAATGCACTGGTCATAGCAAACACCCTCTTCCACAACACAAGAGAAGACTCTACACATGGACATCATCAAATGGTCTATACTGAATTCAGATTGATTATATTCTTTGCAGCTAAAGATGGAGAAGCTCTATACAGTTGGCAAAAACAAGACTGGGAGCTGACTGTGGCTCAGATCATGAACTCCTTATTGCCAACTTCAGACTTAAATTGAAGAAAGTGGGGAAAACCACTAGACCATTCGGGTATGACCTAAATCAAATCCTTTATGATTATACAGTGAAAGTGACAACAGATTTAAGGGATTAGACATGATAGAGTGTCTGAAGAACTATGGACCTATGGACAGAGGTTCATGACATTGTACAGGAGACAGGGATCAAGACCATCCCAAAGATAAACAAATGCAAAAAAAGAAAATGGCTGTCTGGGGAGGCCTTACAAATAGCTGTGAAAAGAAGACAAGCAAAAAGCAAAGGAGAAAGGAAAGATACACCCATTTGAATGCAGAGTTCCAAAGAATAGCAAGGAGAGATAGGATAAGCCTTCCTCAGTGATCAGTGCAAAGAAATAGAGGAAAACAATAGAATGAGAAAGATGAGATCTCATCAAGAAAATTAGGGATACTAAGGGAAATTTTCATGCACCTAGAGCCAGACATCCTGGAATGTGAAGTCAAGTGGGCCTTAGAAAGCATCACTACGAACAAAGCTAGTGGAGGTGATGGAATTCCAGTTGAGCCGTTTCAAATCCTGAAAGATGATGCTGTGAAAGTGCTACACTCAATATGCCAGCAAATCTGGAAAACTCAGCAGTGGCCACAGGACTGGAAAAGGTTAGTTTTCATTCAAATCCCAAAGATATGCAATGCCAAGAAATGTTCAAACTACCACACAATTGCACTCATCTCACATGCTAGCAAAGTAATACTCAAAATTCTCCAAGCCAGGCTTCAACAGTATGTGAAATGTGAACTTCCAGATGTTCAAACTTGTTTTAGAAAAGGTAGAGGAACCAGAGATCAAATTGCCAACATCCGCTGGATCATGGAAAAAGCAAAAGGGTTCCAGAAAAACATCTATTTCTGCTTTATTGACTATGCCAAAGCCTTTGACTATGTTCAGTTCAGTTCAGTTGCTCAGTCATGTCTGACTCTTTGTGACCCCATGAACTGCAAATCAGTCCTGAACTTTCATTGGGAGGACTGATGCTGAAGCTGAAACTCCAATACTTTGGCCCCCTGATGCAAAAGATTGACTCATTTGAAAAGACCCTGATCCTGGGAAAGATTGAAGGCAGGTGGAGAAGGGGAGAGGATGAGATGGTTGGATGGCATCACTGAGTCAATGGACATGAGTTTGAGTAAACTCTAGGAGTTGGTGATGGACAGGAAGGCCTGGTGTGCGGCAGTCCATGAGGTCACAAAGAGTCTGACATGACTGAGCAACTGAACTGAACTGATGAGGACACATACTAAATTCAATCACATTATCCTAAGAGGGACAGAAAGGAAGATTTGATGATATGCAAAGAGAAGGCTATAAGGTGAGGATGAAGGTAGAGGTTAGAGAGATGTGGACACAAGCCAAGGAATGCTGGCAGCCATTAGAAGCTGAAAGGTCAAGGAAAGGAGTCTCCTCATATGCTTCTAGAAAAAGGTGGGTGACCCTGCTAAGCCCTTGATTTTGATCCAGTGATACAGATTTTCATTTCCAGTCTGGTCAATTTAAGACTATCAACTCTCTGAGGGTAGTATTCATATGTGTTTGGTTCATGACCTAGCTCCATTGCCTGACATGGTATGCTATGCTAAGTCACTTTAATCGTGTCCAACTCTGTGCAACCCCATAGACGGCAGCCAACCAGGCTTTCTCGTCCCTGGGATTCTCCAGGCAAGAACACTGGAGTGGGTTGCCATTTCCTTCTCCAGCCTAACGTGGTATAGGCAATCAATAATATATGCAATATCCTATATGTCATAAATAAAGCAAATAAAATTGTACAACCTTTCTTTACAACTGATATACTAGTCACTGTAATAAAAATGTGATTTGTTTAGCACCGGGTCCACTGAGGCAAAAATATCTCCCATCATTATAGCATTGTCTCCCTAAATTCCGAAAAACCTCAGTTCAGCAAGAAAAAATAACTTACTTCATGTATATGTATTCCTAGTGGCTCAGACAGTAAAGGATCCACCTTTCTGGGTTCAATCCCTGTATTAGGAAGTTCCCCTTTTGGAGGCCATGGCAAACCACTCCAGTATTCTTGCCTGGAGAATCCATATGGACAGAGGAACCTGACAGGCTATAGTCCATGTGGTTGCAAAGAATTGACGCAACTGAGAGACTAAGCACAAGTACACACACTGAGGCAAAAATATCTCCCATCTTTATAACTATCACCCTAAATTCAGAAAATCTCAGTTAAGCAAGAAAAACTTGCTTTGTGTGTATGTATGAATATACATTTGTGGGAACCTGTGCACGGTGTAGTAAAGCGCATGTTTGGTTTTACTCAAGCGTTGCTACAAATTTACATGATTTGGACTAAAGCCAGTAATAGTGATAAAAGTATTTGAAATGTTAGCTGTATGCTGCTTTGTGACTTTAACATTTGAGTAATTAGGCTTTAAAAATAATCTGTTATAAATTTGACTTTGTTCATTTTGCTAAGACAAATATCTGTCATATATTTCATATTATTATTAATACTTAGAGTTGTGTTTCTACTGTATTTAAAAAATTTTAGCCTTGGCTCTTAAAGTGAATATATCTTTATTTCATCCAAAACACTAGAGGAAACTTTATCTTTTCTTTTTTTCACTTTGTAGACATATTGCTTCGTGAACACCAATCTTAATATTGGCTTCTGTTTCTCTTTACCTCTTCCCTTCTAAGGATTGGGAACATAGAGCTACCTGGCCTTGGCACTGTGCCTCTGGCTGACTATAAAGGCAAACCTACCTCACGTGGTACTTTTGACAGGGCCTGATATAACAAGTGGAGGATTCCAAGTTTGCAACTCACTCAGACTTTCATTATCTAAGACAGGAACTTAAAGTTGTAAAGATTATAAAATAAAAGAAATTTGAAACTGTTAGAGACAGTGAATTGACCTCCTCTTATTATCTGAGTCACTGTCTTTTAATCTTTGGGAGACATTTACTAACTTCACATATTTTCTAAGTGAAGGAGATGTAGGTCCATTTCCTTTTTCTGATCTAGTTTTTGCACATAAAGTAAATGCTTTGATAAAAAGCCATGGGGGAGAGTATGTTTCATTATGGTGTCAATTCTCCAACGTAAATATTATTTCTATTTATTGATATGTTAAGCTCATAGCTCTTGGTTTCAAACAGACCAGTGCAGAAAGGTATTAAGAGGCTTAGCAATATAAATTTCTTTCTGTTGTATGGTTTGAGAGCATGCCAAGTTAAATATTTTCCATAATTTTGTTTTTAATTTTTAAAATATTTTTGTTTATATAGTTTAGGTGAGGAAAGAACTTAAATAGTACTTTGCTATTTTGCAGCTTATTTGCATACACATTAAGGACAAAATGAGATAAAAACAAAGCAAAGTCCTTTCCAACTGTTTAAGAAGGAATTTAATAGAGCTTTTTGAAATATATGTTACATTAGGTTTTAAAAAAATATCATGAGTTTCTTTAAACTAATGAGATTATTAGATTTTTTAAACTATTTCTTTTCACTAAGCGTAATTGTTAAATATACTGTTATTGAATCTTCTTAGAAAATGCAAACTCTTGTTTAGAGCTGCATAACAGTTCATATTGTAATTGTATGGTGATTTATTTAATCACTCTCTTAGGGGACTGAATCTTATCCCCTCCAAATTCATATGTTAAAATCCTAACCCTCAATATGACTATGCTTTGAGATAGAGACTTAAAGTAGGAATTTAAGTTTAAATGAGGTTGTAAGGGTGGAAGTCCCAATTCAGTAGGATTGGTTTTTGAGGAAAGGCCGCAGATATAAGAGCTTGTTCTCTCTCTCTCCACAGGAGAGAGACTATGTGAGAACACAAAAGGAATGCACCGTGGAAGATAAGGAAAGAAGTATCGGACTTCTAGCCTCCAGAACTGTGAGATTAAATTTCTGTTGCTTATATCACCCAGTCTGTGACATTTTGTTAACTGCAACACAAGCAGAATAATACATCCTGTGAGTGAACATTTAGTTTGTTTTATATGATTTACTAAGACTATTTTGGCCACCTGATGCTAAGAACTGACTCATTTGAAAAGACCCGGATGCTGGGAAAGACTGAAGATGGGAGGAGAAGGGGACGACAGAGGATGAGGTGGTTGGATGGCATCACTGACTCAATGGACATGAGTCTGAGTAAACTCTGGGAGTTGGTCATGGACAGGGAGGCCTGGCGTGCTGCAGTCCATGGGGTCACAAAGAGTCGGACACAACTGAGCGACTGAACCGAAGACTATTTTGCTATTATATTATGCTATTTAATATTATATTTTATTTTGCCAATATATTTACTATTATATTTTATGACATAGTGACTAAATAGTAATTTTACATTTTTCCTACATTGTTTTACTATTGATGTAATGGGAATTCTTGTCGTAAATCTTTATGTACATCTCCATTTTTCCCTAGTAAAATTCAATATGTAGCAATACTGGGCCAAAAGTTACACATTTGGAGAAATTTTTGTTCAAAATTTTTGGTCCAAATATGTTTTATATCAGTTTATACAGCCATTACTTGTCCATGAGAGCTCCTTTCATCACAGGCTTGCCCAAACTGCATTTTAACAACAACAAAATTGTTTTCTGAAGTAAAAAATGAAGAACTTTTTTTGTCATTTGAATATATGTTTTTGATTATTTTAAAATTTGATATTCTTTTCATATTTGTGGGTTATTATTTTTTTCTTCTGTACTGGATTGCAGTTCATGTTCTTTGCCCATTTTTCTGATTGTGTGTCCTGTAGAATACTAATGATATAACCAATCAAGTTATGTTTAAAAATGTCTCCCCTTTTTACTTCTTAACATATAATTGATGTGGATCTTAAGGTAAAAAAAACAACTACCTAAGTTACATCTCCATTAGATGTGTAAAATATTCATTTATTAACCTATCATTTAATGAATGTTTATTGAATGTATTCTATGTGCCTGGCAGTACTCTATGCCTTAATATTAGAGAATTAAACAAAATACTATCTTTACTTTCTGAGATTTATATTCTCATGAACAAGTGACAGGAAGCAAGCAATGTGTCAGATGGTGTTAAAAGTATAAAACAGAATAAAGAGTGTAAGAAGAGCTGAGAGTGGGGAGAGTGATTGCAGTTTTACAAAGGTGTGCCAGGGAAGGTCTCTGACAAAGTGACTTTTAAGATCTGAAGAAGTTCAAGAGTGGGCTAAGCAGCTGTCTGGAGGAAAAGCTTCCCATAAAATGGAATATTCATATATAGAGAACTTGAAGCCAATGTATCCTTGTATGGTATCAGTTTTTAAAAATTGTGTATTATTGTTAATGTCAGAGAGGGGAAATTTTTCCCTTCTGAGTTCTAGTGGCTAGACTGATAATAACATTGATATAAGGTGAAGGTAAAGGTGAAGTCGCTCAGTTGTGTCCGACTCTTTGCGACCCCATGAACTGTAGCTTATCAGGCTCCTCCATCCATGGGATTTTCCAGGCAAGAGTGCTGGAGTGGATTGCCATTTCCTTCTCCAGGGGATCTTCCTGACCCAGGAATCAAACCCGGGACTCCCGCATTGCAGGCAGACGCTTTACCATAAGGTGGATCAGCAGAAAAGGGGAAAAAAAAAAAAAAAAAAAAAACTTGTGTACATGGAGGTCTCATAGAAATGGGACGTAAGAAATGTCCAAAGCAGGCAACTTTATACTTTCTGACCAAGACAGTGAATTTGTAAGGGACTGACAGGACAAAGAAATTTAGTTTTGAGTGCTTAATTAGTACAGAATCAAACAGGATTTGGATTTGGGGTACTATATTACAGAAATAAGATTTGTTTAGGCAGTCTTCTCAGTTCAGATTCCCTATCTCTGGTGATAAGAATGTGTCCTTCTATCTGCAAATACAGAGAGTGTACCTTTCACATGAGTGATTCATTTCCTGCTTTCAGTAAGACAGAGAGGAGGGTCAAAATGTTCCTCTTGCATTAGCTGTTTCTTAAGTAAGTTGAATTCAAAGTCATCAGTATGCCCTTGAGGGAGAAAAAAACAGTCTTTTCAGCAAGTGGTGTTGGGAAAGCTGGACAGTACATGTAAGTCAAGGAAATTAGAACACTCATTCACACCAAAAACAAGAATAAACTCAAAATAGCTTTAAAGACTTGAACACAACATGACATGATAAAACTCCTAGAAGAGAACATAGACAAAACATTCTCTAACATAAATTGACCATTGTTTTTTAGGTCAGTCTCCCAAGGCAATAGAGATAAAAGCAAAAATAAACAAAGGAGACCCAATCAAGCTTATGTGGTTTTTTTTTTTTTTTACATAGCAAGGGAAACTGTAAACAAAAGGAAAAGGCAACCTACAGACTGGGGAAAAATATTTAAAATGATGAGACCAATAAGAGCTTAATTTCCAAAAAGTACAAACAGCTCATACAACTCAATAACAGCAACAACAAAAACAGCTCAATTGAAAAATGGACAGAAGATCTAAATAAACATTTCTCCAAAGAAGACATGGAGATGGCCAACAGGCACATGGAAAGATGCTCAACATTGCTAGTTATTAGAGAAATGCAAATCAAAACTACAGTGTGATACCATTTCATACTGGTCAGAATGGCCATTGTTAAAAAGTCTGCAAGTATTAATAACCAAAGCTGGAAAGGATGTAGAGAAGGAATTCTTTTACACTGTTGTTAGGGATGTAACTTGGTGTAGCCACTATGGAAAACAGTATGAAGATTCTTTAGGAAACTAAAAATAGAGTTACCATATGACCTAACAATATCACTTTTGGGCATATAGCTGGAGAAAAATGTAATTCAAAAATTATATGCACCCAAATGTTCATAGCAGCACTTTTTACAATAGCCAAGACATTGCTATTGTAAATAGCTATTTGCCCGTCAACCCAAACACTGATCAACAGATGAAATATAATATTCAAGAGGCCCAATCTGGTCTGTCTTATTAAGAAAGTTAATACCTAGGAACTAAAACATTCATATGCCAAAGCATTGACCACGTGTTGTCCTATGCATATGATTGCTTATTTCATGTACCTTATTTCAGGTACCTAGTAGTTATTTCATATTTAAAAAGCAACTCTAAATATGAAGGTATCATTATTCAATGCTAAAACACTATTTATTTTATCATCTATTTTCCTATTCATAAAATATTTTGATTAGTTTTCGTTTAGTTAGATACATCTTTGATTTTTTTTTCAGAAAGTATTTGTAAGAGTGTACTTGTACACTTCCACAAATACTTAGGTGCCTGAGAGTTTTGTTTACTTTCTAATGATAATAGTAGCTTGGATGGGTTGATTTTTGAATTGAAATGTTTCCTCTTTGGAAGTCCAATTTAGGATTACATCTTTATTTTTGAAATTAGATTAGAGGGAAAAAAGGGCATATATTTAGTGTGCTTACTTTCATTTATAATACTTGATACCAGGCAATGTCTTTTCATCTGAAAAACTGAAGTTCTTCGGCTCATTAAAAATTTACTGTATTATTATTTACTTTTCACATATTTTCACCTCATTTTAAAACTCTCTTTTTAGTATTGCTATAGTTATAGTTTTTGGATACAGTTTTTCTCTATCAGATATTGATTAAAGTATAACAAACCACTTCAAAACTTATTTTTATGAGTTAAGTTTTATTAAGATGCCATGAAGAGGTTTAAATTTTGTTAGTATGTTCATCTAGTCTAGCTAAACACAGTTGAATTCTCATTGTTAAAAAAGAAAACGTGTAATGTCTTTCTTTAGCCAATGATGTGCCATTATAAATATTTATTTTGTTATGCCACACAGTTTGATTTGTTGTCTTTTTTATCTATCTTTAGAATTAACCGTAACCTGGCTAGCATTTTCACCTATTGTTGCTGCATCAGTACCTAAGCTAAGTTAGCTGTCAGAAGTCACCCTGGGAGGGTCATCAATATTTCCTCGTCACATCCCGATTCTTGCTGCCTTGGTGACCACTTGTGTGGACCTTGACATTGCCTTCCCATGGACATGTGTTTGCCCGTGGTAAGCTCTGTGATTACATGCTTTGTGCTGCTATGTATGAAACAGTTTTCAGATGAAGATAAAGTATCAGTTCAGTTCAGTCGCTCAGTCATGTCCGACTCTTTGCGACCCCGTGAATCACAGCACGCCAGGCCTCCCTGTCCATCACCATCTCCCAGAGTTCACTCAGACTCATGTCCATCGAGTCCGTGATGCCATCCAGCCATCTCATCCTCGGTCGTTCCTTCTCCTCCTGCCCCTAATCCCTCCCAGCATCAGGGTCTTTTCCAATGAGTCAACTCTTCGCATGAGGTAGCCAAAGTACTGGAGCTTCAGCTTTAGCATCATTCCTTCCAAAGAAATCCCAGGGTTGATCTCCTTCAGTATAAAGAACTTAAATAGAAAAAAAAAAAAAAACTACCAATAGCACTTACATAGTGAGCTAGAATGAAAATTGTTTCTTTTCTTTCAGAGTTACTTAGACACATGTACTCCAGTGTTCATTGCAGCACTATTTATGATAGCTAGAATTTGAAAGGAGCCTAGATATCCATCGACAGATGAATACACTATATTCACTAGATTATTAGTTGATCATAAAAAAAGAGTGCATTTGAGTCAGTTCTAATCAGGTGCATGAACCTAGAGCCTATTATATAGAGTGAAGTAAGAAAGAGAAAAATATTGTATATTAATGCATATGTATGAAATCTGGAAAGATCGTACTGATAAACCTATATGCAGGGCAGCAAGGGAAATGCAGACAGGTTAACAGACTTGTGGACACAGTAGGTGAAGGAGAATATGGGACAGATTGGGAGAGTAGTGCTGAAACATTTACATTACCATATGTAAAATAGATAGCCAGTGGGAATTTGCTGTGTGATACAGGGAGCTCAAATCTGGTGCTCTGTGACAGCACAGAGAAGTGGGGTGGGGTGGGAGATTGGAGGGAGGTTCAGAGGGAGGGGACATATATATGCGTATGACTGATCTGTGTCAGTGTCTTGCAGAAACCAACACAATATTGTAGAGCAGTTATCTTCCAATTAAAAATAGATTTAATTAAAAAATATAATCATTGTGAGACATTGTGTATGGTAGGGTCTCAATAGATGTTCTCTTCCCTCTCCACTTCCTCTGTGTGGTTTTCCTTTTTTTTTTTTTTTTTAACTTTACAATATTGTATTGGTTTTGCTATACATCAACATGAATCTGCCACGGGTGTACATGTGTACATGGGTGTTCCCAATCCTGAACCCACCCCCACCTCCCTCCCCATACGATCCCTCTGGGTCATCCCAGTGCACCAGCCCCAAGCATCCTGTATCCTGCATCAAACCTAGACTGGCGATTCATTTCTTATATGATATTATACATGTTTCAATGCCATTCTCCCAAATTATCCCACCCTCACCCTCTCCCACAGAGTCCAAAACACTGTTCTATACATCTGTGTCTCTTTTGCTGTCTTGCATACAGGGTTATCATTACCATCTTTCTAAATTCCATATATATGTGTTAGTATACTGTATTGGTGTTTTTCTTTCTGGCTTACTTCACTCTGTATAATCGGCTCCAGTTTCATCCACCTCATTAGAACTGATTCAAATATATTCTTTATAATGGCTGAGTAATACTCCATTGTGTATATGTACCACAACTTTCTTATCCTAATCTACCCTTTTACTAGACTGTGAAAATCGTGCCATTATTAGGGGGTATATTTACTTAGTGAGTATGAGAATGGTTTTCATATGATAAAGAAAGGAGTGTCTTTTTCCTTTGTATGTAAGACAGTTGAAGGAAATAGTACGAGAATGAATACCCAAAGCCCTTTCTTATAAACATATACATATATTTACCATGCATGGATATTTACAAACCTTTTCCATGAGGATATATTTATAGTTTGTAGAGCAGGGCTGATGTTACAAATAGATGAATAGCTGATTACTACTCAGTATGATTTAGGGGCAGTGATTTCTTTCAAGCATCTTTACTGGCTTGAACTATAAGGAGTATAGCCTTGAACCATCTCTTGTATTTTTCATGCTGGAATTGGCTGACTCTAGAGTTTGGTCTTGAGGATCTTCCTGTTTCCCTCCAAATGATCTTTTTAAAATTTTGTTTATAATTTTAAAAATTGTATAAACATATTCTGAATCACTTGAGGCAGAGTCAGGACAGATATGTGACTTAAAGTTGCTTATCATTATGTTCTGAAGAATAAGTTTTTGATATAGAATCCTATTTTATCAGATAAAAAAATTTTGACTTAAACCAGTATTATGATTTATAATAATTCAATCATTTACTTATTCAATCATTCAACACTATTCACTGAGTGCTCAGGAGTAATCAAGGTAAGCATTTCTCTTGTCTTAGTGTCTAGTAGGAAAACATGAAATAAATTATTATTGCATATTTAACTACATATCCTGGTATATTTATAGAATTTAATCCATCTGCCAATGCAGGAGATGCAGGAGACCTGGATTCAGTCCCCAGGTTGGGAAGATCCCCTGGAGTAGGAAATGGCAACCCTCTCCAGTATAGTTGCTTAAAAAATTCCATGGACACGGGAGCCTGGCAGTCTACAGTCTATGGGGTTGCAAAGACTCAGACATGACTGAGCATGTGCACACACACAAGCTCACTGAAATTCACTAGCAGATATTAATATTTCAGAAGATAATTCCATAATAAATGTTCACTGTGCTCAGTCACTCAGTCATGTCGACTGTTTGTGAGTCCAAGAACTGTAGTCCATCGAGCTTCTCTATCCATGGGATTTCATAAGCAAAATTACTGGAGTGGGTGGCCATTTCCTTCTCCATGGGAATCTTCCCAACCCAGGGATTGATCCTTTGTCTCTTATGCCTTCTGCATTAGTAGGTGGATTTTATTTTACCACTAGTGCTACCTGGGAAGCCCCAAATATTCATTATAGAACTGTAAATAAGGACTAAATTAATACACTTGTCAGTATTTGCTTCTGGAATATTCATACATTGTCCTAATGTAATAAAACAATTCACATATTTATTTTTGTTGAGTATAAGTTTTGATTATGCGTTAGTTGCTCAGTCATGTCCAATTCTTCGTGATCCCGTGGACTGTAGTCCATCAGGCTCCTCTGTCCATGGAATTCTCCAGGAGAGAGTTGTGGGGTGGGTTTATATGCTGTGCTGTGCTTAGTCACAGTCATGTCCAACTCTTTGTGACCCCATGGAATATAGCCCGCCAGGCTCCTCTGTCCATGGGGATTCTCCAGGCAAGAATACTGGAGTGGGTTGCCATGCCCTCTCCAGGGGATCTTCCCAACTCAGGGATTGAACCCAGGTTTCCTGCATTGCAGGTGGATTCTTTACCCTCTGAACCACCAGGGAAGCCCAGAGTTGGTTTATTTTCAGCTGCAATAGTACTGATCTTTTGAGACTGTATTTCTGAATAGGTGTGTATGCTGCTTCATAGCTATATATAGTAATAAGTAATATCATGTGAGACCTGATGAAAATGATAATAATAATGTTTTATTTCTCTAAAAAATTGTGAGTGCTAAGGAAAGTAATCAATTTAGACAATATTTTAGTTGGAAAATTGATGACTATATAATACTGAATAAATTGTTAAAAAGAAATGAATAATCTTGCTATAATGGAAGGATAGATAAAAAATATTCTTTTTTTATGAATAAAAATAATCTTACCCCATAATATATATTTTCAAATATCCATGGGAAATGAGCCATTTAAATATAAGATAGGAGAAACTTAGATAATAATAGTTTCCAATGTAAGCTTGTATGCTAGTGGGCAAAATAGTTGCTTAATTTAAAAAATATTTATATCATGTTTTCACCATTCATAGTCAATGTGTATGTAATTCCAAAAAAAATAAAATAAATAAATTTTTTTTTGGCCAGAATGATGTCAGTTTATCAATTTGACATTTTAAATAACTAAATCAATAGGATTTTTTAATGGATCCAGTGTTCTTAGGATTCAAGTGTATACAAACCAGGCTTAAGATAATTATCTCTAAGGGATTAGCAAATGTCTCTCTTCTTCCCTTGCAGTTTTAATTTAGAAAATTATCTCAAAGATTGGGTCTAATTCTATCTTCTGCATGTGGCTGGAGGCCACAGGAAACCTGCTTGCTTTCTTTTGAAATTATTCCCTTGACATATATGCAAATAAAACTTGAGAAAATAATCTCTAACATTAGTGGGGATCAATTATGTAACCCTGGTAAGGCAGTTACATCATATTCTTCAAGAAAGTTGTAAGAAGCTGCAGGTAAAAGGTGTGTGTATGTGTGTGTGAGAGGAGAGAGAGAGGAGAGAGAGATGGAGAGACAGAGAGACAAAGACAGAGACAGGGAGATTCTGCTGCTGGCTAGAATTTTACTGTTTCTCTTTGTTAATAAAAGACTAAATCTTTTTGTTGAGCTGCTTGCCATGTGGTCTCTCTACCTTTGGTGATCCTTTCTACACCCTTGCCATGACTCTTTTTCCCACTTATGGGTCAGGAAAAAGAACTGCTTCTTGTCATTTTAAAAAATGGACTCAGGCACAGAAATTCCATCTGAAAACTTTATTCTCTCATTAGGAAAGCATTTTTCAAAGTGCAAGATTATTTTTAATGAAGTTTTTAATGTTAAAATAAAGGGAAACACAATTTTGAAAGTGTTGTGTTCCTAATGAATTATTATTTCTTAAGGGGGAAAAGGTTTCAAAATGAGTTTTGTATTTTTAAGAGGAAATTTAAAATAAATGAATAAACCCAAAGGGCTTCAGTTTGATTGTTGTTCTTCTATTAACTTTGCAGTTTTTGTTGCAAACATTTTTAGCATATTTCATAAAAATGTTTTTGGAAAATTTGATAACTTATGTACAGCTTAACATATCATGCTTTTCTAACAGAATATTTAACTTTTTACCAAATGCACACTGTTTATGAATTACTAATTTGTCTTGGGTTAAGTACAAGAATACGTTTTGGGTAGCATATCTGTTCTCTAGCATCTAGAGTGGGGTACAAGTTTGACTGTTAATGTATGTTTGTCCTTCCATCATTTTACGGTAAAATTGCCTTCCATGGTGGATTGTTTTCTATAGAAATTGTCAAAAGAATTATTTCTCTCCCTTCCCCCCATGCCATGATGTACTTTTTTGGCAATGAATTTTTATTTTCATTTTTATTGTGAGGTATTTATTATATACAAAAGTTATACTCTATACTAAAACAAACAGTAAAGGAATTTGCTACTGTAAACTACTCAGATTATGAAACTAAGTGTCACATATCACTAAAGCTACTCCTCCTTATCCTATACTATCATTATTCTCGTCAGAGGTAAGTTTCTTTTTCATGAAATATTTTATCACTTGGCTTTGGGCCTTTTCACTTCATCTTATCTTTGCTTTTTCTAAATCTTTGCTATTTTCTTCTCTTCCAGACCACCAAACACTGAAATGCTCCAGGTCTTGGTCCTCAGTATTCTTCTTTCCTCTATACAATTACTTTCTTAATGATCTAGCCCAGACTCAGCTTTTTAAAAATTATTATTACCTTGAAGATTTCCATATTTTAAGTGCCAGCCAAGGAACTTTCTTTGAACTCTAGACTCCTATATCTAATTCCCTACTCAGCGTCTCTATTTAGATGATTAAAAGCCATCTCAAATTGAAAATCCAAAATCCAGACTTCATTTTCTAGCTACTGCTGTACAATGTTTGCCTCTCTCATTTCCCTTAACACTTCCGGATGCCTAATCCAAACATCTTTGTGTCTCTGACTCTCCTCTTTTTCTCATAACCATGTTCAATGGATTAAGAAATTGTTTGAGTCTACATTCAAAATTAGATCCAGAATCATTCTTACTACCTTCAGGGAAATCATCCTAGTTCTACACCATAATTTTCTCTTGCCTGGATTAATGTACTTTCTTTCTGATTGCTTCTCCATCTTCCTCTCTTCCTCTTATAATCTCTTCTCTGTATTGTACCCAGAGTGTTTCTTGTAAAAGGTCAGTTTAATCCATTTCTCTGCTCGAAACTCTCCAGCAACTTTTCATCTGAGTCAGTGTATGAGACAAACTCCTTCTAATGTCTTGTAGGCCATAGATGATCTGGCCCCTGGCTTCTTCTCTGACTTCAGTTCATTTATTCTCTCTACTCCACTCCAGTATTCTTGCCTGGAGAATCCCAAGGATGCAGGAGCCTGGTGGGCTACAGTTCACGGGGTTGCAAAGAGTCGGACACGACTGAGCGACTTCACTCACTCACTCACTCACTCCACTGCCAACCTATTCTTCCCAGCTGCACAGGCCTCTGTGCTGTTCTTGGAATGACCTAAGCACACCTCTCTTCAGAGCATTTGTTCTTGCTTTCACTCTGTCAGTAATGCCATTCCTTTCAGAGAGCCGCTGGACCTCTTCTTCCTTTCTGTCAAATATCTTTTCTAATTGGGCCTAATTGGAGAGATCTTCTGTGACTCTTGTATAAAGCAGCCAGCCTACCTCCAGACTCACCAAATTCATCTTTATCTGCTTTATTTCTACTTTTCCACAGATTAACCACCATATAAAATTAATTTATTTACTGTTTCTCTTACCACTAAAATGAATGCTGTGTGTAAACAAGTTTGAGAACTGTTTTTTGACCGAAAGAGACGGCAAGGTATTTCTTCAGTAAAAAAAAAAAAAAAAGGATTTACTAAGGATTATGAAAGAATTGCAGTTTGGGGTCTACAGCCATGGTGAGCCACCTGCAAATCCCCCACAAAAATGAAGAGGAGAACTCTTGTATAGAGGGGAAAAGGAATTTGGGAGAACTAGAGTAAACAAAGAGTCTATGATAATCAGTTGTGACAATCTCTCAATGGCTGAACTCTTGCCAGGAAAGAAGCAGTTTTTCATCTTCATATTGGGCTCAGCTATTGTTATAGGGCATGAAATCTCCCCATTCAAGCCTCTCTATTTAATTGAGTTTCTTCTTTATTGATTTTTGACAATCACTTCATTGCTATTCTTTATAGTTTGCCATATTTATCGATATTAAGTTGAACCATATGAAATTTCTAATACCTGTCTTTTTTTTTGTCCTACAAAAATGTTAATTTCAGTTGAATAAACACTATATCTCTCTAATGTTTATATACTACATTTAAATTATATATAAGTTAAATATGGTGTGTTTCTCATGAGTTGCTTTTTTAATCAATGTTCAGTTCAGTTCATTTCAGTCGCATAGTCGTGTCCGACTCTTTGTGACCCCATGAATCGCAGCACGCCAGGCCTCCCTGTCCATTACCAACTCCTGGAGTTCACTCAGACTCACGTCCATCAAGTCAGTGATGCCATCTGGCCATCTCATCCTCTGTCATCCCCTTTTCTCTTGCCCCCAATCCCTCCCAGCATCAGAGCCTTTTCCAATGAGTCAACTCTTTGCATCAGGTGGCCAGAGTACTGGAGTTTCAGCTTCAGCATCATTCCTTCCAAAGAAATCCCAGGGTTTATCTCCTTCAGAATGGACTGGTTGGATCTCCTTGCAATCCAAGGGACTCTCAAGAGTCTTCTCCAACACTACAGTTCAAAAGCATCAATTCTTCAGCGCTCAGCGTTTTTCACAGTCCAACTCTCACATCCATACATGACTACTGGAAAACTATAGCCTTGACTAGACGGACCTTAGTCAGCAAAGTAATGTCTCTGCTTTTGAATATGCTATCTAGGTTGGTCATAACTTTTCTTCCAAGGAGTAAGCATCTTTTAATTTTATTATGTTCCCAATATTGATCCATATTGTGTTGTTGGTAGCTGCTGCTGCAGCTAAGTCGCTTCAGTCATGTCCAACTCTGTGCAACCCCATAGACAGCAGCCCACCAAGCTCCACTGTCCCTGGGATTATCCAGGAAAGAACACTGGAGTGGGTTGTTGGTAGCTATGTTCGCTAATTTTTTAAGGTTATATAATATTTGTTTGTGTGACTTCACCATTATTTATTTATCTAGTCTCAAGACCATGGACATTGTTTTCAGTTTTTTTGCTCTTTCAAATGATGTTACTGTGAAATTTTTACACATGGCTTTGGTGCCCGTGTACATGAGCATTTTTGCTTTACACATGTAGAATTAATGGGTCATGGGGGGCATGTTTTCAACCTTATAAGGTAAGTATAGTTTTAAAAATTAGATTCGTGGTGATTGTGCTGACTTTCACATTTACTGGCAGTTTATAAACTTACTTGTTACCCTGCATTCTTATCAGTTTTTCTATTGTAGAGGCTGTAAAATGAAATGGTGTTTTTGGTTTTAAAGTTCATTTTCCTAATTGTCAGTGGGATTGAGTGTATTTTCAAGTGTTTATTGGCCTTTCATTTATTTTAATTTGTGAAATGCTTATTCATACTTTGGACCATTTTGGGGAAGTAGTTGGATGGTTTTGATTGTTTTCTGTTTCTTACTGGTTTAAAAGGGTTTTTTATATTCTAGGTAGAATGTCTGTTCCTCTGTGACTTCTTTTCATGTTTTTAAATTATGAAATATTTTATATTTAATTATTTTTGATATACATTATTTAATATCTTTCTTAAGGAGTTGTTCCATATCCAAAGTCATCTAATCTAGGGACTACATTTTGAGATCCAGTATTGTAGATTATGATAAATATAATCAGGTTGTTGTGCTAATTTACAGCTCCATTTCCAGTTGTATATTTTACTAGCACAAGCAAGCATAGCCACTAATTACTTATATGAAACTTTCTCTCACAAATACTTATTCATCCACATATATAATTAAAGAAAATCAAAATCATTTTACTCTTATATGGCAGTGACAAAACATTTATTTATTTCTTGACTTGGGGCCCCATCCATTTGGTTGCTTTCTATCATAATATACTTGGGGAATAACTTGATAGTGTTGATATCACAGAGAATATCTGATGATGTTACACTAATTAGACCTTTCTTTGGTTATTCTGTTACTACATAATAAATTACTTAGTGGCTTAAAACCGTCATTTTAAATCATAGTTTTGGAGATAAGGAATTTAGGAAGGGCTGGAACACATGATGGTTGTGTTCATTCTTTGGTCGGTGATTTAGTTGTTTGAACGCCTGCCTAAGCTGAGCATCCAGGATGATTGATTCACATGACTGACATTGACACAATCAGCTGGGAACTTAGCTGGAGCTATAGACCAAACACCTCACATGACTTTTCCATGTGACCTGGACTTCTGACAGCATGGCTACATGGTTTTGAGAGAGAGTGTCCAAGAGGCCGTGACAAAGGATGAGTGTTCCAAAGGTTCAAGGTAGACGTTCTAGGTCTTCTGACTTAGCCTTACAAGTCCTACAGTATCACTTCTATAGCAGGTCAGTCACTAAGGCCAGCCTGATTCAAGGGGCAGGAAATTCAATTTTACATCCAATGGGAGGAATGTCAAAGTATTTGTAGTTTTCATTATCCCCCCACCTGTTGAGTTTTAAGAACCAAGGACTCTATTTACCTTAATAGGAAATGTGCATTCTGGAGGGTAGATTTTATATCTCGTAAAAGTTTGGGGACCTGTTACATGGTTGAAATTTTTCGTGTTTATTTATTTGAGATATGTTAAGATAAGTTAGAAAAAAATTGTTTGCTCTTTACTTTGCCTGCTATAAAGACAAAATCACATCTTCCATATGATCTGGAAGACAACGTATATCAACAGCTTGTGGTGAGTTGTGCTATGGTCCAAGTTCTAGATCTACCATTCAGTTTCCAGCCTGGAGTTAGAATAGAGCAAGACCACCGGAGCCCAAGTCCACCTGCTACTTGGGTGCAGGGCTTAGTATCGGGAGGATCTATGGCAGACAGAGATGCATCTGCAAAGGAAACTAGAGAAAACCATGCCTTACTTCACTGACACCTATTCCCCATGGGCCATGGAAGACACCTCAACAGCTGACAGTATAGTACTCCAAGTCTGGACTGCCTGAACTGGTTATTATGTGATTTAATGAAGTATGTAATTGGAGGAGCACAATGGAATTACATTGTGAAATGTAAATAATATGTACAAGACAGAGCCCAGGTAGATATTAATAAACACAAGATATTAGTAAATAATATAAGCTGCGGGCTCAGAATCCAATCATAACTGCTTCTAAAACCTCCCTCTCAATTCCTTTTTCTCTTTTCTATCTGCTTGTTGCTACCATATAAAAATAAAAATAATTTTTGTTGTATATCAAACCAACTTACTTTAAATAACATTTAAATTCAATCTTCTAATTCTAATAATTTCTCTTACTAGTTACATAGATGTATGCATGACAGTTTCTTAAAGTAATTTTCAAAACCATATAATTTGTTTCTTTTACTTTCTTATTATACTAACTAATACTTAAGTTAGACTTAACCAAAATGGTATTCAGTTCAGTTCAGTTCAGTAGCTCAGTCATGTCCACTTTGTGACCCCATGGACTGCAGCACACCAGGCCTCCCTGTCCATCACCAACTCTTGGCATTTACTCAGAATCATGTACATTAAGTCAGTAATGCCATCCAAACAACTCATCCTCTGTCTTCCCTTTCCTCTCCTGCCTTCAATCTTTCCCAGCATCAGGGACTTTTCTAATGAGTCGGCTCTTCTCATCAGATGGCCAAAGTATTGGAGTTTCAGCTTCAATTCTGTCCTTCCAATGAACACCCAGGACTGATCTCCTTTAGGATGGACTGGTTGGATCTCCTTGCTGTCCAAGGGACTCTCAAGAATCTTCTCCAAAACCCCAGTTCAAAAGCATCAATTCTTTGGCACACAGCTCTCTTTATAGTCCAACTCTTACATCTATACATGACAACTGTAAAAACCAAAGCTTTGACTATCTGGACCTTTGTTGGCAAAGTAATGTCTCTGCTTTTGAATATACTATCTAGGTTGGTCATAACTTTTCATCCAAGGAGCAAGTGTCTTTTAATTCCATGGCTGCAATCACCATCTGCAGTGATTTTGGAGCCCAAAAAGATAAAGTCTGTCATTGTTTCCACTGTTTCCCCATCTATTTCCCATGAAGTGATGGGACCAGATGCCATGATCTTCGTTTTCAGAATGTTGAGCTTTAAGCCAACTTTTTCACTCTGTTTCACATTCATCAAGAGGCTCTTTAGTTATTCTTCACTTTCTGCCATAAGGGTGGTGTCATCTGCATATCTGAGGTTATTGATATTTCTCCCAGCAATCTTGATTCCAGCTTGTGCTTCTTCTAGCCCAGCATTTCTCATGATGTACTCTGCATAGAAGTTAAATAAGTAGGGTGACAATATACAGCCTTGACATACTCCTTTTCCTATTTGGAACCAGTCTGTTGTTCTATGTCCAGTTCTAACTGTTGCTTCCTGACCTGCATACAGATTTCTCAAGAGGCAGGTTAGGTGGTCTGGTATTCCCATCTCTTGAAACATTTTTGACAGTTTGTGGTGATCCACACGTCAAAGGCTTTGGCATAGTCAATAAAGCAGAGGTAGATATTTTTCTGGAACTCTCTTGTTTTTTCGATGATCCAACAGATGTTTGCAATTTGATCTCTGGTTCCTCTGCCTTTTCTAAAACCAGCTTGAACATCTGGAAGTTCATGGTTCATGTACTGTTGAAGCCTGGCTTGGAGAATTTTGAGCATTACTTTACTAGCGTGTAAGAGGAGTGCAATTGTGCGATAACTGAACATTCTTTGGCATATATATGTACATTATATATAATGTATATACATGTTGGCTCAGATAGTAAAGAATCTGCCTGCAATTGAGGGGACCTGGGTTCAATCCCTGGGTCAGCAAGATCCCTTGATGAAGGGAATGGCAATCCACTCCAGTATTCTTGCCTAGAGACTTCTACGGACAGAGGAGCCTGGTGGCTACTGTCCATGGGATCACAAAAAGTCAGACACGACTGAACGACTAACACAGTCACTCTCATGTGTGTATAAACACATAAGATAAAATATTACTTAGCCATACAAAAGAAGGAAATTTTTCCATTTGCAACAACATGGATGGACTTAGAGGGTGTTATACTCAGTGAATTAAATTGGACAGAGAAAAACAAATACTGTATGTGTTCATATATATGTGCATATGAAAAACTGAAATGAATGAATATACTAAACAGAGTCTGGGTCAGCCAGAGCAGGCTCAACAAAGAGGAGTGTGGGAGGTATAAATCTCTTCCTGAAGAGATTGGTTGGTGTTGAGACCCTGGCAAGGAAAAATATTCCAGCAGAGGAAGTGGCCTGAGGAAAGACTGACATCTGTGTGCAGACTATGTAGAAAGCTTCCTTGTCAGGCATCTTGCAAACTTTTCATAGAGGTGATTCAGAGGTTTCGAAAAGAATCCCAACACCAACTTTCATCAATTTATTAATTTCATTTAGCAGCCAATTAGAGTTATTATTGATGCTATTGTGGGTTCAGTTCTAGACCACTGAAATAAAGAAAATATCACAAATGACTCAGAAGTGAAGAATCTGCCTGTAATGTAGGAGACACAGGTTCCATCCCTGGGTCAGGAAGATCCCCTGGAGAAGGAAATGGCTACTCACTCCAGTATTCTTGCCTAGAGAATGCCATGGACAGAGGAGCCTGGGGGGCTATCATTTATGGGTCACAAAGAGTAAGACATGATTGTAATAAGTATACAGTACTTACTAATGAATGATATTAGTAATACTTACTAATACTTACTTATTAGTAAGTAATACTAATAAAATGATATTAGTAAGTATGTAATATCATCTATTTCTTCTGAAAACAAGAAAGCTATGCAAGTTAAAGTGTTTTCCTGTTTCTAATTTTCATTGCATATTTTTAAAAATCCTTTTCTTTATAATCCTATTTTTGGGTGCAAAGTTTCAGTGTGTGTTCATTAAGTCAAAGTTATTAATATAATGTTTTAATATTCTATGTCTTTACTCATTTTTATCTGCTTGATATAGCTGATAAAATATTTATTTGAAAATTTATAAAATTTGGATATATGTACCCTATTTTATCAAATTCTTTTGAACATGGACAGGATCAGTGAATATAATGGGCTAATACTCCTATTATTCAGTTACTAATCAGCTAACTTTGAATTAACCAAAAAGGAGATTGTTATATGTGGACCTGATTTAATCAGATGAGCCCTTTAAAAGAAGTTGAAGCATCAAAGAGATGCTCTTCTGATGGTCTTGAAGGTACAGCTATGACTTCCTCAACTTCATAGAAATGATTCCTGCCAGTAACCACATTAGCTTGGAAGAAGACTCTGAACGTCGGATGAGACCCTTGCTCCACTTGTCACTTAGGTTTCAGTCTTATGAGACCTGGAGCAGAAAATCCAGTGAACTTTGTCTGTATTTCTGACATACAGGAACTGTGAAATAATGAATTTACATTATTTAAACTGCTAAATTTGTGGTAGTTTGTTATGTAGCAATGGAAATGTAAAAAAGCCCCTCCTTTTAAACATATTTATGAGGTCTTATATCTCCATCTTTATCGTGTTGTTTACTCTACTGCTAGCCTAAAAATGTAATCATTCTAATATATTTATTTTGTATCCTTTTATTATATATGTATTCTTGAAAAATATGTGTTATTTTTATAAGTACATATTTTTATTTTATAAACTATTATAGGTCTCATTTTATCTCATAATATTTACACAGCAATGCTTCTGTGAGCTATTTAAATCACATTTACATTTAGCCTATTGCTTTCTGTGGCCTTCTAATATTCCATGGTTTGAATCCACATGTTTTTATGACCTTTCCCTAGCAATGGCCCTCCAGATTGCCTCCAATTTCCTACCATGATAAGCAGTGCTGTAGAAGTCATTCCTTTTGGACCTAGTAGCAATTTCTCTAGGATATATGCTCAGGAAAAGGAATGCTGCTATTTTTAAAGTATTTATATACTAAATCTGATCCTATGCTATCAGATTGCTCTCCATAATAGCTCCACAGTCTAAACTACCATCTGTACTGCATAAATATTTCCATATTCTCATGAACTCTCCAACAATTTATGCTACTTAAAACTTTAATACTTGCTAATATAATGGGTATAAAGTTACATCAAGTATTCTGTCATATCTTTATTAGCCATTCATGTTATTTTTTCTATGATTATAAATTTAATTTAAAAAATTAATCAATATTCATATCTCCTTCACAGAAGAGTTATTTATCAAGCAATCACATCATGTTGGTGTTTATCTTAGTCTCCCAGCATGTTGATATTTTCTGTAACTTTATGACTAGGTATTTGTGAAATGCTTTTACTCTTTCTGCTTTTATTCTTTTAAATATACCTGTGGGAATTAATCATGAATATGTTGATTTTTATAGGAAAACCATACATCTCTTTTTAGTACTGGGACTTATTTATTATTGACTCATAGAACCTCCAATTTCCACACAGGTACCCAAGTATTACTTTTTACACTAAATTCACTCGAATGGTTACTGCAGTGAATTAGTGGCCTTTAACTACCAAAAGGATATTCCCATGTCAGAAAGAGTTTACCAAACATGAATGGACAGTTTTTTTGTTTTTGTTTTGCTGGGAATATAGAATTTCACATGAAGAGATACCAAAAGGAGAGTATAATAGACTGAAAATATCACTGATTCCTGTAGGTCATTGATCTTAATGTTAATGAGAAAATGTTAAATGCTTCTTATATATCATTATTCACTGTTCTCCACTCAGTTGCAGTTTAGTGAAAAAGACAAAAAGGAACAATATTCATAACTTTTTCCTTTTTTTTTCTTTAGTATTTGCTCTTTTACTTTATTCAGTGCTTTACTTGCGATAGCTCATATAATCCTCAGAAAACTCCTGAGATTTATACTCCTTTTATCACTGTTTTACAAATGAGAATCTAGAGGCTTATTGTAACCAAGGGGTCAAAAGCTTAAGTGCTTTACCATGTAAGTTCTATTATGTTAAGCTGCCTCAGTTTAAATTAATGTGCTTGTCATAATGTGGAATCTGTAAGGCTGGCTCCAATCTGGGTATGACTTATTAGCGAGTATGTGTGTGAATGATGCTGGTATCGTAGCACTGTTGCTGACACTAGTTCTTTGCTAAGCAGTCTCAAAGTTGGAGTGGCAGTACATGTAGAATTAGATTATATCTAATTAAATAAGGTTTAGTGGTTCTTTGTCTTTTTAGCATTGGTGACTCTTATTTCCTTCCAACCCTTTGACTTTTGGACAGAGCTACACTTAACAGCATAAGGAAAATACCACTAAAAAAAACAAGTATGCTGCCCAATTTTAGTGCCTGGAGAACCAAAATGCTGATATGGTTAAAAAAAAATTGCTATATAGTTATCACTGCAAGAACACACTGTTACCATTATAACATAAATTCAAGACTGCTTGATGAGAGTGATCATTAAGGCATTGCTTAGAGATTTCTGCTTATGTGAAATTCAACATTTGCATTTTAAGTAATATATTGGTTCCGGGTACAAAACCCTGAATACTGGAAAACATATGGTTTTATATATACATATATATATGTTCTGTTTTAATAACTTAACTTGGGATCCTGTAGTTTACTATTCTAAGTAAAATAAAGAAGCTAATGTATCATGTTACAGGTCAGTCAATATAATATACAAAGAAGTTGAGTACTATTCAAATACTTCTCCTTCTAAGTTTTGAGAGCAAAAACAAATGGGAAATATGTCCCATTATTCAAAAGGTGGAATATTAGGAAAAGAGGAGAGGCACTATGAAAGTCCCAAGCCCCAGACATGAACTGATGTCCATGCTAGATGCAATTACATTCATCTCGTTGGGTATTCACACTTTACTTTAGCTTTAATTGAGACAGTATAAGAAGCATGCATGAAGCCGCAGTATGTTCAGAGGAGCCGTGGAAAACATGTAAATGCGGTGATTCTGAGTGGGAGACCTGTGTAAATCTTCCGTTCAAGGGCCAGACATGAACTATTGGAAGCTTTTGATACTTGACATTGCTTCTACTTTTCTCTTGTCCATGTGCTCTCTATATAAGCTTATTTTCCTTTTTCAAGTGCCTGCTGTTAAGAAGTGCTGATTTGGTTTGAACTATGTGGGAGATCTAGGATGAAAGAAAATTATTGAACACTCTGAGGCAGTTGGAAAATTTCACTTCCTTGCCGTATGATATACCCCATTTTGCTTTTAATTCAGATGTTTTGGACATTTGTTGACCTAGGACACATTTATAAACATTCTGCTTTTACTCAGTGGACTTCTTACCACATATAATTATATATACTTAGTATTTGAGATTAGCTTTGAGCAATTTTGTCACAGTTTATCACTGGTCATCCACTTTTTCTGCCAAATATTTGTACACAGTTCACCTTCCCTATCATACTGCCAACCTTATATGCCTCAGTTCAGTTCAGTCGCGCAGTCATGTCCGACTCTGAGACCCCATGAATCGCAGCATGCAGGGCCCCCTTGTCCATCACCAACTCTCGGAGTTCACTCAGACTCACGTCCATCGAATCAGTGATGCCATCCAGCCATCTCATCCTCGGTCGTCCCCTTCTCCTCCTGCCCCCAATCCCTCCCAACATCAGGGTCTTTTCCAATGAGTCAACTCTTCGCATGAGGTGGCCAAAGTACTGGAGTTTTAGCTTCAGCATCATTCCCTACAAAGAAATCCCAGGGCTGATCTCCTTCAGAATGGACTGGTTGGATCTCCTTGCAATCCAAGGGACTCTCAAGAGTCTTCTCCAACACCACAGTTCAAAAGCATCAATTCTTCAGCGCTCAGCTTTCTTCACAGTCCAACTCTCACAACCATACATGACCACTGGAAAAACCATAGCCTTGACTAGATGGACCTTAGTTGGCAAAGTAATGTCTCTGCTTTTGAATATGTTATCTAGGTTGGTCATAACTTTTCTTCCAAGGAGTAAGTGTCTTTTAATTTCATGGCTGCAGTCACCATCTGCAGTGATTTTGGAGCCCCCAAAAATAAAGTCTGACACTGTTTGCACTGCTAGATAATAGTTTATGTAAATGGCCATGGCAAGCAAAATATGGATGCCTCCTAGATGAATGCTAAAATAATCATTGTGGTTGGACGATTCTTTTTTAAAATATATATATATATATATATATATATATATTTTAATTTCCTTGATTTATTTATGATCCAATGAATGTTGGCAGTTTGATCTCTGGTTCCTCTGCTTTTTCTAAATCCAGCTTGTACATCTAGATGTTCTTGGTTCACATACTGCTGAAGCCTAACTTGAAGGATTTTGAGT
>SJXQ01008439.1:73503-139855 GCA_006408695.1 Aepyceros melampus
AGTTCTTTGGCCCATTTTTTGATTGGGTCATTTATTTTTCTGGAGTTGAGCTGCATAAGCTGCTTGTATATTTTTGAGATTAGTTGTTTGTCAGTTGCTTCATTTGCTATTATTTTCTCCCATTCAGAAGGCTGTCTTTTCACCTTGCTTATAGTTTCCTTTGTTGTGCAGAAGCTTTTAATTTTAATTAGATCCCATTTGTTTATTTTTGCTTTTATTTCCAGTATTCTGGCAGGTGGATCATAGAGGATCCTGCTGTGATTTATGTCGGAGAGTGTTTTGCCTATGTTCTCCTCTAGGAGTTTTATAGTTTTCGGTCTTATGTTTGGATCTTTAATCCATTTTGAGTTTATTTTTGTATATGGTGTTAGAAAGTATTCTAGTTTGGTTCTTTTGTTTAAGAAAGAGGTTACCATCACACTGATACCAAAACCAGACAAAGATATGACAAAAGAGGAAAGTTACAGACCAATATCACTGATGAATACAGATGCAAAAATTCTCAACAAAAAACTAGCAAACCAGCTCCAACCAAACATTGTAAAAGTGAAAGTTTTAGTCACTCAGTCGTGTCTGACTCTTTGTGACCCCATGTCTGTAGCCCATCAGGCTCCTCTGTCTGTGGGATTCTCCAGGCAAGAATACAGAGTGGGTTTCCATTACCTTCTTCAGGGGATCTTCCTGACCCAGGGATCAAATCCAGGTCTCCTTCATTTCAGGCAGATTCTTTACTGTCTGAGCTACCAGGAAAGCCCACAACAAAACATCAAAAGGATTATATATCATGATCAAGTCAGATTTGTTTCAAAGATGCAAGGATTTTTTAATACCTGCAAATCAATCAACATGATATACCACACTAACAAACTGAATAATAAAACCTATGTGATCATCTCAATAGATGCAGAAAGGGCTTTTGATAAAGTTCAACAGCATTTATGATAAAAATAACTCTCTAGAAAGTGAGCACAGAGAGATCATACCTCAAGAAAATAAAATCTATATATGACAAATCCATTGCTAGCATCAGCTCAGTGGTGAAAAGCTGAAAGTGTTTCCTCTTTTGATAGTCCTAGTCATAGCAGTCAGAAAAGAAAAAGAAATAAAAGGAATCCAAATTGGAAAAGAAGTAAAACTGTCACTTTTGCTAATTACATAATGCTATACATAGAAAAGTCTAAAGACCTAACCAGAAAACTACTAAAACTCATCATGAACTTGGTGAAGATGCTGGATGAAAGATTAATATACAGAAATTGTTGTTGCATTTCTAGACACTAACAACAAAATATCAGAGAAATGAAGAAAATAGTACCACTTATTCTGACACGACTGAAGCGACTTAGCAGTAGCAGCAGTATTATTGCATCAAAATGAATTAAATACTTGGGAATAAACCTACTTAAGGAGGCAAAGACCTGTACTTGTACTCTGAAAACTATAAGACACTGATGAAAGAAATTGAAGATGAGACAAACAGATGGGAAGATATACTATGTTCTTGGGCTGGAAGAATCAATATTGTTAAAATGAACATATTTTTCAAGGCAACCTACAGATTCAATTCAATCCCTATCAAATCACCAATGGCTTTTTCACAGAACTAGAACAAAAATTTTAAAAATTTGAATGGAAACACAAATGGCTGAATAATCAAAGCAATCTTCAGAAAAAAAAAAAAAGTAGAGCTGGAGGAATCATACTCCCTGACCTCAGACTATAGTATAAAGCTACAGTAATCAAAACAATAAGGTATTGGCAGAAAACAGAAACGGAGATCAGTGTAACAGGATAGAAAGTCCATAAATAAACCCACTCACATATAATCAATCCATTACAAAGGAGACAAGAATATACAATGCAGAAAGACAGTCTCCTCAATGAGTGGTGCTGGAAAAACTGGACAGCTATATGTAAAAGAATGAAATTAGAACATTTTATAACACCATACACAAAAATAAACTCAAAATGGATTAAAGACCTAAATGTTAGATCAGATACTATAAAATTCCTGGAGGAAAGCATAGGCAGAACACCCTTCACCATAAATTACAGCAATTTTTTGATCTGTCTCCAAAGTAAAGGAAACAAAAGAAAAAATAAACTGATGGGACCCAATCAAACTCAAAAGCTTTTGCACAGTATAGGAAATCATAGACAAAATGGAAAAACAGCCTACAGATTGGGAGAAAATATTTTCAAATGATGAAATTGACAGGAGATTAATTTCCAAGAAATTGACAGGAGATTAATTTCCAAAACATACAAAAAGCTCATGCACTTAATATCTGAAAACAAACAACCCATAGAAAATGAGCAGAAGATCTAAATAGACATTTCTCTGAAAAAGACATATAGATGGCCAAGAGGCACAAGAAAAGATGCTCAATATGCTAATTATTAGAGAAATGAAAATTAAAACTACAGTGAAGTATCACCTCACACTTGTCAGAATGGCCATCATCTGAAATGTCTACAAACGTGGCTTAGACGGTAAAGCGGCTGCCCGCAATGCGGGAGACCCGGGTTCAACTCCTGGGTTGGGAAGATCCCCTGGAGAAGGAAATGGCAATCCGCTCCAGCACTCTTGCCTGGAAAATCCCATGGACGGAGGAGCCTGATAGGCTACAGTCCATGGGGTCGCAAAGAGTTGGACACGACTGAGTGACTTCACTACACTTCACTTCAAGGTTTGGAAAAAGGCACCCTCCTATGCTGTTGGTGGGAATATAACTTTCAGCCACTATAGAGAACACTACAGAGTTTCCTTTAAAAAAGTTAATATGTATTAAACATATGATCCAGTGATCTCTGGGCATGTATCTGGAGAAAACTATAATTGAAAAAGATATTTGCACCCTATTATTCATTGCAGCACTATTTTCAGTAGCCAAGACATGGAAGCAACCTAAATGTCCATTGACAGATGAATAGATAAATATTTGGTATACATATACAATGACGTACTAGTAAGTCATAAAAAGAATGAAATATACCACTTGCAGCAACATAGATAGAACTAGAGATGATCATATTAAGTGAAGTAAGCCATACAGAGAAAGACAAATATGTGATATCAATTATATGTGGAGTCTAAAAAAGTGAATCAAATCAACTTGTTTATAAAACAGACCCATAGACATAGAAAACAAATTTATGGACACCAAAGAAGATAGCAGGGAGTGGAGTTTTGAGAGATAAATTAGAAGTTTGGGATTAACATACACACTATTATGTATAAGATAAACAGCAAGGACCTACTGTATAGCATAGAGAACTATGTTCAATATCTTGTAATAACTATAATGGAAAAGAATATGATGTACATGTATGTATATATATTTATAGACCTATCTATCTATACACACAGACATCTATCTACACACACACACACACACATATATACACATATAATTTGAGCATCCCTTGTGGCTCAGTGTAAAGAATCTGCCTGCCAATGAAGGAGATGCAGGTTTGATCCCTGGATTGGGAAGATCCCCTAGAGAAGGAAATGGAAACCCACTCCAGTATACTTACCTGGGAAATTCCATGGACTGAGGAGCCTGACGAGCTACAGTCCATGGGGTTGCAAAAGAGTTGGACATGGCTTATTAACAAAATATATATAACATATATATGTATAGCTGAATCACTTCTCTGGACACCTGATATTAATGCAACATTGTGGACTAACTATATTTCAGTAAGGAAACATTTCAAAAAAAGAAAGCACATCAACAGACTCTCTACCACTCCAACCACAGTTCCTAGACTACAGTTGTTTTGCATAATCCAGAAAGAATAATTTGAATTTCTGCCTAGAGAGATATGGTGATGACAAGAAATGTAGGGATGGAAGAAAGAGGAAAATATGAGGCCTAGCAAGGTGGTAATATTAGGCTGGTAGGACATGTCAACTGATAACTTTTTTGTAGTGAAAGTCTGGTGTGGAAAACATTCTTTGATTAGTGGGATTTTTTGGAAACAAAAGAAAAGAATAGTGTTTATTGTCTGACAAAGAGTTGCAGAACCAGGAGGTCATCAAAGGAATCAAGACCAACAATAGAGCCAGGTGAAAACAAAGAGGCAGAGAACACATGGGTCTAAAATAAGGCAAAAGGTATTTGAGAGCTGTAGAGGGCTTTAAAATTCCCTAACCTACCTATGTTTTTATACATCTGTATATGTATGTATCTACTTCAACTACCTACCTATCTTTTAGTGAACTTGTGATTCCAGAATCAGAAGATCATATAAACATTCAGACTGATGACATGTTGAAACTATTAGATGAAAGATTAATACCTTTATTTTCACAGAGGGGTTATTTGCTTGCTTTTTCTACATATTACTGCCTTAAGATGAGAAACCAAAATGAGAAAGATGGATCCTACCTTGCAAGTGGTTTTAATGAAAGTGCTAATGGTAGACAAGGTTATAGCTAAAAAGAGCACTTCCTAATCCAGGTATCAATCTTGATACTCCCACGTTGCAGGCAGATTCTTTGCCATCTGAGCCACCAGAGAAGCCACTGATACACCTTGCATACCAATTAATAAAAATAGTTAACCTTTAAATATATAAGGATATTTTCTAGATTTTGAAATAAGGACTATATTTGTTTTCTATCCTTTGGTATTTTAAAACTCACGGTAGTAGAAAATCATCATACAAAGATCTGCAAGACTTTTGATGGATTTTAGGGACTGGGTTTAAATAGATTTCTGTGGTTCCTTAGGTCTTTTCTTTAACCTCTTCCCATTGCCCTTTCAAAAGTTCTTCACTATAGATTGAACACTTTTAGACTGAAATTGGGGAAACAGTATGTGCATGGAGGTGGAAAACATACATTATTTCAAAAGAATGGAAGATGACAGAAGGTTACCTTGAACCTCAAAGTTTCTCTCCTTGGCAAATGAGCTATAAAATGATTTTTTTCAATATGAGCCCAATTTAGCACAGTCCTAAATTTCAATGACTTCTGGATTTTTGAGGTCAAGAAGAATGGAAAAGTGGGTTCCGTGTGATTATCTCCTATAGAAATTCCATATCTGTGATCCAAAAAAAATTTGAGGATATCAGCATGCTTTCTTTTAATCTTGACAAGCTGTCAAGAAAAATACCAGTGATAAAATCAATTGCAGCATACATACTAAGATATTTTTTGTTTTGTTTCTGGTCTGTTATTCATTTTTTCATCAAAGTTAGAATTGAACCAAGCTAATCTATTCCTCATTAATAAAGTTTATACTGTGTTTGGGAGAAGTGGAAATCAATAATAGTAATAGACAGTTCTAAAAATATCACTCCAGTTGGTTTGGAATGTTTTTAGTAGGTTTTAAAAATGACATGAGATTAGTGGATTTTATGCAATAGCTGAATAAGGAGCTGCATGGAGTGACATCGAGGAGGAACTTCTGAATGAATGTCACATACTACCTTACATAAAAGTTAGAAAGCTCAGCAGGCACTAATTTCTTTAAACCAAGCGATTTTAATCTATTTAATGTCCTATGGCCACAACTTTTTATAACCCACTCTTGTTTAATTACTGAAACTACCTTCCTCACTAGACCCATAGAGGATGCCCGTTTCTTGCTATTTTTTCACCTACTATTAGTATCTTTTTTCCTGAGTTTTAAATATCATTTTCATCATGTTAATGCTTCTCTCACTGATATCCTCTGAGACCTTGTATCACTATGATTCCATTGCACTAGCCTGGAAAACATCAACCCTAGATGCATCTTGGTTTTTCCGGATAGTTCTTTGACATCTAAACACTCCTCAGAAGTGTGGCAGATTTTAAAATCACTATCTCCAAATTAATTTGGTCTGTCAAGATGTCCATAAATTCTTCTATATTTTATCTGCTGCTGCTGCTAAGTTGCTTCAGTTGTGTCCGACTTCGTGCGACCCCATAGACGGCAGCCCACCAGGCTCCCCTGTCCCTGGGATTCTCCAGGCAAGAACACTGGAGTGGGTTGCCATCTCCTTCTCCAATGCATGAAAGTGAAAAGTGAAAGTGAAAGTTGCTCAGTCGTGCCTGACTCTTAGCGACCCCATGGACTACAGCCTACCAGGCTCCTCCGTCCGTGGGAGTTCCAGGCAAGAGTACTGGAGTGGGGTGCCATTGCTACGAAGATTTAAAAAAATATATTTTAACACTTGTCAACTTGCCTCACAATTGATCTCTTCCCATCTTCCCTTTTTATAGCCTCAGCTATCTCATCTCTTCACTGAAAAAAATTCCTCAACCCCCGTTTACCTACTGTGAAATAATAGAAAAAAAATATTAATCTCTGCTTCTAAGTTTCTGGCACAGAGCTCCTAAAATCCTTGTAATTTCCCAACTGATAAGATCACTGGGGCATCTTTTGTTCTAATATTTGGTCTTTGGCCTTGTTCCTGACACAAAGTTCCTACATCCCTTGGAATTTCCTGGGGAAATAGGAGTATGTTTTGTTCTGAAGAGGTGACTCTTGATTGGTTCATGTGTAACTTCAGGATGGGAGCTGGTGACCAGAAAGACCAAACCAGGATTAGAAGCTTGGAACTTGCAAACCCATTCTTCATCCTCAGGGAATGGAAGAGGGGCTGGAGACTGTGTTCATGATTGATCATACCTATATGATAAAGCTCCCATTAAAATACCCTAAAGTGTGGTGTTTGGAGAGTTTCTAAGTTGGTGAGCACATCTATGTTTTGGGAGGTTGCACATCCTAACGACAAAGGGACAAAAGCATCTATGCTTAGGACCTATCCAGACCTTACTCCATGTATTTCTTCATATGGTTGTTCATTTTTATTGTTTCTCATGTACTTTATTATGTAATCAGCTAGCAAATGTGTTTTCCTGAGTTCTGTGACATGTTCTAGCAAATGATTGAACCAAGGAGAGGGTCTTAGTACCCTCTGCTTTATAGCCAATTTGGACAGATGTTGGAGGTAACCCAGGGACCTATTGCTTGTGATTGATGACCAGAGGCGGGGGCACATGTGTGGAACTGAGCCTTTAACCTGTATGGTCTTCAATAACTCTAGGTAATTAGTGTCAGAATTTCCTGGTATGGAAAACCTATAATTCTGCTGTTGTAAGTGTGGTAATGTTGTGGGTGTGGTAGCAGTGTGATAGTTAAGGTAAACAGTGAGTTTTATTTTTTAACCCAATTACTAACTTACATGTACTGTACCCAATATTTCACTTGATGGACTATAAAGAAAAACACATTCCTTTCCATTGAAAGAGAACTCTTCTGTCTCTACTCTGAACTCCATCTCATCTCAGTTTTTTAGGGATCTCATTCTCGGATTATTTCTTCTCCTATATGTACAATATTCACTTAACAGCACCTTTACACTAGAGTAAAATTTTAATATGCTCAATTCCTGCTGTCTCAAAATAATTATTTTCTTCTGCTCCAACTTTACAAATAGAAGTGAGGAGAAGAGAAGTGAAAAGCAAAGAAGAAAAGGAAAGATATACCCATTTGAATGCAGAGTTCCAAAGAATAGCAAGGAGAGATAAGAAAGCCTTCCTCAGCAATCAGTGCAAAGAAATAGAGGAAAATAATAAATGGGAAAGACTAGAGATCTCTTCAAGAAAATTAGAGATACCAAGGAAACACTTCATGGAAAGATGGGCACAATAAAGGACATAAATGGTACGAACCTAACAGAAGCAGAAGATATTAAGAAGAGGGGACAAGAATACACAGAAGAACTGCACGAAAAAAGATATTCATGACCCAGATAATCACAATGGTGTGATCACTCAACTATAGCCAGGTATCCTGGACTGTGAAGTCAAATGGGCCTTAGGAAGCATCACTACGAACAAAGCTGGTGGAGGTGATGGAATTCCAGTAGAGCTATTTCAAATCCTGAAAGAGGAAGCTGTGAAAGTGCTGCACTCAGTATGCCAGCAAATTTGGAAAACTCAGCAATGGCCACAGGACTGGAAAAGGTCAGTTTTCATTCCAATCCCAAAGGAAAGCAATGCCAAAGCATGTTCAAACTACCACACAATTGCAGTCATCTCACACACTAGCAAAGTAATGCTCAAAATTCTCCAAGCTAGCCTTCAACAACACACAAACCGTGAACTTCCAGATGTTCAAGCTGAATTTAGAAAAAGTAGAGGAACCAGAGATCAAATTGCCAACATCCACTGGATCATGGAAAAAGCAAGAGAGTTCCAGAAAAACATCTATTTCTGCTTTATTGATTATACCAAAGCCTTTGATTGTGTGGATCACAATAAACTGTGGAAAATTCTGAAAGAGGTGGGGATACCAGACCACCTGACCTGCCTCTTGAGAAACCTGTATGCAGGTCAGGAAGCAAGAGTTAGAACTGGACATGGAACAACAGACTGGTTCCAGATCGGGAAAGGCTATATATTGTCACCCGCTTATTTAACTTCTATGCAGAGTACATCATGAGATACGCTGGCCTGGATGAAGCCCAAGCTGGAATCAAGATTGCCAGGAGAAATATCAATAACCTCAGATATGCAGATGACACCACCCTTATGGCAGAAAGTGAAGAAGAACTAAAGAGCTTCTTGTTGAAAGTGAAAGAGGAGAGTGAAAAGTTGGCTTAAGGCTCAACATTCATAAATTAAGATCATGGCATCTGGTCCCATCACTTCATGGAAAATAGGTGAGGAAACAGTAGAAACAGTGTCAGACTTTATTTTTCTGGGCTCCAAAATCACTGCAGAAGGTGATTGCAGCCATGAAATTAAAAGATGCTTACTCCTTGGAAGAAAATTTATGACCAACCTAGTTAGCATATTAAAAAGCAGAGACATTATTTGCCACAAAGGTTCTATCTAGTCAAGGCTATGGTTTTTCAAGTGGTCATGTATGTGAGAGTTGGATTATAAAGACTGCTGAGCGCTGAACAATTGATGCTTTTGAACTGTGGTGTTGGAGAAGGCTCTTGAGAGTCCCTTGAACTGCAAGGAGACCCAACCAGTCCATCGTAAAGGACATAGTCCTGAATATTAATTGGAAGGACTGATGCTGAACCTGAAATTCCAATACTTTGGCCACCTGATGCAAAGAGCTGACTCATTGAAAAGACTTTGATGCTGGGAAAGATTGAAAGCAGGAGGAGAAGGGGAGGACATAGGATGAGATGGTTGGATGGCATCACCAACTCAATGGACATGGGTTAGAGTAAACTCAGAGTTGGTGAGGGACAGTGAGTCCTGGTGTGCTGCTGTCCATGGGGTCGCAAAGAGTCGGACGTGACTGAGCAACTGAACAGAACTGAACTGCCCCAACTTTGTTTAGAGTTGACAGGGTTTTTTTTTTTTTTTTTTCACATGGAGGATTCTTTAAAGAGTACTCACTCTCTTTCTTTCTCCTTTATGCCCTCTTTGCCTTCATTTCTTTCTAGTGTTATCAGTCAGCTTTGTTGCAGTACAAATAACCCTCAAATCTCAGTGGTATAACAACAGACACTTACTGTTACAAATCAGCTACCAGTGGTTTTCTGCTATGGCTTTTTCCCCTGTGTTATTAGTCTGGGCCTCATTCTGAAGGAGAAACCCTTTGGGAAGTGCCGTTTTCACAGAAGAGAGCAAACGGTTAACAGTGGTTAAAACACCTGATGCTCTTTAAGCAATACTTGAAGCTGGCTGAGCTCTAATGCACAAGGGTTTATAATTATTGGACACATTCACCTTTTCTATGATGCTGTAAACCAAGAGATGCATAAAACCATTTGCCTGGAGGTCAAGTCAAGTCAATAATGAGAATAAAAATTTAGGCATGTAGGTTATTTTGTCAGTGCTGAGCACCAGATCCCAAGACAGAGGTGCACTCTAACACATTTATTTTTTGTGTTTTCCTAATATGTGAAACTCAAAGTGGGATTCTTTCGTCTGAGCCTTACAGTGGTTTTCACTTAGATATTCTGTATTAACATTTAACCTAACTCAACATCAATGAATTTTTGGTTTCAGATCTGATCCTTCTCTGGGCGTATGAAGGTAGAGATAATGTTCTTTCTCTTAGGCTGTTGATTTTGGCAATTTGAACTAGGAAAATTTATACTTTTGCCTCTTATGCTTTTGCAACATGTGCCTATCACTAACTTATTTATGCATCAATCTCCTATTTATCAGCTAGGTCTCTAGTTAGACGTTACCTTTTCTGTTAAACCTACATGTTTACCACACATAGAGTTTTGTAGGCCTTTCCTTGTTTCTACTGAAATCCTATTACATAATTAAGATGATGAAAATATTTAATTATGCTATCTTAAACAATTTGTGGCACAGGCCCAAGTGCTATGTATGTTTGTTTTTGTCACTAAGTCATGCCTACTCTTTTGCAACCCTGTGGACTGTAGCCCACCAGGTTCCTTTGTCCACGGGCTTCTACAGGCAAGAATACTGGAGTGGTTTGCCATTTCCTTCTCTAGGGGATCTTCCTGACCCAGGATTGAACCCATGTCTCTTTCTTCTCTTGCATTGGCAAGTGGATTCTTTGCCATGAGTGCCACCTGGAATATATTAATATATACCTATATTAATGGATATATTATATCAATATATACCTATATCTATGATTCATATGTTGCCTCTCTCTATATAAAATAGGCTACCAATATACATTTACTAAATAAATCAAATGTTCTTTTCAAACACATTTTTCCTAAACACTAAGAGATAATGTTTGCTAAATTTGAAATTTTTCTACAGTAGACAATCATGGTCCAAAATAAGAAATTTCAATTTTTAATGTATCTTTCTTGTCAAAATAATTGGTTTTGAGTGAGAAAACTTATGCTAATATATGAAGCACATACATGCTTGAAAATTTCAGATTCTTCTCCAACTATTCAAGATATTAGAGATATATTCCTAGGCCATGTCTGACTCTGCCATTCTTTTCCATGTGAATTACCTGAAGTGGTGAACAATTTAGGAGGATTGATGAGTCTTAACAAGACTTATAATATGTTGCTTCTATTCTTTTATATTACTTTGGGTTCCCAACAAGTTTTATTTGAAACATTGCATTTGTTTCTTAAACTGTTTATTTACCTCCAGTCTGCCTTCTTTCCCCTACATTCTTTAGGATGATTTGTTAAAAATATAAATCTAGTTCTTTTTAGCTAAAACCAATAACTTTGTATTTCCTATATTCTTTATAGACACCTCCATTTTCTTCATCCTTCATCCCCGTTCAATCATCAAGCTTTATAGATTGAACTTCCATATCATCTATCATATCGAGTCTTTTCATTTTATCCCTAGAGCTACTGATAATTAAAGCATCTATCATATTGTGCCTGAATTACTAGAGGAGTTTCAAAATTAGTTTCTCTTCTTTGAGTTTTGTATTTCTCTAACACATTCTCTGCTGCCAAATTGATTTTTTGGAAATTGAAATCAGATCATATCAGACACAGGCTAAACTCTGTCATAATATTAGCACACAAGAACTCTGCCTTTATCTCTGATTTTTCTTTTTTTCATGTTAATAACACAGACCTTTCCATATGGAAAACCCTTCTGTATCATCCTTCTGTAAAATTATTTCAACACTGAGTTTTGTTTTTTTTTTCTTTTTTTTTTTTTTTTTTGAGACAGGGTCTCGCTATGTTGCCCAGGCTGGAGTACAGTGGCTATTCACAGGTGCGATCCCACTACTGATCAGCACGGGAGTTTTGACCTGCTCCATTTCCGACCTGGGCCGGTTCACCCCTCCTTAGGCAACCTGGTGGTCCCCCGCTCCCGGGAGGTCACCATATTGATGCCGAATTTAGTGCGGACACCCGATCGGCATAGCGCACTGCAGCCCAGAACTCCTGAGCTCAAGCGATCCTCCAGCCTCAGCCTCCCGAGTAGCTGGGATTACAGGCGCGCGCCACCGCGCCCGGCTCAACACAGTTTGATCACCCTTGTCCATGAAGTCTTTTCTGTACATTTTGCTACTTCCAGTAGATAACTCACCATTCCATTCTATTCTTGGTGCTCTTTTTTTTATTTTGTTAATATTTCTTTAATGATCATTATAAGACTCAATTTGCCTTAATATACATGCCTATACTAAGTATATAGTAATACATTTTCTTATTTAATCATTATTACATCTCAGAATAGAGTTATATTCTGTTTTATATATTTATTATTTTTACATGTATATTTACTAATCATCTATTATATATCAAGTATTTTCATAATACATTGGAATTTACACTGTTAGAAAGGCATATTTCCTATAATAGAATCTTTGAAAACTGAGGCCCCAAACATGTAAGTAACCAAATGACACACATTTCCAGATGCCAGTAGGTTCAGTTCTAGACGACATGTACTTGTAATTTTCTCACTAGTACTTTGTACAATATCTCACCCATTCCAGTGGAGTAAGTTATATAGTGAAATTTTCTTACTTTTAAAATGTTACTACCTTATATGAGCCCAGCTCATGTACTCTTTAAACTCCCTGGAGTATGTTATGCATACTCCAGCATGAAACATTTTGATAAATGTACCAAGTTATAGATATTGAAACTACTACTATGACATTTGGATATTTAATTTTCCATTTGCTTTATAGTTGTATGTATATATTTATGAAAAATTAACTGTAATATGAAAGATAATGTGAAATATACTTAACTGTTATATTAATTAATATTCATTGCTAACTTCCTATTAGGTCTTTATTATGGCTACTAATTACCCTTGAGCTTTCAGTGTAGTGGGAAGCATGGGTAAATAAATAGAAAATTATAATATAGTGTGAAAAGTGTTACAACTGAAACATAGTTGGTTGAATTTCTACTTAAATATAGTTTAATGAGGAAAGATTTGGAGAGGAGATAACATTCAAATTTAGACTTAATGTGTGTGTAGGAGTTGGCCTGACAAATGATGATGTGTAGATAATTTCCCAAGACAGGAAACATCCTGAGGAAAGTACTTTGAGAAGACAGTCATGTCCTTCAGTCATGTCCAACTGTGACCCTATGGTTTGTAGACCGCCAGGCCTTCCTGTCCATGGGTTTATCCAGGTAAGAATACTGGAGTGGGTTGCCATGCCCTCCTTTAGGGGATCTTCCTGACCCAGGAATCAAACATGTGTCTTTTACATCAGGCAATGGCACCCCACTCCAGTACTCTTGCCTGGGAAATCCCATGGATGGAGGAGCCTGGTGGGCTGCAGTCCATGGGGTTGTGAAGAGTTGGACACGACTGAGCGACTTCACTTTCACTGTTCACTTTCATGCATTGGAGAAGGAAATGGCAACCCACTCCAGTGTTCTTGCCTGGAGAATCCCAGGGACGGGGGAGCCTGGTGGGCTGCCATCTATGGGGTCGCACAGAGTCGGACACGACGGGAGCGACTTAGCAGCAGCAGCAGCAGCACTGGAAGGTGGGTTCTTTACCACTAGAGCCACCTGGGAGGCCCAAGTGGTGAGTTGGAAACTTCAAATTTATCATGCAGTCTGTGAGAAACTTTAGAAATGATCAAGTCTAATAGAAACAAGGTTATGAAATACTTTGTGCAAGCTGCATGGTAGCCCCAAAAGAAAAATCTGTAGTAGATTCATGAACAATTATTACAAAGAAGTCAAAACATACAGCCTCAAATATCATAAAATCAGAAAGGAAGACAGTCATGGAGGAATAAAAAAGAACCAAAAAACAATCAGAAGACAATTAAGAAAATGGCAATAATTACTTTAAGCATAAGTGAATTACATTCTCATATCAAAAGATATAGGATGGCTGAATATATTACAAAGAAAACCCCCAAATCCAATGAGATGCTCCCTGTAAAGTGTCATTAAATAATGATAAAGGATAAATTTTTCAGGAAGATACAACAATTGTAAATATTGTAGGCACCCAACATTGGAGCACCAAAATACATAAAACAGCAACTAACAGAACTAAAAAGAGGGATAAACAGTTTTATGTCTGTCTATTTATCTATCATCTATTTATCCACCATCTCTACATTATCTACCTATTTATTTACTTTTGACTGGAGTCCTCAGAGTCTCTCTAGTACTTAAGTAATTGAGATTAGCCAAGGACTTGGGCAGTTTCACTTTGAAGTTCTCTTAGGTTTTCTAGTTGAATTTCCATCTTATCTTTTATCCCTAGACTCTGTTCTCTGCCATCATAAGCCAGGTTGCTAAATCTATTCTTTTTCCATCTCTGTAGCCATGGAGGTTGAAGAATACCTTGGGTAAGAATGTTATTGCAGTTCTTTGTTCTTCCTTTTGCAGTTTTCAAGAGTCAACTTTTCTGGTTCTATACATTGGGATCCTTATGGTGACTTTGAGTGTATTGTTATCATAAGTTTTTTAAATTAAAGAAATTTTTTATCAAAGTTTAGTTGATTTACATTTCATTCATTTCTGCTGTATAGTTTCTTTACCATATTTACATTTTCAGTAGGCATTATTCTTCAGATATTTTTTCATAGGTGTCAATTAAAAAAATAAAACAGGTTCGTAAATTTTCATCCTGATGTGAACTTATTTTATTTCTCTAGGTGAAAAACATTATTTTCATCATTTTGACATATAGAATTGGTAGAAATAATTTTGAACATTTTCTGTTTGTTTTCACTCTCTCAAAATCTGCTTTAAGTTCTGTTTTTCAGTTTGTTAATTTATATGGTGGATTAGTGCCTTCAGGCTTTCTAAAAGTGACACACTTAACAAAGGCTGAAATATTCAATTTTAAGAAGATGATTCGATGAATGCAAAGTTATTCTCTAAAGTGAGTCAGAATCTATCAGTATATCTATTTAATACGCCTGCCTAGACACCATATTAACACAATAAGGAGTAAGTATAAGGCATTGCAGTGTTAAGAGTTAAGTTCATCAGTTGTTCCCTCAAAAAAATGTTTCTTTGACTCTCAAGACAACTGCCTGAACATAAAGTTCTGAACATATTCTCTGAGCATAGAATTCTGGCACAAATAAACACCTAAATTCTGAATACTCACTTACAGTTTATGTCACAATCATAGTGAACATTTATGGAGTAAAAGTAAATTAAGAAAAATTCCAAAAGTATGTATTTAAACAGGGATTATATCTCTGAGATTTTGCTAGGATTTGTCAGACCAATTTTCCAAGCTCTTTTATTTTTCTCCATTCATTTGCATTCACATACTTTATTTTTCAGAACAGGATACATTAGACATACTAAAAAATACTTCTACATATTTATTTTTCATTATTATTGATTATTATTATGAGTCAAGATGACTTTTTTCCTTAGGATTATGTTTTTGAATCAAAATAACACTTCCCAATCTTTTTATTTGCCATAGAGATTTGTGGTTTATTAAATGTTTTACTTTTCCACAGTTTATTGTGATCCACACAGTCAAAGGCTTTGGCATAGGCAACAAAGCAGAAATGGATGTTTTCCTGGAACTCTCTTACTTTTTTGATGATCCAGCGGAAATTGGCAATTTGATTTCTGGTTCCTCTGCCTTTTCTAAAACCAGCTTGAACATCTGGAAGTTAACGGTTCACGTAGTGCTGAAGCCTGGCTTAGAGAATTTTGACATTACTTTACCAGCGTGTGAGATGAGTGCAATTGTGTGGTAGTTTGAATAGGCTTTGGCATTGCCTTTCTTTGGAATTGGAATGAAAACTGACCTTTTCCAGTCCTGTGGCCACTGCTGAGTGTTCCAAATTTGCTGGCATATTGAGTGCAGTGCTTTCACAGCATCATCTTTCAGGATTTAAAAGAGCGCAACTGGAATTCCATCACGTCCACTAGCTGTGTGGATCACAATAAACTGTAGAAAATTCTGAAAGAGATGGGAATACCAGACCACCTGACCTGCCTCTTGAGAAACGTAATGCAGGTCAGGAAACAACAGTTAGAATTGGACATGGAACAACAGACTGGTTCCAAATAGGAAAAGGAGTACGTCAAGGCTGTATATTGTCATCCTGCTTATTTAACTTCTATGCAGAGTACATCATGAGAAACGCTGGGCTGGAAGAAGCATAAGCTGGAATCAAGATTTACGGGAGAAATATCAATAACCTCAGATATACAGATGACACCACCCTTATGGCAGAAAGTGACGAGGAACTCAAAAACCTCTTGTTGAAAGTGAAAGAGGAGAGTGAAAAAGTTGGCTTTTTAAAGCTCAACATTCAGAAAATGAAGATCATGGCATCTGGTCCCATCACTTCATGGGAAATAGGTGGAAACAGTAGAAACAGTGTCAGACTTTATCTTTTTAGGGCTCCAAATTCACTGCAGATGGTGACTGCAGCCATGAAATTAAAAGACACTTACTCCTTGGAGGGAAAGTTATGACCAATCTAGATAGCATATTGAAGAGCAGAGACATTACTTTGCCAACAAAGGTCCGTCTAGTCAAGGCTATGGTTTTTCTAGTGATCATGTATGGATGTGAGAGTTGGACTGTGAAGAAAGCTGAGCGCTGAAGAATTGATGCTTTTGAACTGTGATGTTGGAGAAGACTCTTGAGAGTCCCTTGGACTGCAAGGAGATCCAACCAGTCCATTCTAAAGGAGATCAGCCTTGGGTGTTCTTTGGAAGGAATGATGCTAAAGCTGAAACTCCAGTACTTTGGCCACCTTATGTGAAGAGTTGATGCATTAGAAAAGACTCTGATGCTGGGAGGGATTGGGGGCAGGAGGAAAAGGGGATGACAGAGGATGAGATGGCTGGATGGCATCACCAACTCGATGGATGTGAGTTTGAGTGAACTCCGGGAGATGGTGATGGACAGGGAGGCCTGGCGTGCTGCGATTCATGGGGTCGCAAAGAGTCGGACACTACTGAGCAACTGAACTGAACTGAAATATTTTACTTTACATGCTGAGCATGTGGAAGAATGTAATATGTTGAAATATTAGCAATTTAGAGGATTAGAAAAACCAAACTATTAAGAAACAGCTTTATAGTAAATGGAAATCATTTGCATTTCCAATAGGAATAGTAGTATCTGTTAATTTTGAGGTCTCACTTTGGACTTCAAAACCAATATGTTGATGAATTTTGATGGCCAATATAATCTAAATTTATATATTTTAATGAAAGCCTTTATACTGAAGTATTTTAATAACTGGTTAAGTGACTTATGTAGATATATGTATTAATGAAGCTATTTTAATATATCTCTATAACATAAGCCTGGCGTGCTGCGATTCATGGGGTCGCAAAGAGTCGGACACTACTGAGCAACTGAACTGAACTGAAATATTTTACTTTACATGCTGAGCATGTGGAAGAATGTAATATGTTGAAATATTAGCAATTTAGAGGATTAGAAAAACCAAACTATTAAGAAACAGCTTTATAGTAAATGGAAATCATTTGCATTTCCAATAGGAATAGTAGTATCTGTTAATTTTGAGGTCTCACTTTGGACTTCAAAACCAATATGTTGATGAATTTTGATGGCCAATATAATCTAAATTTATATATTTTAATGAAAGCCTTTATACTGAAGTATTTTAATAACTGGTTAAGTGACTTATGTAGATATATGTATTAATGAAGCTATTTTAATATATCTCTATAACATATACATATATATCTAAATGTATTATATATTCATATATCTCTGAATATATATTCAGATACATATATATGAATATATGCAAATATATTCAAGATATATGAGTATATCTCTGAAATATATTTTTTCTTATTTCTTAGTTTATTGATTATCTGGACATTAGACTATGACTTGTTGAATCATTTAACAAATGCTTACTATAAGATATTGTTAGCTGCTGAAGAGAAAATAGGAGTGATTCAGATTAAACTCTTCCCATGATGAACTTATGTTTTAGTAAGGAAATAGTATAAGTGTGTGTGTTTGTGCTCAGTTGCTCAGTCATGTCTGACTCTTTGCAACCCCATGGACTGCAGCCAGCTAGGCTCCTTTGTCTATGGCACTTTTCAGGCAAGAATACTGGAGTGGGTTGCCATTTACTTTTCCAGGGGATCTTCCTGACCCAGGGATAGAATCCCCTGCATTGGCAGGCCGATTCTTTACCATAGCACCACCAGGGAAGCCCCAGTGTAAATGGATAATGAGCCGTAATATGAGGTCAAAAGTGAAAGAGCCATAAGTGAGTTATGATTGTAAATTTCAGACAAAGAAGGATTATATCTGGCTAAGGATGATTAGAAATAGCTTCATGGGAAAGTAGCATGCAAAGGCATGTGAAGGTAAGATTTGGATATGTAGAAATGGGAGGGAGAGATTTCATAAAAAGCAGAGAGCACTAGCAAAGACATGGAACTAGAAAAAGTTAAGGTGGTATGGGAGGGTGGTGGGTTGGATGGTAAATGAGGTACCTAAAGGCAAATAAGGAGCCTGGAGGGCTACAGTCCATTGGGTCACAAAAAGCCAGACACGACTGAGCGACCGACACACACACACAAAGCGAATAAACTCTATAGTAGTTTAATTACTTATTCCTCAATAGTTTTTTAAATTAATTCATTTATTTTAATTGGAGGCTAATTACTTTACAATATTATAGTGGTTTGTTCATACATCAACATGAATCTATCATGGATATGCATGTGTCCCACCATCCTGTACCTGCCTCCCACCTTCCTTCCTCCTCATCCCTCTGGGCTGTCCCAGAGCACCAGCTTTGAGTGCCCTGCTTCCTGGATTGAACTTGCACTGGTCATCCATTTCATGTATGGTAATATGTATCTTTCAATGCTATTCTCTCATATCGTCCCACTCTCACCGTCTCCCACAGAGTCCAAATGTCTGTTCTTTACATCTGTATCTCTTTTGCTATCTTGCATATAGGGTCATTGTTACTGTCTTTTTAAATTCCATATATATGCATTAATATACTGTATTTGTGTTTCTTTTTTGGACTTACTTCACTCGTCTAAAGTGAAGGCTACAGTTTCATTCACTTCATTAGAAATGACTCAAATGTATTCTTTTTTTTATAGCTGAGTAATATTCCATTGTGTAAATGTACCACAATTTTCTTATCCATTCGCCTGCTGATGGACATCTAGGTTGCTTCCATGTCCTAGCTATTATAAGCAGTGCTGCAATGAACATTGGGGTACATGTGTCTCTTTCAATTCTGTTTTTTTCAGTGTGTATGCCCAGCAGAGGGATTGCTGGGTCATATGCAGTTCCAATTCCAAGTTTTTTAGGGAATCTCCACACTGTTCTCCATTGTGGCGTCCTAGTTTGCATTCCCACCAAGAGTGTAAGGGAGTTCCATTTTCTTCTCACCCTCTCCAGCATTTATTGTTTGTAGACTTTTTGATGGCAGCCATTCTGACTGGCGTGAGATGGTACCTCATTGTGGTTTTGATTTGCATTTTTCTTATAATGAGTGATGTTGAGCATCTTTTTATGTGTTTGTTAGCTATCTGTATGTCTTCTTTGGAGAAATAAATATCATTTATATGTATCATATATACAAATATNACAGAGGATGAGATGGCTGGATGGCATCATCGATTTGATGGATGTGAGTTTGAGTGAACTCCAGGAGTTGGTGATGGACAGGGAGGCCTGGCGTACTGTGATTCATGGGGTCGCAAAGAGTCAGACATGAACTGAACTGAACTGAACTGAGCGACTGAACTGAACCAGGACACATTGGAGAGACTGTGATTAATAAATTCAACAGTACCATAAATTGGGCATGTCCAGGCAAACCAGAATGAATGGCCCACCTAATTACCTCCTAGGCTTCCGTGATAAATCCAAATATATTGTGATACGTTGTAACATACATCTCACATTCTCTCCAGCCTTGTAGTAAAAACCTGACATTATCTTTACTAGCAAGACTAGATACTTATTCATACTTAGTGGCAAAACTAGTCATCATTTGGTCATGAATTATTTAATCTTCAAAGTCTTTCAAGTTTATAGGTGCATGCGTTCCATTTTTACGGTGCCCACTAATATCTCGTTCATAGTTTTCTGCCATCTTATAGGAAACGGAACTTGATTTAGTGCCATGGTTTATCACCCAGAGTGAGTCTGTTGGGAGGATTATGACGCTTTTATTTTTTTTTTATTGGAGTATAGTTGCTTTGCAATGCTGTGTCAGTTTCTGCTGTACAGCAAAGGGTATCAGCTGTACATATACGTATATCCAGTCTTTTTTCAGTTTCCTTTCCATTTAGATCACCACAGAGCACCGGGTCCCCTGTGCTCTACAGCAGTTTATCAGTCATTTATTTCATATATAGTTGTGTGTGTGTGGCAATCCCAGTACGATTAGGGCGCTTTTAAGTGGTTCCATTCACTCCTTCAATAATAGTAGCTCATTGGTCACTGTGTGCCAGGCTCTGTGCTAAGAGGTTGATAGATCATCTCTCACGTAACCCTTGCATCACCTTCTCTCTACAACGTGGAGAAGTGGTGTAATTTGAGTGTCCTCTCAGAGTGCATCAGCGCGGAGCCTGGTCAGATACGCAGACAGCCTGACCTCAGCGTTGTACTCGTTGTGGGTCTGTATCCCTGGTGAAGGGTGTGTTCTCTCTTACATTCTGCGGGCTGTTAGTGTTTTCTTAACTGAGCAGTCATGTGGAAATGTCCCTTGTCAGTCTGTCCCTGTTCAGTGACTCCCTCCTCTCCCATTTTGCCCATTGTCTCCGCTTGGCGTATTTTTCCATGCAGCTGTGGTTGACAAACTTCTGTGGTATTATAGCTTCCTTTGCTTTACAAAGTGAAAGTGAAACCCGCTCAGTTGTGTCTGGCTCTTTGCGACCCCATGGACTACACAGTCCATGGAATTCTCCAGGCCAGGATACTGGAGTGGGTTGCCATGCCCTTCTCCAGGCGATCTTCCCAACCCAGGGATTGAACTCAGGTCTCCCACCTTGCAGGCAGATTCTTTACCAGCTGAGCCACAGGGAGATAACATTAAATGGCAGGGGAGTGGGGGGACTATATTCTCACATTCTTTGAGCTCTGACTGCCATGGAGATGTAGTCAGTGGGGTGAGTACCATGAGAAAGTCAACTCTAATGTTCTTAAATCATCCTGGGTGGTCCTGGATGTATGGAGTACTGAGTGCTATCACAGGGGGTGAGCCATCTGTTTATTAGGATGTCCTGTCTTCCTTGAGTTCCTGGCACCCTTTCCTGCACACTTTCTTTGCATGCACAAGTGTTTCTAGGCCCCAAGGCCCAGAGCAGGTGGTGTCTTGATGCCTAGGTTCACCCTGGGCTCAAAACAGTGCTATCAATGCTCCCCCACTTCCCACCATGGCTCCAGAGAAACCACCCCCCTCACAGTAACCAAGGAAGGAGCCCCAGGAACACAGGGGCCTTTGAATCATTGTTATCCATGTTCTGGGAGTTTCCCATACATGGTGTAGTCCTCATAACAATGCTATGAGATGGGTCTTTGTTTTCTCCTACTTTACACCCAGAGAAACTGAGGTTCAGAGAAGTCCAGAGACTTGCACAAGTCCCAGAGTGTTGGTCTTTGCATAAAACCCAGAGCAGAAACTCAAGTTCACGCTCTGCCCACCCTCTACTGCCAGCTCCCTTACTGGCCTCTGGTAGACGTGGATTTTCCTCCTGGTGTCATTTCCCAGGCATGTTGGTGACGCTTAGAATGAATCCTTCGCAAGTATTTCAGTAGAAGAACGGTAGTGCATGTTATGGGGAGCAGCGTGACTGACCCCATGTTGGTGGGAGAGGGTGGCCCCGTCCCTGTCTGGTTCACCTGCAGCTGAACTGGTTCTGTTAGAGGGTTCCGGCAAATTTGAAGAAATGAGTGTGTTCCTTGAAAAGATTTTCACCAGCTTCTCGTGTTGGGCCTTTCTAAAGTGAAAAGCCTGGAAAGCACAGGGGAAAGTTGACATCCTCTGGGTAATAGTGGGCCAGAGATGCCAGCAACTCTACATCCAAGGCGGGTCAGCAATGTGGCATCTGAAGACTCATTGAGTGTCTGTAACTAAATGATGGTGGTTTGGTGGTTTAGTCGCTAAGTTGTGTCCGACTCTTGTAACCCTGTGGACTGTAGCCTACCAGGCTCCTCTGTCCATGGGATTTTTCAGGCAAGAATACTGGAGTGTGTTGCCATTTCCTTCTCCAAGGGATCTTCTCGACCCAGGAATCGAACCCGGGTCCCCTGCATTGCAGGCAGATTCTTTACCGGCTGAGCCATGATGCTGTGGTTAAATCTTTAACACAGCACACTCACACATGCACACACACACACACAATGCACACACACACACCACCACACCTGTATGGTGAGGGGACTGTAGTCAGAAAATTTAAAGGAAGTGAAAGTCGTGCTGTGTAGCAATGTAACCGCCCTCCTCTCCCTAGCCCACTCTCCAGGGAACTCATGGCTTCTGAAGTCAGTGTCTTGTCCAAGTGCATGGAGATGGTGATCATGCCTCACCTTCTGGTTTATTGCAGGGAACTCGTAAGCCAAGCCCCCCTCAGAAGCCGCTGCCTGCAGACCCTTTGAGCAAGATGGCTCGCCTGGCCAGCGCCTCAGCCAGGTCCCCGGGACGGCGGAGTCTGCACTACGCCTGACGCCCATCAGGTTGGTGATTCACCCGCTTCCCTCTCTTCCTCCCCGAAACCATGTGGGCCAGCTGCACGGGCCACGCTTCTGCAGCCACTGGAGGACACGGGAGTGTGGTGCCGGCTGTGTGCCCCGCATTCCCCACCCCTGGGAGCAGCGTAAGACAGACGCAAGGGCGGATCTTGAAAGGAAGCAGCTGGGAGCTATAGAATTGGTCACTCTTAGCAGTGGTCCCCGGAGAAGGTGATGGCACCCCACTCCAGTACTCTTGCCTGGAAAATTCCATGGACAGAGGAGCCTGGTAGGCTGCAGTCCATGGGGTCGCGAAGAGTCGGACACGACTGAGCGACTTCCCTTTCACTTTTCGCTTTCATGCATTAGAGAAGGAAATGGCAACCCACTCCAGTGTTCTTGCCTGGAGAATCCCAGGGACGGGGGAGCCTGGTGGGCTGCCATCTATGGGGTCACACAGAGTTGGACACGACTGAAGTGACTTAGCAGCAGTAGCAGCAGCAGCAGTGATCCCGGCCTACCCATGAGGTCAGCTCAAGATCAAGTAGAACAGATCCTTCAGAGCAGTGGCTGATGCTCTGGGCCAGGCCATAGCCAGCCACCAAGCAGTTGCAATATTGGAACAGTGGGACACCTGCCTCCAAAAATATGACTGGGACTGTGATGGCTTCCCCTCGGTCCCTGGGATCCCAAGAAACGAGGTGAGGTTGGAGGGCCAGGGATGAAAGGAGGGGAGTGGAAGAAGTTAGGCTGAAGAAACTGCTGGGCAAGGGTAGGCGGGAGCTTCCCACTCAACCGGCAAAAGGAACTGCCTTTGCAGACTGAGCGGCCGCTGGGGGTCATCCACTCTGCCTTGCCCCAGGGGACTAGGCCTGATCCTGACTTGGGCAGGGAGGTTTAACCCAGCGGTGTGCTGGAGCCAGCTCCCGTTGGTTTGCAAGAACTATTAAATTTCCAGGAATTTAGCCAGCTAGGTGTTAAGCCTGGGCCTTCTTTTAATTACGTAAACTGGAAATGATGCCAGGTATATTAAAAACAAAAGTAATAAATCCTCAGAACCCCAAACTTCCATTTTTTTATACTACATTTCACTGCCACACAGTCTCTTGAGGTCACCTACATTGGTCGTTCTATGTGATGGGAACACCACACCCTGGCCACGACACAGCTCTTCCATGCTCAGCCACGTCCTGTTGGGAGCATGAGTTATTTATACCGTGGAAATCGACAAGCACCACAGATCCGGGCCCTCTGACTTCCCCCGCCATGGCGGGTAGTTAAACATTTACCAGCTCACAGATGGGTTAAACCCTCAGCCAAAACACATGCCCCCCTTGGCAGACAGCTCGCTTTGTAGGCAAGGTAGGGGTGCTGGTCAGGCCCTGGGTTCAATAATTCAGCATCTCTGAGGGGAAGGCATGCGTTCGTGAGTTCATTCCAACTCTCGGGGAAAAATGTTTGGCCCGTGAGAGATTTGTGTAATAAATCTCAGAGATAAAGCTGGTCAGGGGGTCGGGACAGTGGTTTGATTCCCAGCTCTACAAATACAGAAACACTGCAGAGCATCCTAATTATTTCACTGTGGTTTGTACACTGATCTTGAAGTTATTTTTCTAGTTTTCAAAGGAAAAAAAAAAAAACATGGGCAGGAAGGTGGGGAAGGCCCTCTTTCATCTTACTGAAGTTTAGTTGGTTTTCAGTGCTGTGTTCTTTTCTACCGTACCGCAAAGTGATTCAGTTATACCTGCACATTCTTTTTCCTACTCTTTTCCATTAGCGTTTATCACAGGATGGTGGATACAGTTCCCTGTGCTGTATGGAAGGACCTTGCCATTTATCCAGTCTATGCATGGTAGTTGGCATCTGCTGATCCCAGACTCCCAATCTGTCCCTTCCCGTCTTCTCTCCCCTTTGGAAACCACAAGTCTGCTGTCTATGTCGCTGCCTCTGTTCTGTAGATAAGCTCATTCGTGTCAGATCTCAGATGCCACACAGAAGGGAGAGAGATCATACGATATTTCCTTTCTCTGCCTGACTTCCTTCACTTAATGTGATCGTCTCTGGGTCTATCCATGTGGCTGCAAAGAATATTTCATTCTTTTTTTATAGCTGAGAAATATTCCATTATATATAAATTATACATACCACATAGAAAGGCCTTTTTTTTTGGCTGTTCTCCTGAGGCAGTGATTTTTTATTTTATTTTATTAGAGTATCAGTTCAGTTGAGTTGCTCAGTCGTGTCTCACTCCTTGCAACCCATGAACCACAGCACGCCAGGCCTCCCTGTCCATCACCAACTCCCAGAGTTTACCCGAACTCATGTCCATTGAGTTAGTGATGCCATCCAACCATCCTCTGTTGTCCCCTTCTCCTCCTGCCCTCAATCTTTCCCAGCATCAGGGTCTTTTCAAGTGAGTCAGTTCTTCGCATCAGGTGGCCAAAGTATTGGAGTTTCAGCTTCCAATGAACACCCAGGACTGATCTCCTTTAGGATGGACTGGGTAGATCTCCTTGCAGTCCAAGAGACTCTGAAGACTCTTCTCCAACACCACAGTTCAAAAGCATCAATTCTTCAGCACTCAGCCTTCTTTATAGTCCAAATCTCACATCCATACATGACCACTGGAAAAACCGTAGCATTGACTAGATGGACCTTTGTTGGCAAAGTAATGTCTCTGCTTTTCAATATGCTATCTAGGTTGGTCATAACTTTCCTTCCAAGGAGTAAGCATCTTTTAATTTCATGGTTGCAGTCACCGTCTGCAGTGATTTTGGAGCCCAGAAACATAAAGTCAGCCACTGTTTCCCCATCTATTTGCCATGAAGTGATGGGATCAGATGCCATGATCTTCGTTTTCTGAATGTTGAGCTTTAAGCCAACTTTTCCACTCTCCTCTTTCACTTTCATCAAGAGGCTTTTTAGTTCCTTTTCACTTTCTGCCATAAGGGTGGTGTCATCTGCATATCTGAGGTTATTGATATTTCTCTGGCAATCTTGATTCCAGCTTGTGCTTCTTCCAGCCCAGCGTTTCTCATGATGTACTCTGCATAGAAGTTAAATAAGCAGGGTGACAATATACAGCCTTGACGTACTCCTTTTCCTGTTTGGAACCAGTCTGTTGTTCCATGTCCAGCTCTGACTGTGGCTTCCTGACCTGCACACAGGTCTCTTATCAGAGTGTACTTGGTGTACAGTGTGGTGTTAATTTCAGGTACACAGCATGGTGATTCAGTTACACGTATATATACTCAGTCTTTTTTGGATTCTTTTCCCGTATAGGTTATTATAGAATATTCAGGCAGGTTCCCTGTGCTATGTACAGTAGGTCCTTGCTACGGTAGGTTGTCTGTTTTATATATAGTGATATGTTAATACCAAGCTCCTAATTTATCCCCCCACCCCCGCACACATCCCTTGAGAAAAACCTGTTCGTTTTCAAAATCTGTGAGTCTGCTTCTGTTTTGTAAAAAAGTTCATTTATATAATTTTCTAAATTAGATTCCACATATGAGTGGCATTTGTCTTTCTGTCTTACTTTATGTTTGAGCACTATTCCACCGTATATGTACCACGTCTTCATCCGTTCCTGTGTCGATGGACATTTAGGTTGCTTCTTGGCTATTGTAAATAGCGCCGCAATGAACACTGGGGTGCGTGTATCTTTGAATTAATGTTATCTCCAGATGTGGGATTTCTGGGTCACATGGTAATCCTACCTTCAGTTTTCTGAGGGACTGTCATACTGGGTTCTACAGGGGCTGCCCTAGTTTACATTCCCACTCACAGTGTAAGAGAGTTCCTTTTTCTCCACATCTTCTCCAGCATTTATTGTTTACAGACTTACTGATTTTTAATTGGAGGATAATTGCTTTACAATGCTGAGTTGCTTTCTGCCATACCTCAGCATGAATCAGCCCTGATGGGTATACATATGTCCCATTCCTCTTAAATCTCTCTCTCACCTCCCACCCCATCCCACGTCCCCCCCTCCCAGATGGTTTAGACATTTTGATGACAGCCATTCTGACAGGTGTGAGGTGGGGTACCTCATGGTCCTTTTGATTTGCATTTCTCTGATAATTAGTGATGTCGGGCATCTTTCATGGGCTTTTTTCCATCTGTGTGTCTTCTGCGAGCTTCCCTGGTGGCTCAGAAGGTAAAGCATCTGCCTGCAATGCGGGAGACCCGGGTTCAATCCCTGGGTCGGGAAGATCCCTTGGAGAAGGAAATGGCGACCCACTCCAGTACTCTTGCCTGGAGAATCCCATGGACGGAGGAGCCCAGTGGGCTACAGTCCATGGGGTCGCAAAGAGTCGGACATGACTGAGTGACTTCTTTGGAGAAAGATGTATTTAGATCCTCTGAGGAAGGCCCTCTCTTAAATGATCTCAGGCAGCTGCCTGTCTTACCTCCGCCAGTTGATGACACCAGTGTGAGCTGGTTCTGTCTCCACCTAGAAGGAGGACACTCTGTTCATCTCCGAGGGATCCCACGTGCCCAGCTTCACTCCCCATCCTCTGCAGCCACCTCAGTATGGTCGCTGCTGGGCATGCTGCGGCTGGTGGGAGACAGGATACACAGGCAGTGCAGGTAGACCCTGGGTTATGCAGTCAGTACCCCCAACATGTCAGCTATCTCAATCATTCTCTGTGTTGACTTATGGAAATACTGCTACTCTGGACATGGTGGGTTAAATGAAATATGACTAAAATTATGTCGTCTTTTTTTTTTCATACAAGTGCTAGAAAATTTAAAGTTGCATGTGAGATTCACCTTTGTGGCTTGCACCGTTCTGCTTCATGGCATTCTTCTCAAATCACTTTGTGGATGGACAGGAGGGGCAGCTTTGAAAAGGGTCATAAACGGCTGAAGATGCTGCGGCCTTCAACAAGGTCCTTTCTGAATCTGCCACCCCTGCTGCTGCTGGCAAGAGCCGTTGGTCTCCAGCACCTGGGGTGGGGTGGGGTGGGGTGCGGGGGCAGAGGTGAGATCTGACCCTGGAAGCCCATCACAGCACAGGAAACGGTATCGCCAACCCGGGCATTGAGGGTTGGCAGAAATCGCTGGCAGGGCCTCTGACCACAGTTTTGTTTTCTCCTCTCTCTTCCTGCAGACCTGCTCCGAAACAGCCCCATCCAGTGCCCAGACCCGCCCCCATCGCCTACGCTAAGTGAGAAGCAAGCCGACACCTTTGTTCAACAGTGAAGACACAAATTTGCACTATCTCTTAACTCCAGCTGGAGTTTTTTTTGTGTGTGTGTACCAACTTCTAGAATTTTTAAATTTTTCAAACACCATGATTTGAAAGAATTTGAGCTACTGCCGTCGGTGCTGTGCTGTGCTATGGTGCTCTGTATACTTACTTGCTCAGGTACTTGTAAATTATTAATTTATGCAGAATGCCTTTTACAGTGCAGTGCGCTGTAGTGGGCTTTTTAGGTGGGGTGGGGTGCGGGGGCAGAGGTGAGATCTGACCCTGGAAGCCCATCACAGCACAGGAAACGGTATCGCCAACCCGGGCATTGAGGGTTGGCAGAAATCGCTGGCAGGGCCTCTGACCACAGTTTTGTTTTCTCCTCTCTCTTCCTGCAGACCTGCTCCGAAACAGCCCCATCCAGTGCCCAGACCCGCCCCCATCGCCTACGCTAAGTGAGAAGCAAGCCGACACCTTTGTTCAACAGTGAAGACACAAATTTGCACTATTCTTAACTCCAGCTGGAGTTTTTTTTGTGTGTGTGTACCAACTTCTAGAATTTTTAAATTTTTCAAACACCATGATTTGAAAGAATTTGAGCTACTGCCGTCGGTGCTGTGCTGTGCTATGGTGCTCTGTATACTTACTTGCTCAGGTACTTGTAAATTATTAATTTATGCAGAATGCCTTTTACAGTGCAGTGCGCTGTAGTGGGCTTTTTTTTTAAAAAAAAAAAAAAAAAAAGAAAAACCCATCACTGAGTTTTCCATGGAAGGAAGGCTTGTTGTGCTTTTAATAGTTTAGTGAACTTGAAATATCGTGTTCTTTGGGATTCTGGACAGGATGTTATTTCTGATGGAGGCTTCATGAAGAGCCAGCTTACCCATGGCGGTGGTTCTGGTACCAGACACCAAACGAGAGACCCCAGGTAGAAGGCCTCCTCTGAGGCCAGAGCCTGGCTTCAGGTCCAGGCTGGGCTGGGCCTCCAGGGATATTCTGGACACTGTCACAGCTGACGGGCTGGCCCACCAGGGTTATCCCTGGAAGCCCCAGGGATCGCAGGGAAGGACTTGGCTTCTGGCCAAGGGGCTCCAGAGAGAGCCTGGATCCTGGAGAGGAATTTTAAGGTGCGGCCACTGTAGGAGACAGACTTGGAACACGAGGCCAGGCAGACACTTGACCTTGAGCTCACCAGCCATGAGCACGTTTGGAGAGCAGGCTGAGAAGTTTGCTTTATAGAAACACCAAGAACTTCTTTTCCTGGCTGCCCTTTGCGGAGTGCTGGCATCAGCACCTTATTTAGATTGGGAAAGGTGGTGTTTCTACAAGACAGCTACTGCCCGAGCCCTGCAAACCTCTGTCTCCCTGTGCTGTTTGGAGCTGAACAAATTACCACCTTGTGTTCTTGACTGTAACACAATGATACTGTGTTCCGACAGACAGATGAGGCTTTCCACGGGAGCATAACTATTTTCAGATGTGAACCCGTAACCAGATCTAGTGAATCAATTCTGGAGATAAAAATCTCCTTTATTGCAAGGTTCAGCTTATTAAAAATTAGGCAGAATCCATGTGCTTGCAAAAACTGCAGCCAAATGGAAAGCCGTGTTCACTGGGACAGGTTGCGGTCTGCTGTCTTTGTTAGGATAAGTTGGACAAAGAACCCTAAGTTACTAGTAAGTTCTCTTTGGGGCATCTTGTTTTCCCACCTTGGCTGCAGGAATCTTTCAGAGATGTTTTTAGCATAAAGTCTGGATCTGTTTCTTGAGCTTTTACAACTTACCTGTTGAGCGTCAAAGTCCTCACGTTCACGCTCAATATTCATGAAATGCAGTCTTGAGCAGCAGACTCATCCAGCATTCATTCTTCGGATGTCAGACTGGGGAGCCATTTTCACAAGGAGATCTCGAAGATGCCTGTACCTAATGGCATGAAAATTACAAAATTACTCAGACAAGGTCAAATGCCATTATGCCTGTCTTCTAGTGGGGTCCTATGCAGCTAGTTTTCACATTAGAAGGCAATTGACAACGGTTCCATAATCCACTCTGTTTTATGATACAGCTTCATCTGGGGTCATTTCCATGGTTTTTCTATGCCTTGAAGCAGAAAGACAAAACGTACCAATAATCTTGGTTTGCCTTCAGGAAAACAAGAGTGCATTTAACTCTCTCTGAGTTCCCACCGTATCTAGGCAACACAGCATTCAGGATCATGGATAAACTCAATAAATCCATGTCACACACACACAAAGGGAACACGACTCTAATACATTCCAACTTCTTATAGCATGCAATTTGTTCATTATGCAATTATTAGTTTCTTAAACCTATAAAGCCATGTTAGAAAATATTACTGCTGATGAGTATTTACAGAATTACTGTAACGAGCATTATATCTGGTAATTGTATTAAGGCCAAAAACATATTCTATGGGAAAGTTTACGGCATTTTTATGGTGCATTCGGTGGGTATTATTTTTATAGACACCCAAATCCTTGGATCTGGCATTGTAGCCCCTTCTGCTCGTGCAGGGAAGAGGGTGTGAACTTTTCCGTCTGTCCTTAACTAGAATTCCTGTGCTTCTATTTCAGAGAACCAGGAATAGTTTGGTATTAAAAGAGGTTAACGCTGTGATCCTACATGTCATCATCAGTGGCCACTCGGCCACGGCTGATGACACATTATTCTCTCTACATACGAAGTGCTTTTATAGAGCCGTGCAGTTCATTTCCGGAAAAGAACATATTTAAACCTGACACCCCCGTACAGTACACAGGGAATGTTATTCAAGGAACAGTACTTCCAAATGCAGTATTTAGCAAAGGAAGCATATTCAGCAATAACTTTCATTTTAATATAACTTAGGAACCAAGAGCCAGTTTGCTTGGGGGAGAAGAAGAGGTATTTCTCCCCCTTTTTATATCCTCCTAGATGATAGAAATGAAAATGAATACTTATATTTCAATGACCATCTATTTTTAATATTTTTTTAAGATTGTATGGGCATGAATACTAGAGTTGATGTGGGTTTAGGTGGCCTAGGCTGAGTCCGCACGCCTCGACGCAGTCGGCCCCTAAGGGCAGTCCCTCTCCTTCCGTCTTACTGGAGTTGCAGGTCTTATGGCCCCACTTGACTGGGAAGTACGTAGCTAACCCTCCAGGCATTCTGCTGAAAAGCTGATTTCCTGAAATTTTGTGTAGCCGTGTACTTTTCCTGACACATGGACTCAGATGTGTAGCAACCGAGAGAAACAGTGCGTAACATTTTCCATTGTCAAACTGTGCATCCAGAGACCGCCCTTCCCCGTGTGAACTCTCCAGCTTACAATGTGGGATGACATCACAGAGACCACAAGAGCAGCCAATTCAACTACACGAGGATAAGTACTCCCAACTAGTCTCAAAGGGAACCCTTTTTATGCCTTCTTAACTTTATTAGGAATTCTCAGGCTGAAACCAGAGGCTATCGTTCCCTGGCAAATCAGGACAACATATCCATATCTCCTCCGAAAGAAAACCAGCCCAGACCTGCTCTGTGGCAGACTCTTCCTACGAGACTGTGATCTCCCGTGGGCTAAACAGAGCCTGGTACTGGGCCAACCCGAATGCTCGAGCATCTTCCTGCCATCTCTCAACTGCTGTTTACAAGCATTCTGAGCCACTGAGAACCCCAAGGACTGGGAGGGCGCCGTACCTGGGTGACAGCCTGACCCCCCTGCCAGGCTCTTGGTGTGAAACGTATTTGAGACTCTTGCCTTGGAGGGCTCCCCCGGGTATTTGGGGAGCAGGAAGCCCCAGGGTGGGCAGACTCAGCCTGGAGATCCTTCTTCACTGTTAGGACCCCAAGCAAACACAAGTCACCTGGGTAAACGTCACACCCAGAAGTCTCTCCAGGGCCAGTGCTGGCCCCCAAGGGGGACTCGGGCTGCGGATCCATCCCACATGATGGCTGGCTGGCAGGAGCCTGAGGCGCGCCGCCTCATCTCCCCAGGACTCAAGAAAGAGGGCTGTGAACACATCTGGACATAGGCGGCCTCGGCTAGCACCTCTGCCTATTATCAGACCCAAGTTCCTTCCCCAGCCCTAACCCAGTCTCGGACACATCTCTGCAGTTTGGTGGCTGCCCTGCAAGTCCACCCAAAGCCCAGCCTTCTCCAGGGCCACAGCTGGGAGCAACCCTGCCCACTCCCCACTCCCTCCATCCGCCACCCCAGCAGGGAATCCAAAAGCATCCCCCGCCACCAGGCACCTCCCACCTAAAGACTTAACGCTAATTAAAAGGGAGAGTTGGCCATAGGAACTCAGTTTGCCTGTGATGACTGAAAGTCTCTCAACTCACTCTCCATCTCTCTGTTTGAAAACTCTGATGGCCATGTGAGTAACAACAAGCTAAAGAAAATGCTGAGAACCGTTTCTGCGCAGTGATGCTTCCAAAAGCCACTGACCTGCACAGGAATGGACTGTCTCTCTGCGTTTCATAAAGCAAACCCCCTCTTTTCTTTGGGGACACCAGTGGCAGAGCCCACCCAGTAAGAGCCTGATCCATATGAGACACCAGGAGGAGAAACCCTGCATATAAAACTGTCATAATAGCCACAATCGATCGTGATAGCTGGAAGAGTTAATACACAAAAGAACTTTCGGTACTCTATGACCAACCCTGATTTTTCCACCTCCTCTTCAGAAGTCATTACCTGTGATACTCCTTCCATGAGATAGTTTTTTTTAATCTTCAATTTAGCACATTTTAAGTCCAGACAAAAGGGAAAAAATCTCATGTGATCATTTTAGTTTTGCAAAGAAGTGGACTGATACCTATGTTTATGGCCTATAAGCAAGTACTTAAGTGGGAAGGACAGTGATAGAGAAAAAAAAACAACATCGAACTAGGAAGAGAAAATCCCTTAAGAGTCCATGGAGGGCAAGCAACATCAGAGTTCACTGCTCCTGTTTACCCTCTGTCAGGTCAAGTGGGGAGGTTTGAAGGAAAGTACGCTGTTTGAACGTGTGTGCTTCAGAACTCTCTGAAACCTGGCTACAGGCTATGCAGCACAGTACAAAGTTACAGCTACTAAACCAGTACGTTCATTTCTATAGTGCTTCGTCCATGTATCACGCTTTGGTTTGCTAATATTTTTTTTTCACTTACCTTTTTATGTTACAGTCTGTTACCTTTGTACACGTTTCTCATATCGGGGGGGTCTACAGGTAACACAACTTGCTATTTCCATAGGAAAAAAAAGTCATTGTTACGAATATTATATCCAATAAATGGTATACAGGTCAATATAAAGAGGTGTCCCATTCTTTACTGAGATTTTTACCAAGGCAGGGGCGGGGGAGCTCTCAAGTTGGAGAAGGTATCTGTATTCTCATCCATTTATAGATGCCCGAGATGCCTAAGAATCCAACAGGGGCGTCCCTGGTGGCTCAGCAGCAAAGAATCCGCCTGGCAGCGCAGGAGACCCCAGGTTCAATCCCAGGGTCAGGAAGACCCCTTGGAGAAGGCTATGGAAACCCACTCCAGTATTCTTGCCTGGGAAATCCCACAGACAGAGGAGCATGGCGGATTACAGTCCGTGGGGTCAAAAACGAGTCAGACACGACTTAGCAACTAACAGCAAGAACCTTAAGAAGGGTGGTGAGCTGGACGGTCAGGAGATGAGTGCTGCAATCCGCTTGAGCCCATCAGGGGGTGGGATGAGGAGGGAAGATGTCTGCATGCCTTTTCACACACACACTAGGGGTGTGCTGTGCTGGGGTCGCTCAGGTGTGTCTGACTCTCTGTGACCCCATGGACTGTAGCCCACCAGGCTCCCCTGTCCAAGGGGATTCTCCAGGCCAGAATACTGGAGTGAGTTGCCATGCCCTATCTCCAGGGGATCTTCCCAGCCCAGGGATCGAACCCAGGCCTCCTGCATTGCAGGTGGATTCTTTACCACCTGAGCCACCAGGGAAGCCCAAGGATACTGAAGTAGGTGGCCTATCCCTTCTCCAGTTACCAGCTGAACTACCAGGGAAGCCCATACTAGAGGTGGGGGGAGACCTAACAGTTTTTCTAAACAATGTGATATATAACTTATCAAAATAAAGTTTTAAAACTCATCTTACTTAAGAGATAAATTCAGAAAGCAAGCAAGCAGGACTAAAAATATTTACACAGAAGAGTAAAATATCTAAGTGCAATGGGAATCTATTACAATTTTTAAAATAGCCTCCGATTTCATAAAGAACTTCATTAAGAAAACAAATTTACAGGATGATGACAAGGGTCCTTATTTTTCCCACCTTCCACCCATGATAAAGCAAGTAACAAAGTACATACATAGAAGGTCTCAGACATAGCTAATAATGTAGATCAATACATAAATATGTCAAATAGGATACTTCACAGAATATGCATACACCTTTCAAAATGCCTCTGGAAAAATTATATAATTTTGTATATTAATGCAGGAAGTAAAACTCAGATCTAAAAGGTTCAAATTCTGAAGATTACAATGCACTGAAGGTAGGAAAACTATGTCCTAGAAACGCACTGATTCTTGAGTCAAAGGTGAACAGCAGACTATGTAGCGAATAGCAGATGAGACCAACTGCACAACACACTCCACAGCCGTGCTTCTCAGCCTCCCTGAATACAGGCGCCTGCCTGCAATGCTTTTGATGACCCACTGCTCATGGCCTTTCCTGGGATAGTCAGTCCAGAGGGAATCCCAGTTCAAAAATGAAAAGTATAAATTAATTGGGGAAAATAAAACTAATAACAGCATGCGTTCTCCCTTGGGAATATTAAAAACACACGATAAACCTCCATCTAGTCTAAGGAAAAAGATTAAAAAGCAAACACACAGCACATGAGCACATAGAACCCAGAAGCCCACTGTACCCAATGGGATCATCTCAGGAATATAAAGATGGTTCAGTATTCTAAAATCTAGTAATCCAAGTCAGCAAATTGTTAGCATGTTGGGAAATATGATTAGCAGAGATGCTAAAAAATATTTGATAAAATTCAACACCCATTCCTGAATTTAAAGGAAAGGCAAGAAAAGGAGAGAAGGAAAGGAAGGAAGAAAGTGTGAATCAAGTAAGACTGGAAACCACAGGACTTGAGAGGTGCTTCAGTGGAAAATGTGACTCACAGATCTACGCTAGGACCTTCCAAGCAGTCATTTTGGGCTAAGTTACACTTCAGTGACAAGCCACTCTGCAATTTCAGTGACTCACAACATGAAAGGACTCTTTCTCACTCACATCATGTCCGTTCTGGGTGGGCTTAGGCTCTGGTGTCGGGACCCTGGACTGTGGAGCAGCCTCTGTCAGTCATGGCTGGTCCTGTAACAGAGGGAAGAGGGACCAGGGGGTTCTTAACACTCCCACTCGGATGGGCAGGAGCTATTTCCATGCACGTTTCATTGACCAAAGTCAGCCTCATTATGTGGCCAAGCTTCAGGCCCCCAAGAAGGGGCATTCCCTCTTTCCAGAGCTCATTAATATCATCTACAACAGATGGAGAAATGGAGTTGAGGTGAATGTCAATGTTGAATAAGACGGGGGGAAAGGAGCCTTGGAGAGCTGTGACAATGCTCGGATTTCTAGCGGGTTTTTTTAATCTAACGAACCTAGAGGAGTAAGCATTTGTACGAAAGGTAGAACGCAGTGAAACAGCTAAGAGGAGGACTGCATGAGACCACGGTTCATGGGATTCTCCAGGCAAGAATCCTGGAATGGGCTGCCATGCCCTCCTCCAAGGGACCTTCCCAACCCAGGGATCAAACCCATGTCTCCTACCCTCCGGGCAGATTCTGTACCACTGAGCCACCTGGGAAGCCCATTCTATAAATAGTATGGAATGAAGCAGAAAATTGCCAACATCAATAAAATTGATTGTGTGTTTTTGCCCCATGTGCTTCCCCCAAAGTTTCGGCACTTTTATTACCTGTAAGTTGGTCCTTCTCTGCAGAGAAGATTGCTGTCCTTGGCAGACCTCTGTAGCCTGCCTTCTCCCGGGGCTGAGTTAACCAGCTCATCTCTCTGGAGAAACAAAATGCATGTGGTCAGCTAGCTCCCTTCTTGGTCAATTTTAAGTGTGTCCGCTGAGTTCAAGCACCAACACATTTGTGTCTGAGCCCCCAAGCAGCAGGCCTGTCCATTCCTGCTTGTGTTGGATCTGAGCGATCACCATCAAAACCCTTTCTGCTCAAAACCCTTTCTAAAACTCGTCTTTAGCAAAGCTGTCAACAGGCCAGCAGACCAGGTCTTTCATCGTCCGGGCCTGAGTCTATGCAAACATATCCTCAGACCGGGCTGTTCTGAAAAGACTCTTCTAACAGCAGAAGCAGAGTCTTGAACTATGTATCTTGCACTTTGAAGTGAGGCCAACAGCTGAGCAGAAAACTCTGCTCGTGGCCTCCTGGGCTTTCTGGAGGAGCATCCCTCCAGGAGGGAGCACCACCTGGCAATGCGGCTGCAAGGCCTTAGGTTGGGAGGGAAGGACAGAACTGAGAACACATGGGGGGCGGGAATTTCCACCAGCTCCCGGGGTGGCTCGGAGGGCAGACAGCTTGGAGGATGGGAGCAGGAAGAGGGAGACCGGTGTGTGGCTGTGTAGCTCCATCTCCGGGACCTAAATATTTTGTTTCACGTGTAACCCCAAGTTCAGGAAAACATCCTCATCCTGAGACGCCCAGTGACAACACCACCGCCACACACGTTTAGGTAAAAAGGTGTATTTCAAAGTGAGAACAGTTGTATGTTACAAAAGTCACTGAATCTTCAACTAAATAAGTAATCAGATGCATAGCCCTCAGAGACACAGAGTTCCTTCTCTCCAGTTCAAGTCCCGCTTTGCTTTGTCTCACTGGGCTTTGAGAGGGAAGTAAGAGGTTCCCTGGTCAGCGAATAGATGACTTCTTCGGCATTTGCTTTCTTTTCCTTTCTTCTAATAGGGAGAGGACATTCTAGATAAACAAAAACAGGTGCATGTAATCCAAGAGTTGGGGTTTTTTAATTTTTTTTTAAATGCTACAAAATTAGCCCCAACGGGCAGCAACAACATCCCAACCTGTCTGTCAAAAACTCTGGCCATTTCGAGGACACCTTTGCCGAACTGAAAGACAAAACAAGAAAAAAAAAAAAAATTCTTTCATGCCTCTGTTCCCTCCTCCCCTCCAGGGAAATCTTGAGATGGAGATGGAGTCACATACCTCATTTTTCACACTTGCGTCTGCCCCTCTGTCAAGAAGTAACTGGACTAATTCCTCGTGGTTGTTCAGCACGGCCACCTAGAAAACAGGTCAACAGTGGGGTGTGAGCCGGAAGGGGATCTGGGTGCAGGCGGGTCCAGGACATCCACCAGCAACACCCTCCAGAGGCAGAGCTGACAGGGGCCACCGGGGCTTTGCAGGAGGGGCGTGTGGACCCCACCACACAGCGCCAGCAAACACAAGGGAAACGGAAAGGAAATCCGCTTTCCTCCATGTGAGACAACACGTCCGAGGCCACACCTGGACAGCGAACAGCACTCCTTTGTTCTGATCCCAAAATGGCCCCAGAGACTGGAGCTGTTGGCAACGCTTCAAGAAATAGTTGTAAGAAGGCTACAAAGATACTAGACTGGGCTCCCCCCCCACAAAAAAATGCCATGATGACATCACCATGTCTTAATTCACAGGCCAGTGGGGAATACATACGCCACCCAAACTGGAGCTTTTGTGCAGCTGAGCTCAAAAGAAGGGCTCTTATGGGGCAGCTGTGACCTTAATCACACACGCCAAGCCAGGCTGCTACGTGGAGCAAGTCGTACCATGAGAGGGGTCTTCCCGTCTTTGTCCTTCACATTCACATCTGCGCCTGCATCAATCAGCAGAGAGGCAACCTCCTGGTTCCCCGAGACTGCAGAGACTCTCATGAGTGGGGTCCACCTGGAGCCAGCATCCACAACGTCCACCTGTGAAGCCACAGGGCGACTGGCTCTCAGCCCACTTTCTTGTCCTGCACATCACTCATGGGAAGCTTATAAAGCAACATCTACTTGCCCAAATTCCCCCAATAGCAGTCTTTCTAGACCTAGTGATAATCAGCTGGACTGTGCTGACTTTGTTCACTTTTACGCAGCGAGCATCTGTGTTTGGGCCACTTTAAAGGGTACAGACAGGCCCCAAGATGCTTCTCACCACCCATGAGCATCTTCATTTACACTGCCTTCAAAGGGAAAGAAGATGGGATAGAAAAATGAACATAATCCCCTTCTCCTTGGCCCCATGTGACCTGCCTTATTTCTCCTGCCTTTCCTCTCCTGTTTTTATAGTTTCTGCTTCTTTTTTTAAGTATCTTTGTAAGCAACTTTAAGTCCCTCCTGAAATAAGACAGGAATATAAACACCCACCCTGATATTTACCAATAGGCATTAATTTTAAGCAGAAGAATTACAAATAAATACAAAGCAACCAGATCTCTGACATGAAGTCCAGCCTGAAAAATCAACCAACCTAATGCCTTGTCCAAAATAAGAGTTTGCCTGCTAACAAGATGGGCCATTTCCCAATAACCTACACCAACCTACACCAACATCTCACAATTTTGTGCTTTAAAAGACATTTTAAAATAAGGGAAATGTAAATGTTGTCTCCTCCAAGTCCATGAAGACCTCATCAATCCATGAGGCATGATACTGAAGGAAGCATACACATGTGCACACAGACGGATACCTGGATGTGCGTGTAACACACACACACACACACCTGATTCTGTTATAGAAGAATTACTTAAAGAACTCTATAGCTTCAGTAAAACATCAGACCAGAATAACAAACAAGGACACGGACACACACACACACACACACACGATTCTGTTATAGAAGAATTACTTAAAGAACTCTATAGCTTCAGTAAAACATCAGACCAGAATAACAAACAAGGACCTGCCAGAAGAGCTTTAAGACCTTGCAGGTGATTTGTATGTTTGAGATTACCTTCTGCAACACCGTTAAGATTTGCAGCTCTTCCCCCTGCAAATAACAAATAACCTTTCTGGGCAGCAAGCTCCGTTATGGTTAAATAATAATAAAATAATTGCCTGGAATTACAGGGTGCTGTATACATTTTCATTGCACTCTCATGCACGTTTTCTCTTTGGGTCCTGAAGGTGAAACAGGGGTAGCTATTTTTATTCCTGATTTACACGTGTTTAAACCAAACCTCAGAAAAGTCAAATGGCCTTCCTGAGGTCACATGGCTCATTAAATGTAGAAATGGTTCCCCTTGGAAATAAGTCACACTCAGTACAGATCATTCAATTCAAGAAGAGGGTGGTGATGGATTTGCTCCCAGGCCCATCCCTCCATCATGCTGAGATCATCTACCTGCCACTTGCCAGCCACACAGAAATCTTCAGTGGACACATTTATGGAGCTGCAGTTCTACAGAAAAAGATGGTGTTCACCCCAAATGAAGGTGTCCATAACTGAGGCACAGAGAGCCTACACTTCCAAAATTCCAGTATTTAAATGTCGGTGGCAGAGACCTGCCCTTCTTTCAGCAAAGGTCAACCATCGTTTTCAACTACAGATTCTTACTGGGTCCAAAGCATGAGCCAAACTCATCACAAACCAAGCAAGAGGAATGTGCCTGTCACTACCACCCAAGGCAGGTGTGGGCCAGCCCTAACCACCAAGGCACACAGGCTTATCCTTTTGACCTTTTGTGCATGTTTCTAAAACAAAGAAAACAAGAAATGTAATAAAAGGATTTATCTTAATGACTGAGGTATTTTTCCTTCAAGGGGCCCTTGCACTCTACAACCAGTGAGATCCCACAGCTTAAGCCTTTCTTACCCTCAGGCACACTTGAGAGACAAACTGAGCAAATCTACAGACATCTTGCAGGAAACCTAACTCTACTTCCAAGTTTATTTTCCAGGTCATCAGTTTAACTTCTCAAAACCCTGCACCATCTGGCACTCACCATTAGGACAGCATTTTGTCCATCTTTCCTTATTTCCATGCCCTACAATTTTTAACTTCTTTGTAGTCTTAAACTGAAGTTTTGAAAGTTATCAGCAGTTGCCATAATTGAGCTAATTCTATTTGCCCAACTTCAAAATATCTATAGATGTCCAAACAACTCTTCTGTTTGCCAAGTAGGATTTGTACTTCCTGATGACTTGAAACCAGAAGCAACACCTGCTTCAAAGCAAAGACACAAGAGCTGGAATGCTCTCTTTTTGATATAGTGTTTGCTCTTTGGAAATTTTTTGTAATGATTCATCTTTAAAGCAAAGAATAAAAAATGGTCTAATTCTAAAAGCAATAAGCTGCACTGTGACTAAGAGTTCTGAACATCTTGGTGTGTCCAGCACCTGTGACAGTATCTGGTGTGTGGTCAAGACATAATCAAGCTTTGTTGGCAGATGGAAAGAAGAGATAAATGAGGAAATGAACAAAAGAACAAATGAAGCAGAAGCAATATCAGGTCCAGCTCTGGACTCATTCAGCACAGTTTCCTTCCCCCCCACACAAGTTGAACCTCCATGACAACCTGAAGCCTCACTATCGTAAAAATCCTATCATGATCTTTTTGGTTCCAAGACTTCAGGAACCCTCTTGCTCATAAGTCAGAGAACTTTCTCCAGCATTGCTCAGTTCAACTAATCAAAGGCATCCGCATAAGGTCCTGCTTCCCCTGAACCCTGTGGAATAGCATCTGGGTTCCTAACTCCACGTGTGCAGTTGACGAGGAGGGTCCCATACCTCACAGCCGTCCCCTATCTCCACTTGATCACACTGCAGTGGCCTCCGTCTGCAGCCCAGTGGAGAGCTGTGCAGCCTCCCAGGTCTCTGGTGTCCCAGGAAGCACCATGTCTTCGGAGATATTTCACAATATCCAGGTGTCCCGCGTAGCACGCAAGCATCAGACTGCAGCACACGGCAGAAGAGACGTTTGGCTGTTCAGTGCAGCTGCCACGCCCAGGTCATATTTAGCCTCCCTGGTTTAAGCCTAAGAGAGGAATCCTAACTTGGGTGGAAAAGTCAAGAAAATTATTCACATAACATGTATGTGTCTGCTGCTGCTGCTGCTAAGTCGCCTCAGTTGTGTCCGACTCTGTGCGACCCCATAGATGGCAGCCCACCAGGCTCCCCCATCCCTGGGATTCTCCAGGCAAGAACACTGGAATGGGTTGCCATGTCCTTCTCCAATGCATGAAAGTGAAAAGTCAAAGTGAAGTCGCTCAGTCGTGTCTGACTCTTTGCAACCCCAGGGACTGCAGCCTATCAGGCTCCTATGCCCATGGGATTCTCCAGGCAAGAACACTGGAGTGGGGTGCCATTTCCTTCTCCAATGCATGAAAGTGAAAAGTGAAAGGGAAGTCACTGAGTTGTGTCCGACTCTTCGCAACCCCATGGACCGCAGCGTGTGTATGTGTCTGTCAACTAATGAATCGACTGTGGTATATCCATTCAACAGAACTCAGCCATAAAAAGGAAATGACGTACTGAAATAGGCTACAGTGTAGGTGCACCCTAAAACATTACGTGAAATAAAAGCAGCCAGACACAAAAGGCCATGTGTGTATTAGTTCACTCATATTAAGTGTCCAGAATAGACAAGTCCATAGAGACAGACTAGTGGTTTTCAGGGCTGGAGAGGAAATGGAGCGTGACTGCTAATGAATTCAGAGCTTCCTTCTGGACTGATGGAAATCCTCTAGCATTATAGAATAATGCTGGTTGCACAACTTTGTTAATATATTTTTAAAGGCTGAATTGTACATTTTAGCAAAATTAATTTTAGGCATGTGAATTAAACCTCCAAAAAATGAGTAATCACTGTAAATGAGTAAAATGTCAGATTTGAAAAATACCTACCAATCCATGATGATATTCAAAACAGGAAAAGAAAAAATCTCACTGGGCACTATTAGAGATAACCATTAAATGAAATCCTTATTCTAAATATCGGTTCTTAGAAGAAAATAAACATTTTATTGTGCTTAGAATAAACATTTGTGTTGTGTTTATAGAATAAAATGAGTCCATCCTCAGTTGGTGAGGGAAAGCTCTTGTTAAAAGAAGACTCCAGCAAATATAGGAGGAATGATGGAACTAGAAAATCACTTTTTGGCAAGTCCCAACTAAACATTGATGTAGGCAACGATCATGGTGGATGCTAAAATTTTTGTATGCAAGCTTAATGGAGAATAGGATATTCACATGGTACTGAATTCCTAGAACATAGATTATTTTCTACTTGCGATGGGAAACTATTATCTTTACAAAAGAAGGGTTTAGCTGTTATACCCTAACCAAAGGATCAGAACTAGAATATCCAGCTGTGGGACAACCTGCATCACAGCCCTGAAAACTGAAGTCACATCACTGGCCCTGAGGTGCTCTTGCTAAAGATGTTAACCCGAATCAAATCAATCTGCTAAACCTAATTTTAGCTTTATTAGGAATAACAAGCAAGTTAAATGCCTCCTTCACACCTAGGAGACAGTTGAGCAGATCACAAACATAGGCCATCCTCTAAGATAGCTGATCCCATCTCCTCAAAAAGTCATTGCTAAAAAAAAAAAAAATTAAGTACAAAAAGAGAGGGTTAGTTCACATGCATAGGAGAAGGAAATGGCACCCCACTCCAGTACTCTTGCCTGGAAAATCCCATGGACGGAGGAGCCTGGTGGGCTGCAGTCTATGGGGCTGCTAAGAGTCGGACACAACTGAGCGACTTCACTTTCACTTTTCACTTTCATGCATTGGAGAAGGAATTGGCAACCCACTCTAGTGTTCTTGCCTGGAGAATCCCAGGGACGGGGAGCCTGGAGGGCTGCCATCTTTGGGGTCGCACAGACTTGGACATGACTGAAGCGACTTAGCAGTAGCAGCAGCTGCAGTTCACATGCACACACAGGTTTCACCTTTAGTCTACTTATGAGAAGTATTATATTAAGTTCAAGGTTACCTTCAGTACCTAGAAAATCTAAACAACCTCATTATTAGAACAGACAAACCACAGAACCTATTTTGGAGGTAATCTTTTAAATAAATTTTCCAGTTTATTGTATGGAAATGGGTTATTTCAGATGTTCTGCTTATTGGGTTGATATTTCTGCTTATTGGGTTGATTTTAATGGTTTAAATTTTCTCTAAAAAAAAAATAAGTACCCATTTCAATGATTCAATCAAATCTATTTTAGACACAAACATACCAATTTCTTTTCATGTTTAAATTTTCTCTGTTCTGAGTCATTTCAGATTTCTAATTTTTTCTTCTGAGATTTATGAGAAATTGGTCCATTTTATTTCTCAACAATTTTTATTTTTTAATTAATTTATATTTTTTAATTCTTTTTTTTTTTTTGGTACCTCTCAGCTTTTTCTTTTCTTTTTCCTTCTTATGGCACTATTATTTTTCTTCACATTCCAGGATGTCTGATTCTAGGTGAGTGACCACACACTATTGGGGTTTAGTTCCAAAACTACCTAAGAGTTACTTGAAACACTACTGTTCAAATGTGTGATTGTTTCAATATTACTAAAATCTGTTGCCGCGCTGCGTCCAGAGGGCCCAGTAGGCAGGCTTTCTGATTTCGGAAGCTGATGTTCTCTTCATGGCCAACCAGGCACGGTCAGGGTCTTCTAGCTGCTCTTTACAAACCAGTGTGCAGGGCAGATGCCTTTACTGGCATCTGTCACATGACTACCAGCTCCTTGAGCAAAGGCTTTGCATTTTGGTCACTGTTTTACCCAAGTGCCAAGCATGGTGAAGCCTGACATGTGGTAGTCATCCAATGACTATTGGTTGCCTTGAATTAATTAACTAAACCACCACCAGTGGATGATTAATTTTAGGTTTTTCTAAAAAATTCTCACATCACTATAAGAACAAGTGTGTGAGTATCACGTCCTTTTCATAAACTTCTCCTGGGAGGCACTCAGTCCTTCCACCTCGGGGAGGTTGTTCTCTAGCTGTACTGTCATGATCGTTCCTCACTCTAGAGGCACCTAAGACTTTCAGTTAACAGAGCTGGGCAAAATGCAGTGAGAGGCCTTAGGCAGGTGCCAAGCGTCACAGGCACTCACAGTCAAATGCCCAGCACAGAGCTGGAGATCACCGTTTCAACATCCATCACTTACTGAGCGCAGAGAGTGTGCTGGGCTCTGAGCTAAGGAGGGAAGACGCATTATAATAGATATCCCCAGAATTACCCCGTTGAATGTAACAATAAGTAACAAATGAACAAGCCAGCTTTTGAGTCACCATCATTCCTTTGGCAACCTATCACGTCTCAGTAATGTCAAAAGAAACAAGAAAATATTGGGGTTAAGTCAAAAGCCCTCTGGGGGTAAGGTGAATAACACAAGCATGGCGACCACTTAGGGCAGGCTCCACACCTACCTGTCCTTGCCACTTCCATTCTGCAAATTCACATCTGTGCCGTGAGAAATGAGGATTTTCACAAGCCTAAACAAAACAAATTTCAGTATTGCTGGATAAGCAGTTTTGATGAGTAAGAACCCATGATAAATGAACTATTCAGGAAAAATGAACTATTTAAGACCTTTCATGGCAACACGAGGCAGCTGGCTTTAAAGACCAGGTATTATTAAACTGGGAAACCACCTCTCCACACATTCCCCCCCACAAAAAAAAACTAGTTTTTGCCCTTTATGTGAATTATTTATTTAAAACAAAAAACTTCACCATATGAAACAAACCAGACTACCAAACTAACTCGTTGTCACTTTAACAGCCATTTGAAATGTTTTCAAGTGGTAGCATTTACTGGAAATCCATGTTCTATTTCTTTCAAAATGGCATTTTAGTAGTTAAAAATATAAATATGATGAAAAATATAGTATTTATGCTTATCTGTGTGTAGAGAAAATGGAGTGTGTCAGCGGAAATTTTATCTGAGCAACCTATCAGAGAAGTTTGTTTTCCAGAATGAATAGCCCCTTTTCTTTATGAGGAAATTAACATTCTGATAATCAGTTTCCCCAGAACATATAAAATACCTTGAAAAATATCATTGAAATGGCTACCTCTCTCCTTTACCATGAGATTATACTTTAGGTTCTCCCCTGTGTGTTGTCTGGTGTTATGATAAGATCCACCGAGTTGGTGTTCAGCCCCCATGCGGCACAGTTTCGGAAAGAGAACCCCCACAGCCTTTCCTCTCCCAAACAAGGGGCTCCACCCTTCACTAAGGGATGAGGAAGGAAGGGCCATACCTGGTGTATCCTCTCTGGGCAGCGACCATCAGGGCAGTGAAGCCAAATTTATTGGGAACATCAACCTTCACGTTGCTTGGGGGAAAACACAGAGGAGAGAGAGATTAACACGCCTGAACCACTTCTGTGGATTCACAGCTGACGCCTCTTGCAGAGCACAGGTGGTTAGAATGGTTCACTTTCCCGAAAATTCCAATTCCTCCTGGGCCATTAAGTTGTTGTTGTCTTAGACTGCCCTGCCTAATACGTTAAAGCATCCAAATTCACAAGGAAAGAGGAGGAAATTGCTGTAATTTCACTTGAAATAGGCATTTTCTCCAATGCAGAACCATTATGCAATTTGGTAAAATCCTCCACCAAGAGCAGGCTCCCCTAAACTATGGAGAGGACACAGTGTCTGCACTGCAGGCTCTCAGCTCCACCTGCCACACAAGCCTGGAATGAGGGAAAGCCACAGTTCTCCCTTGATCCCATCTCACCTACTGGGCATGAAGCTCTGCTGCTCAGAGAAAAAAGCCAAGCTCTTAAATAGCAGCTTGGAAGCTGTGGCTTTTTGCAGGAACCTTCTCTTCTCCAGCTTACAGAGCCTCAATTCAGAGATGACCTGTCTTCTAAGTGAAAGTTGCTCAGTCGTGTCCAACTCTTGTGACCCCATGGACTGTGCAGTCCATGGAATTCTCCAGGCCAGAATACTGGAGTGGGTAGCGACTCCCTTCTCCAGGGGATCGTCCCAACAGGGATCAAACCCAGGTCTCCCACATTGCAGGCAGATTCTTTACCAGCTGAGCCACAAGGGAAGCCCCGTCTTCTAAGACGCTCAAAACCATCACTTCAAAAAGGGTCTGGGTGACAGCGCCCTCTTCTCATTTGGGAAGCAGCTGCAGATAGCCCATCTCTGGCACTCAGGGTCACTGTTTCCCTCCAGGGTTTTATCAGTCGTTTGAACTAGAAGCAGCTGATTGAGTGATTCCTTAATTTCACCAGGAATTAGACATGGGCAGTTAGGGGTGAAATTTGCCCAAACGCTATGGCATATAAGCAAGAATCAGAAGTTATTTCTGGGAAGAAAATGCGACACCCAGACTTGGCATTTCTGTCCTCAATGTTCATTAAATAATGGCATTTATGTGGGGCTGTCTATGGTCGTCCTTACGAACCAGGCTGAACTCACACCAGCCGTCTGAGATCGATTTTGGAGCCAGCTTCTAAGCATTGCTTGAATTAAAAAAGACCTACGTTTTTAAAAGGCAGAGTCCTCTCACCCTCCTTGCAGAATGCGCACCAGCAGATCCTCATCGTTCACGTTGACAGCTCTGTGCAAGTGTTCGCTGCTTATGGGTTCTCCTGAACAACAGATGGAAAGTGGTCATCCAACATGTAATGAAAGGAGAGACACTCCAGCTCTATTCCTCCTGCAGCCTCGACTGGAAGTTCACGTTCACCTCTAAGAAGGCACTTGGCAACTTCGCTGAGTGTCTCTCACATGACGTACTCCACTCCTTTTACTGAAAAGAGACCTTGTTTTCACATATTAAGAGGAGAACATTTAGACTGTCCTAAAGGCTTGGGACGTTTTCAAGTTATAAAAGCACTGCTGTGTGGATGTTATTTTGATATTCGAAAAATAAACCTTTCAGATTTCTTAAGACTTCATAAACGCCTCTTAGAGCAAGGGAAAGCTCCACCATCATCACGATGTGCTGGTTTTGTTTGCCAGGGAGTCACTAAGCCATGTGAAAAACAAACAAGAAAAGACAGATGGCTTTAACCTCGGAAACCCACCCTGTCAGTCCTTCCCCGGGAATGTAACATCCACTTGGGCCTTGTGGGGGCAGAAGGGCTCGTACCCAGAGAGGGGGGACATGGTGAGAAAGCCTCACGGTGGGGGCGAGCCTGCCAAGTGGGGAAGAGCCAGGGAAGGATCCTGAGAAACAGTAGAGGAGCAACGGGAGGAGAGAGGGCCTTTGTGTAGTGACCCCTTGTGGAAGAGAATGAGACAGAGAACCACGTGAGACTGCAGAACCACGTGAAGGAAGCCGTCCAGCAGGACGTTTATTTCACGGCTTCACGTGTTTCAGCTTCCAGGACTTTCTACCTTTGTCGATGATTAAATGAAACAATACAAAGCACTAGGGCAGCACCTGCACATTATTTAAGTGTCTTTAGCGGTAAGAAAAAAAAAATCCACATGCAGTACAGGAGACGTGGGTTAAGTCCCTGGTTGGGAAGGTCCCCTGGAGAAGGGAATGGCAACCCACTCCAGTATTCTTGCCGGGAGAATTCCATGGGCAGAGGACCTCATGGGCTACAGTCCACGGACTCGCAGAGTCAGACGTGACCAAGCACACATACACTCGTGCAGGTAACAGCAACGGAGTGGCGGGTGCCCTGGCCCCAAGCAGAGTGCCTTTCTTCTCTGCCTGGTGTCCAACCTCCCACACACAAGTAGCATCCTACCTGCCCACACAGGCATCGAGCTGATAATCCCTGGCTTCAGTCATCTCAAAGGGCTCGTTCATCTAACATGTCTAAGGAACCTAGTCATGTATGGATGGGAGAGTTGGACCATAAAGAAAGCTGAGTGATGAAGAATTGACGCTTTTGAACTGTGGTGTTGGAGAAGACTCTTGAGAGTCCCTTGGACAGCAAGGAGATCCTACCAGTCCATCCTAAAGGAAGTCAGTCCTGATATTCATTGGAAGGACTGATGCTGAAACTGAAACTCCAATACTTTGGCCACCTGATCTGGAGAACTGACTCCTTAGAAAAGACCCAGAGGCTGGGAAAGATTGAAGGCGGGAAGAGAAGGGGATGACAGAGGATGAGATGGTTGGATGGCATCACCGACTCTATGGACATGAGTTTGAGCAAGCTCAGGGAGTTGGCGATGGACAGGGAGGCCTGGCAGGCTGCAGTCCTTGGGGTAGCAAAGAGTTGGAGATGGCTGAGCGACTGAACTGAACTAAGTAACGTCGTCCCCGGTCTTCTCTATAGGGGGCACCAGAGAGAAAGAGACACACACAGGCTCCTCCCCGTCCTTCATGCTGTGGGGCTGACTTTCAGCTGTTATATTCTCAACTCTGAAAGAAAACATCCCCCGCAGCCGTCTTCTCGCATCGCACATCAGGCTGCCTCCTGGGGCTCACCCCACAGGTTACCCTCCCTCTTACGTCCAGCCTGCAGAGGTCCTTGGTCTCCTGTGCTGGTGGAGAAATGGTCCAGGGCAGCTCCCAGCACGGGAGCCCCTTTCCTGCCAGTTTGCCTGGACGAGTCTCCCTGGACAGAGTACAATCCAGGAAACAGAGGGGCAGAGGAATGAGTGGATCTCTATCAGAGTGACCTTCAGCTGATACCCTTTCTTCTGTTCCGGTAAAATGAATTTAAGCCGAGTGAAAATCGTTCTTGAAACAACCATGTTGTCTGCTTGAGCTTGCCAACCTCCTCAAGACGTCTCAGCTACATTATACTTCCTTGTCATTACCCCATATATAGTTTTAGACCCAGAGCCTTAAATAAAAGCAGCACAGTAAGCCATCAGAGGGCAAGGCCCACAGCCAGCCGTGGCCTTTGGAGAGGGGTCGTTTCTAGCCCCTTGGTTTCGGGAGGGGCGATGGGAGGGCACAGAGGTTTGCTCCCCAGGGGACATTTGGTGAAGTCTGGTGATATTGTGGCTGGTTGTCACAACTCAAGGCTTGGTACTACTGGCATCTGGAGCTGGAGGCAGGGAGGCCTCTAAACACTCTGCAGACCAGGGTAACCCCACAGCCTGAATTATCCAGCCCCAGGCTCCAACAGTGCAGTGGCTGAGTTGGACACTAGAGTTAGACGGACTTAAAATGATCTATCCTTTAGTGAGCAAACGAAACCCAACATTCCCTTTCCCTCTCCCTTCCTGAAAAGGAGAAGGACAGTGTGGTGGGTGAGTCCGTTACCTCACCAATGACACCACCCCTGTGAATGGCAAACTTCAATCACCACTAAAAAGAAAAAAATACGTGATTTGAATGGAATCGTTTAGAGGAGCACAGGAATTGTGTTAGTCACTCAGTTGTGGCCCAACTCTTTGCGACCCCATGGACCCCACCAGGCTCCTCTGTCCATGGAATTCTCCAGGCAAGAGCGCTGGGGTGGGTTGCCATTGCCTTCTCCAAAATTGTCTAGAAGAACATAGGAAGCTCATCCTGTTTCTACTGAATTTTAAAGTATGGTATCCTAACTCGATCCTATTAACTGAATCTAGGACTTTACACGATGCATTTAGATTCTCCTTCAGACCACAGACCAGGACAAGAAAGGCCAAGGAAGGAGTGTGGGGCTTGACTAGATGCTGACATAGCTGACCAGTCCACTCTAGGCTTCCACTCTTACTAAACGTTGGGTACAAGCAGACATCTTAAATACACACCTATGAACCCCAACTCCTACCAAGTGTGAAGTGAAAGGGGAGGCCTAAAGCTCAGAAGCCTTCAGAAACGTGTTGATTTCTTGGAATGTGAAGGGAAGTCTGAAATGCACATACAGCGCCCAGCAGTGCCCCCACCACCTCCAGCCCATGCCGCCCCTCTTCTCTGCCCCAGCACACCTCTCCTCATGCAGGCCCTCCCCCTCCCAGCCAAGGAGCTCTGCAGCAGGCAAATATCAGAAAATGAAGGAAGTTCATTTCACGCTTAGAAGCTTGAGGACCACGCATAGCAGAGACCAGGGTATCATGATATTAGGATGTAATTTAAGTAATGTCCCCGGAGGCTCAGATGGTAAAGAATCTGCCTGCAATGCAGGAGACCCAGGTTTGATCACTGGGTTGGGAAGATCACCTGGAGAAGGAAATGGCAATCCACCCCAGTATTCTTGTCTGGAGAATCCCATGGGTAGAGGAGCCTGGTGGGCTACAGTCCATGGGGTCGCAAAGAGTCGGACACAACTCAGCAGCTAACACAACACATTGCCTGTCCTGGCTTCTGTAACGGGTCATCAGCGCCCTCTGAACTCATTCTGAGAACAAAGGGACACCTCATGGAAGAGAAGGAAAACAAAAGAATTGCTCACCACGCCCTGCTCGCTGAGCTCCAGCAAAAGGAAGCAGTAACTGTCATCAGGGATGGAAGTTCTGTCTCAGCATTAACTCACTGACCCTCTCAGAGCCCTGCCGGGATGGCAAAGAGGTACCGAGTGTGGCCACCAGCCCCGACAGGGACCACCAAGGCTTGAAAGGTCTCACTGGTTACAGGAATTGACAGAAACAGAAAAGAAATGCAAAGACTCTTGTTTGCAGGGCAGCTCCTCCCATTCCACTCTAGGCAGGAGTCATGAAGAACAGAGAGGAAATTCCAGAGTGAGCAGAATGTTCCAGTCCACCGCCCTCAAGCCCTTCAAGACACCGTGGGTCTGGCCGAAGGGACTGCTGTCAGTACGCGCAACGGAATGTGACAAAGGCAGGCTTTGCATCTGTGGGTCTGTTTCTCTGATGTTGACCCGGGGTGTTGCAATTCCAAATACTGAACTGATGCTGCCGGTGGTGAAGACATTCATGAGCACCCACGTGTGTTAGACGGGTGGCACTGGTCAGGTGGGACCTCGGCAGGGGACACCTGGCCGGGAGGAGGAGGGGACAGAGAAGTGTTTGGGAAGCCTCAGCTCACGTTCTCTCGGAGGGTCATTTAGCTGCAGATCCCCCGGCAGATATTGAAGCAGCGTGATAACACCTTTCTTGGTGGAATTTAAGTCTCTATTAAAAACAGTGAATAAATGATGAGCCACTGGGGAAAATATTTGCCAATTAAGAAGCAGCAGCTGTTTTTCTTTCTTTTTAAGGGCCCAACTGATTAAAATTGCATGCCTCATTTAAGCAAGAGTCTCCTGTACTTTACCTGGGGAAGGGAAAAAAAAAAAAAAAAGGCTGAGCATCCTTTATTCAAACAAAGTACATGCTTTTGTGATTCATTAAAACATTTTCAAACCGAATGCAAATTATCAACCCACAGAAGCATTTTCGCTTGTTTTATATAATGTGCACATTTTTAATTCTTTGTTTAGCATGATCTGCCTCCTTAGGAGAATCTGCTTTGTATATTATAGTAACAGCCTAAGGGAGCAGCAGCCAGCCAGAAAGAAGAGGTACCCAGATCCTTCCCACCCAGGAGAGGGCCCTCAGGTCTGGCGCGCATCCTGGATGCAGGCGCGTCCACTGTGACCCAACGCCCGGCTCCCAGGGCATCACCGGGAGACTCGTCTCCAGCCCACCCTCATCCCTGCAGGAGGCCTTGTCTCTCGACCCGCAGAAGCCATGGACTGCAGTGACAAAGGCTTTGGACCACCGGACCAGTTATCCACGGCTGCCTCTCCAGAGTCCACTCGGCAAGAAGAAGGCACACCCGGCTTGCAGGCACCACCACTGTCAGCTGACAGACCACGAGCTGTGGCAGGTGGGGGGTCCTCTGTCTTCCTAGAAGAACTCAGGTGGTGCCCTGACTCCCCGTAACCTCTGGCCACAAGGCCCAGGAGCCCCTGCCCTGGCTTAGGTGGGGTACTAAGGATGCCAGGGGCCACCAGAGGCCTCTCTGTGCCCGGTTCCACTCAGCTGGCAGGTTCAGGGGCGTCTCCCCAGCCAGTGGGAACCAGACCCACCTCCTGAGACACAGGAAAGAAAGCCGAGCCAGTCAGAGCGTCTCCCCCTCCTCCCGGGTCTATCTCGGGGCATTTTGTGCACTATCTGCCCATGCGTGTCTTAAGGATCTTCTATAATTAGACAAGACTAACCCATCCCCCTCGCCCTTCAGACACAGTAGGTGGAAGCCAGGAAAAATGAATAACTATGTAAAATAAGAGGCAATGGAGTGTTGCTAGAGGCAGGGAGATCCTGAGACACGGCTCTGTGCCGGGGGAGGACCTGAGTGCCCGGCAGGCCAGGGGCAGCCCCACAGGGACCCACCCGGAGCAGAGCTCTGCCCCTGGAGTGGACTCGACAGGTCCAGGAGTGGAGGGGAGGGTGCCCCAGAATACAGGGGTGGAGCCCCCGGAGGGCTGCAGGGAGCTGAACGCTGGCCTGGGGGAGCCGCCTGCCCCCAAGCTGGCCCAGAGCCTCTCTTTACCCGATGGGCTCCCTTCGCCCATGTTTCTCCTCTCTGCTCTCCTCCCTTCTCTATGCCTTCCCCCAGCGCACAAAGAGCTGCCTTTTCTTTCCCCTAAAACACTCCAGGAGTCAACAGCTGCTGCAGAAAAGCACGTGCGTTCATGCTCTCCAGCTTCAGGGCCAAGCCGTCCTTTCTGACCAGAATCTTCGGAATTGACCATTTCACGTCAGAAGCCTTCTCTGAAACTGTATTTCTCCACAATCAGCTGAGCACCGTTCAGCGGGTGTACACGATGTCGCCACTCTCAGCTTTAAGTAAATTCTCAGCTTGCTAAGCTGAGATCCAACCCTCTAATGGCCCCCATGCAATGGAAGCTGTTATGAACCAACTCAAAATCTGAATGATCTTTCCTGCACATGAAAACTTCCATGAATAAAGGCCTTACGGACACAACTGAAACTCACTGAAAACATATACATCTGTATTCAAGCCAAATGCTACACTGAATGAAACTTGAAAATAACATTTAACTCACAAGAGGTGGATTCCCTTTATGCAACCGAGAAAAAGGTTTGTCTGTGTTTTCAGTGGGTGGGCTGGGAAGAACACTCCTGACCGTTTTAATCTTCACAGCATTCTAGTACAAAGATGTCACTGCGTTACACACACATTCAAGATGCTTTAAAATACCGATCACAGGGTTTCCCTGGTGGCTCTGTAGTGAAGAACAGCCTGCCAGTGCAGGGAAAGTGAAAGTCGCTCAGTCATGTCCGACTCTTCGCGACCCCATGGACTATGCAGTCTGTGGAATTCTCTGGGCCAGAACACTGGAGTGAGTAGCCTTTCCCTTCTCCAGGGGATCTTTCCAACCCAGGGATCGAACCCAGGTCCCCCACATTGCAAGCGGATTCTTTACCAGCTGAGCCACCAGGGAAGCCCAGCCAGGGGGCACTGGTTCGATCCCGGGTCTGGGAAGATCCCACAGGCCTCAGGGCAACGAGGCCCATGAACCACAACTACTGAGCCTGTGCTCTAGAACCCGGGGGCCGCAGCTACAGAAGCCTGTGCCCTCTAGAACCCGTGTGTGCTCTGCGGTAAGAGAAGCCACTGCAATGAGAAGCCCGCTACGGCAATGAAGAGTCACCCCACTCGGTGCAGCCAGAGAAAGGCCATGCAACTCAACGAGGACCCAGCACAGCCAAAAATAAATAAACTTTTAAAAGAGAAAGTATGATCACAGAAAATATTTGCACTCCTAAATCGGCCTCTCGTCCTTGCCCACTGTGTCTCCACCCACGGCATCCCCAGGAACCAGGTTTTTGCGTCCAGTCATGACGATGCATTGACGCTGTCTCAAAGGGGCAAAATGCCAAGCGGACCTCTCCCCTGAGGTCACTCAGGCGGGCAGCCTGCTTCTCGGCCTGGGAACCCTTGGGGCGGCCCACACGGCCCCCCGGCTCGTTTCCTAAGAAAGGTGACTCCATCCTTTTTTTTCCTGAATGTGCGCTCCCAGGGTAGCGCCAGCCGACACAGAAACAGGTCTCACTTTTGTTTGAGCATAACGCGACTTCCCTTGTGGGATGGCCAGGCCCGGCCAGCGAACAATGTTATCACGCGTTCAAAAGGAGCGGTTTCTGCGACCGGGCAGGCCGAGCAGAAAGCAGAGCGTCCTCCCCTTCACGCCGGCCGGGCACCGTTGGACAAATGGGCTCCGAGTTCTGAATACTCACGGGTCGTGGATACCGAGACCCCGGGCTGTACGCGTACTCCCCGGCGGGGCTGGTGACCTTCAGCCGAAATCGGTACAGGGTCCGCGGTTCCAGGCCTTCCACCACATGCTTGGTCGCGTAGCCCCTAGACGGGAGGGAGGCCCGCGGTGAACACAGCCGGTCACGGAGGCTGCGTCCTCCAGAGCTACCAGAAGGGCGGCTGGAAGGGTTTCTGAGCGCTGACTACCCCCACTGCGGAGCTCATCTGGACGGGCGGCCGTCTCTCACCTTGGGCTGAACTCCTGGGCACAAAGGACAAAGCAGGCGTCTGCTCCTGCCCCGCAGGTGCCCTCCGCCCCAGTCTCCTTCCTGCAGGCAGACACACAGCTGGCACTGACTGTGCAGAGGAAGCCCCTACACGAGAACCTTCAGGCTGCGAACTTGCAAAGACGTGAACGTGTGCTCACGTGTCCCATCGTGCCAGTTGTTAGCTCACGTGTCTGGCGTACATTGTCACGTGTGTGCACGCTCGACAAGAGGCTGTGCTTCTGTGTCCTCTCGTTTGCTGAGTTATGTATCATTTACGTGACAAGCGTGAAAACCTGTTACGGGACTAGAGAGCCGGTTGTGCTGGTTGAGCACCGAGGCTAACCTTGCCGGACCCACAGAGTGGACTTACCGACTCCCTGCCCCTCCAGGGAGAGGACGTGAGGAAGAAGAGGGTGGTGGGAAGGAGGGGACGTGAGGAGGGAGCCGCCCGGGAGACGGGCGTGCACGAAGCGTGCGCTCATCACGCCCCGCGGTCCGCCTCAGCTGGGAAACACTTGCGGGAAGTGGGTGCTGAACGCTCGGAGGACGGAAAGCTGGCCAGAGCCTGCGACGGAAACCTGCAGGCCTCCGGAGGCAAGGGTGGGGATGAGAGCGTTTGGAGCCGCAAAACGAGCCCCGAGAAAGGCAGGCAGGCCATGCTGCCGGCTCAGGACTCGGAGAAGGTGCCGGGAGGCAGGGCCAGGGGCCTGTGTGTCTGACTCGCCATGCTTTCTAGGACGCCAGGTCTCCAAAACCCACGGACTTGTATATCATCCCAGCGGTGCTCCCAACCTCGAGTTGTCTACGGATGCCCCCTGCTATCCTCCTCTCACATCCCGTGCCTGGTCCACCAGCAAAAGTTCTCAAAGTGGTCTTTAAGAAACCTGAATTCACCACTCTGTCGTCTCCCATCTAAATTATTACAGACGCTCCCCAGTTAGTCCTCCCTGCTGTGGCTGCCTCGGCTCCTCCCTCAGCAGCCAGAGTGACCCTCCCGGGGCGAGACCACCATGCCCTCCACGGTTTATGGGGGCCCAGTGGCTTCTCCCCTAGCAGAGGGGCAGCCCCTGGGATCCCGGGTGTCTCCCCTCTGGCCCAGCCCCTGTCACCCCTCTCATTCACTCCACTGCGCAGCGTTTCTGGAACTCCAGGCATTTTCACCAGCTGTGTCTTCCGCCCAGGACGTTCTCCCAGACGCTCACAGATACCCCTCCCTTGCTCCTTCACACGGATGTCACCCACTCAGTGAAGCCGCCTTCACCTCCACACCAAGCCTCCGGCTTCTCCTCCTCAGTACTCACCACCACCCGACACACTCTGTGTTTTCACTTCTTTCCCTTCCTTATCATTCATCTTCCTCATCAAGAGGGAGGAATTGGGACCTGTTTGTCCAGTGCGGTATCCCCAGCAACCAGAACAATGTCTGGCACATAGTAGGTGCTGATTGAATGAATGAATGAAATGCATGATAGGGGAAACGACTATTGGAGGAATTTAGAGGGGTAGATAACAGGAGAGCAAAAGGAACGTCTCAGTCAAGACAGAACCTGACTTGGGTGGAGCGAAGGATGGAGCAGGGTGGGAGGGAAGATTGGTCTGAACTGGGAAAACAGCTGAACACACGTGCAAGAAAATTCAAGGCGTCGTCCAAGGACGTGAAGCAGATTTCACTGGAAGGTTCGCGTTCAGAAATAAGAGACAGGAAGAAAGGCAGGTGGTGGGCAAACTGAAGAGGATCCAGTGTTAGTCTGCGGGAGTCTGACCTTCATCCTGCAACAATGGAAACGCACTGCAGGCAACGCGACAAGAGGAAGGTTAAAAAAGAAAACGTGGGATTTGGACAATTACACAGCAACTAAAAGAGATGTGGACACTTATATCAGCCACTGTGGACAGCTGTAGGACCTGGGGACTCAGCAGCGACAACTCAGAAAACAGATCTTCCTTGCAGCCTCGCAAGGGACGTGCCGGAGTCAAATGAGAGAAAGCACAGAAAGGATGTGCAGAGGGAGAACTCACAAAAGCTAGATCACGGGCTGTGAGAAGGAGTGCCTGCGTCAGATGACGGCACCGATCCTAGACTGGCTGGTGGGGCAGAACAGAAAGTGACAGGTCGAAACGAAGGTCTTAAATCCACAAGCCAAGTTCAGGTAGTCTAGGTTGCCGCTTTTTTAAAGAAAGGCATTTCCTAGTTTTAACGACGATACACCCAGGGGGAAAGGGATGTAACCAAGAAAAGGTCAAGATTAACATGGTCGCACTCTGCCACCTAGCGTCAAGGTGTGTGCTAATCCTTTGAGATAGCTTGAGTGTCTCACAATGGTGGCTCAGGGTTGGGGGTCTGAAGGCCTCCGGGACAGGTCCTGAAACACCAGGCAACCAACCAGCTGAGCTTCCAGGCCAGGCAGCACTCAGATCTCTGAGAAACCCAGGCTGGAGGCCAGTGGACCTGACTGCTCACCCAGCACAGGAGACATGGAGGCAGGATGTAAAGGAGCCCCTAGGAGAGCCCCACCTGACGTCTCCAAGCTCGGCTCATGGTACCAAGAGAGACAGCAGGAAAGAAATTGGATCTTTTTCTCTCTATATAGGGATACTTATTATATAATCATTCATGCTTTGGGGTGGATTTGTTTTTTTCAGGTACTTGCATGCATTTTTTTTTCCTAGGTATAAAGAATCAAATTGCAAGGATACTGTGGTTCGGTTTGCACCCTCACCACAATGCCACCTTAAGCAAAGTCCAGCCAAGCGCTGCAACTGTTCTGCATCACGACTTCTTCATCACCAGGATGATGCTCTGCCCTACAGCTTTCCCTGACATCCCCACTGGGGAAAGTGTGAGAGGTTCGCGGGATCGCTCTGTACGATTTCTCACAGCCAGATGTGAAGCTGCGATTATGTCAAAATTAAAAGTTACATATAAAACCATACTGGTACCTCATTTTCAGTCTTCTTCCTGAAACTCAAAGTCATTTTACAAGTAGTAGAGCTGGCAAAGGAAGAAATAAGGATTGAAGTAAAAGCTAAGGGGGGGAGGACAAATGACTTCTCAATACAAGTATTTTGAGGGCCTCCTGTGTGCCGACACTGTCTGGGAGCTGGGGATAAAGCCTGAAGCAAAGCAGGAATCTTACCTGCCTCTCATGGAGTTTAGATGCTGGGGTGGGGGCAGAGAGAAAATGAAAAGACCAACGGCAAAGTGACTCCAGCAGAGCCAGACGTCACGAGAAAATGAAACCTGGTCACAGCAGAGAGGAGAGCGGGCTGGAGGGACGGCTACCTCGGGGAGCCTCTTGAGGAGGGGCCAGTATTTTATATGACACATGCATGGTATGGAGGAACCAGCTGAGTTAAAAACAGAAGGAGCACTTTGCCGGTGGCGGAGTGGATAAGAGCTCGCTGCCAAAGCAGGGGACATGGGTTCGATCCCTGGTCCCAGAAGATTCCACATGCTGCTGAGTGACTAAACCTGTGTGCCGCAAGTACTGAGCCTGCACGCCTAGCGCCTGTGCTCTGCCGTCAGAAAAGTCATCTCAATGAGAAAAGTTCATCTCATCTCCAGCGCGCTGCAAAGAGCAGCCCCCCACTCGCCGCAACGAGTGAAAGCCCGTGCACAGCCGTGAAGATCCAGCGCAGCCACAAAAAATAAAATAAATAAACAAAACCAGAAGGAAACGCATTCAAGGGGAAGGCGAAAATCCAGGCCCTGATGGAGGTGAGAGGGAGGTGGCAGGTGCATTGGAAGAGTCAGCGAGGGACCAGTGATGCAACGTGAGTGTCAGGGGGTTGTCACACCTGTGCCCAGCGCAGTCTGATGGGAAGCTCAAGCGATTTCATCCAACTCTCCTCTGATTCTGTCTCCACATTTAGGATTTGAAATATACACCATTAGACAATAAAAAAAAATAAAAAAGAAATATACACCATTAGAATATTTCAGAAGCCTATAGAGCTCTCAGAGGTCTAGGAGGTTTAATTTCAAAGCTACTGCTCACCCTTCTTTTCCGAAACTCATCCTTCACAGAAAGAGTGGATGCAATGATGCTCTCTCATCCTTTTAATCTCAAAAAACAAGTCTTCTTGGAGACAACAGAAACCAATCCAGCTAACCAAGAAACCAGAGCAAAATATTAAGCAATTCAACATTGCACCTACGTATAAATGATACCGTAAGTGTGCAATTTGGGGTCCTCTTCTTCGATAGAAAACCTGAACCATTGCTCCTGGGGCCCCTGCCGCTTTGCTTTCTTCTCCAGATCCCAGTATAGCTCAATGCTGTGATGAGTCACTTTGCCCACAACAGGCGGGTGAGGCTTTGAGGATGATGCGATTTCTAGAAAAGAAAAACGATACAGTATTTCAGGGCTCTTTTCCCATAAGGACAAGAGAGACTGGCTGAGTGTGTTATAGCTGCTCAAAGACCAGCTGTGTTTTCCTCTACATCAGGCATACTGTAGGTATGTCTCCCTATGGTTTGAAGAACCTTGGAAAAGCATTAAGTGATAGAAAATTCAGCTGATGCAATGAGCTGCCATGTTCATCAACGAGGCGACTGCATCTTACCCACTGACCTCACAGTTCATCCATGGACCTTTCCAAAAGGTTGGTTAACTTATGGAACAAATTAGGATGTTCTCTGAGCTGATGAAACACAGTTTGCCGCTATCATCCTTCAGTGAATTGGCTGGTAAGCAAAGTCAGTAGACAAATGAAATCACTGGTCCAAATATTTGTAACACAGATGACAAAGGGTTGATATCGATTCTATATAAACAGCTCTTACAAACTAACCAAGGGAAAAACAGAAAGGGTAATAATAACAACCAGGCGAAAGATGAGCAGTAGACAAAACAGTAAAAATAAACAACAATTTCCAAAAAGCCTAGTAGCCATAGAAATGGATAACAATGTCAGACACCTAAAAAGACTTTCATAACTATTAGAAGTGACCATGTGGGGAAAGGACAGTTATACATTGGTTGGTGGGGGGCAGGGTGTGGAGTATGAACTCTAGCCTTTTTAGAAAGCAATAAGGCAGCATCTATTAAAATTAGAAATACATACACCCTCCTCCAGTCTTGGTAGACTCTCCTGCAGAAATCTGAGCACGTCGGGACATATATATATAGTATGAGGACATTAACTGCTACAGCTTTTAGCCAATTACAGCAGCAAAAGGAGAAGACCCATTAATAACAGAATAGTCAAATAAATGATGGTATGTCCGTAGCATGGAATCTGACACAGCCTTCTGCTCTAGGTGCCTTGAAGGTAGTTCCAGTAGGTATTGTTGAGGCAGAAGTCAAGATTTCGAGAAAAAGAGGATATTTCATTTCTGTAAAACATGACAAGGGGCACAGCACACAGCAAGCTGTTCCATACCCAATTGTTCTGCTTCATGTTCCTTTCGTCTCCCCTGCTGGATTTTTAGGTCCTTAGGGCTGGGCCCTTGACTCACACTGCCTTTAAAACCTTTCCCTGCCCCTCAGAGTCTTTCAGGCCTCAAAAACTACCATTGTTATCAAGAGAAAACTCTAACTCGAAAAGATCCCCTAACGTCCACAGCCACATTATTTACAACACCAAGACATGGAAGAAATCTAAGTGCTCATCTGCAGAGGAGTGGATAAAGAGGACAGGGTACATAGACACGATGGAGCATTACCATGTCATAAAAAAGAATGAAAGCGAAGTGGAGGGACCTAGACGTTACCATATTAGGCAAAATAAATCAAAGACAAATATCATTTGATATCACTTCCAAGTGGAATCTAATATATGATACAAGTAAACTTGTTTATAATACAGAAACAGACCCACAGAAATAGAAAACAAACCTGTAGTTACCCAAGGTGATAGGGTGAGAAGAGATGAATTGGGACTTTTGGAATTAACATCTACACACTCTTACGATTATACAATGGAAGTGACAAATAGATTCAACGGATTCGATCTGATAGATGGAGTGCCTGAAGAAATATGGATGGTGGTTCACAACATTGTATAGGAGGTGGTTATCAAAACCATTCCCAAGAAAAAGAAATGCAAAAAGGCAAAATGGTTGTCTGAGGAGGCCTTACAAATAGCTGAGAAAAGAAGAGAAACAAAAGGCAAAGGAGAAAAGGAAAGATATATCCATCTGAATGCAGAGTTCCAAAGAAAATCAAGGAGAGGTAAGAAAGCCTTCTTAAGCATGTGTGTTAGTCACTTAGTCGTGTCCGATTCTTTGCGACCCCATGGACAGTAGCCCGCCAGGCTCCTCTGTCTGTGGGATTCTCCAGGCAAGAATACTAGAGTGGATTGCCATTTCCTTCTCCAAGGGATCTTCCCAACCCAGGGATTGAACCCAGGTCTCCTGCACTGCAGGCAGATTCTTTACCATCTGTGCTACAGGGAAGTCCCTTCTTAAGTGACGAATGCAAAGAAACAGAGGAAAACAATAGAATGGAAAAGACTAGAGATATCTTGAAGAAAATTAGAGATATCAAGGGAACATTTCATGCAAAGATGGGCACAATAAAGGACAGAAACAGTATGGATCTAACAGAAGCAGAAGATATTAAGAAGAATACACAGAAGAATTATACAAAAAAGATCTTCATGACCAGATAACCACGATGGTGTGATCACTCACCTGGAGCCAGACATCGTGGAGAGTAAAGTCAAGTGGGCCTTAGGAAGCCATCACTATAAACAAAGCTAGTAGAGGTGATTGAATTCCAGCTGAGCTATTTCAAATCCTAAAAGATGATGCTGTTAAAGCACTGCACTCAATATGCCAGCAAATTTGGAAAACTCAGCAGTGGCCACAGGCCTGGAAAAGGTCAGTTTTCATTCTAATCCCAAAGAAGAGCAATGCAAAAGAATGTAAAAACTACCACACAATTACACTCATCTCACACACTAACAGAGTAATGCTCAAAATCCTTCAAGCTAGGCTTCAACAGCATGCGAACTGAGAACTTCCAGATATACAAGCTGGATTTAGAAAAGGCAGAGGAACCAGAGATCAAATTGCCAACATCCATGGATCATATAAAATGCAAGAGAATTTCAGAAAAACATATACTACTGCTTCACTGACTATGCTAAAGCCTTTGACTATGTGGATCACAACAAACTGTGGGAAATTCTTCAAGAGATGGGAATACCAGGCAACCTTACCTGCCTCCTGCAAAACCTGTATGCAGGTCAAGAAACAACAGTTAGAACTGGACATGGAACAACAGACTGGTTCCAAATAGGAAAAGGAATACGTCAAGACTATATATCATCACTATGCTTATTTAACTTATATGCAGAGTACATCATGAGAAATGCTGGGCTGGATGAATCACAGGCTGGAATCAAGATCAATGACCTCAGAAATGCTGATGACACCAGCCTTATGACAGAAAGCAAAGAGGAATTAAACAGCCTCTTGATGAAAGTGAAAGAAGAGTGAAAAAGCTGGCCTAAAACTCAACATTAAAAAAATTAAGATCATGGTATCAGGTTCCATCACTTCATGGCAAATAGATGGGGAAACAATGGAAACAGTGACACTTTTATTTTCTTGGGCTCCAAAATCAGTGGATGGCGACTGCACCATGAAACTAAAAGATACTTGCCCCTAGGAAGAAAGTAGGCTTCCCTGGTGGCTCAGAGGTTAAAGCGTCTGCCTGCAATGCGGGAGACCTGGGTTCGATCCCTGGGTTGGGAAGATCCCCTGGAGAAGGAAATGGCAACCCACTCCAGTATTCTTGCCTGGAGAATCCCATGGACAGAGGAGCCTGGTGGGCTACAGGGGTCGCAGAGTCAGGCCCGACTGAGTGACTTCACACACACCTAGGAAGAAAAGCAATGACAAACCTAGACAGCATATTAAAAAGCAGAAAACCATGAAACTAAAAGATACTTGGCCCTAGGAAGAAAGTAGGCTTCCCTGGTGGCTCAGAGGTTAAAGCGTCTGCCTGCAATGCGGGAGACCTGGGTTCGATCCCTGGGTTGGGAAGATCCCCTGGAGAAGGAAATGGCAACCCACTCCAGTATTCTTGCCTGGAGAATCCCATGGACAGAGGAGCCTGGTGGGCTACAGGGGTCGCAGAGTCAGGCCCGACTGAGTGACTTCACACACACCTAGGAAGAAAAGCAATGACAAACCTAGACAGCATATTAAAAAGCAGAAACACGAATTTGCCAGAAAAGTCTGTATAGTCAAAGCTATTTTTTCCTGTAGTCATGTATGGATGTGAGAGTTAGACAATAAAAAGTGCTGAGCACCAAAGAATTGATGCTTTCAAGCTGTGGTGTTGGAGAAGACTCTTGAGAGTCCCTTGGACAGCAAAGAGATCAAACCAGTCCATCCTAATGGAAATCAACCCTGAATATTCATTGGAAGGACTGATGCTGATGCTGAAGCTCCACTAATTCGGCCACCTGATGTGAAGAGCCAACTCACTGGAAAAGACCCTGATGCTGGGAAAGATTGAAGGCAGGAAGAGAAGGGGGCAACAGAGGATGAGATGGTGGGATAGCATCACAGACTCAATGGACATGGGTTGGGAAAACTCTAGGAGATGGTGAAGGACAGGGAAGCCTGGCATGCTGCAGTCCATGGCGTCTTAAAGACTTGGACACGACTGAACGACTGAACAACAAATGTATAACTGAATCACTTTGCTGTACATTTGCAACTAAGGCAACATTATAAATTAACTACGCTCTAATTTTTTTAATGTCATTGATTCCTCAATATTTATTATCCATAAAGAGAGGACCTTTTGCTTCCCCCGTCAGCCGATATCTCAGGTAGCTGACCCACTACCCCTGGCACCCCGGGGCCTCCTGCAGTGTAGCCCCATACCACCCCCTTCTCCCAGCAAGACAGGGCTGCCCTGGTGCTGCTTTGCCAGGAGGATGGACAGCCAATTTCCTTTACAGTTAGATCCCAGAGATATAGCAGGCAGTCTGCAAGCTCATTCTTTAAAATTTTGTCTTCCTAGTATTTATTTAATGCATTGCTTGATGAAATTAGAGAAAGCTGGGTTTGAATACCAGCTCTGAATCAGAGATGAAAGCAGTGCTTGGTGACAAATAATATATATGAAGCATCTAAATAAACTATGGGATATTTCAGACCAATGGTACCCTAAGTCGCATCCAACTCTTGTGACCCCATGGACTGTAGCCTGCCGGGCTCCTCTGTCCATGGGATTCTCCGTGCAAGAATACTGAGGTGGGTTGCCATTTCCTTCTCCGGGGAATCTTCCCGACCCAGGGATCAAACCCGGGTCTCCTGCATCACAGGCAGACTCTACCCACTGAGCTACAAGGGAAACCCACACAGCAGCTAAAAGGAAGTAGTTTTCCATGCAACTCAAATCTCAAATGAGTGTGTAAAAACACAGGTTCAAAGGATACACTGCAGTGTATGTGTGTATCTTTTTAAAATGTACAACACACTATATACAAACTATACACCTATTAATATAGCTTATAAATATAGAGACATAGTGAAAGCTGGAAAATACTGACAGATGTACATCACCAGGAGAGAGTGCTTTTAAAAAGAGCCAGGGAAGGATGAGGTAAGCTGGGGCAGGAGGGTGCCTCACCACTGTGTTTATAAGGTTTCGTGTCATTAAGAATTTAAGGCATATATGGCAAAACATTAACCTTTGAAACCTAGGTGGCCCATTGGGGCATATTATGATTTTCAATAATTTTGGTGTATTTGAAATATCTATTTTTTAAGAAATAACTAAACAAATAAATGATATATGTCACTTTTGTGGAGCTGTTGGTTTTCTTAGCAAAATGTATTTCAGTGTTTTAAATACTAATTCAAGCACATGGGGAGAGGAATTAATGATCACATACCACTTGTTGGACACAGGTCTTTCAACGTGAGTCATTTCATTCAACTTTGCAACTCTGACTGCGGAACAGCATGGTGACCTCCACTATGACACTGTTAACTGAACAACTCTTTTCTTTGTCAGAGCCTCCTTAAACCTTTCAGAGACCAGGATGCACAGACTGTTATGAATTACCCTCACGATAAGTAGAAGCTGAGTAAAATTTCAGTTCCACAGACATCCAGCTTAAAAAGTTGGGATTGACATATACATGCTACTATATATACAATAGGTAACCAATAAGGACCTACCGTATACCCAGGATACTCAGCTCCATATTCCGTAATAACTGTTGAGGGAAGACAATCTGTAGAATGTGTGTGTGTGTGTGTGTGTGTGTGTGTGTGTGTGTAACAATCATGGTGCTTTATACCTGAAATGAATACAATATTGTAAATCAACTAATTTCAATTTTTTTTTAAAAGACACACACAAAAAATTAATGATCCCATTGGAAATCAAGAAAGGTAAGAAATTCTTGAGACTTCTCTGATGGTCCAGTAGTTAAGAATCCACCTTCCCAAGCAGGGGGTGCAGGTTCTACCCCTGGTCAGGGAACTAAGGTCCCACACACTGTGGGGCAACTCAGTCCCCGCAGAACAACTAGAGAAGCCTGCACGCTGCAACAAAGACTGAGTGCAAACAAAATTTAAAAAAAACTTTAATAAAAAAAAAGATAAGAGAACTAAATGAATGCCCAGTTTCAAAAGGGACAAATCAAATGGTTCAGAAATTTATACAAGAAACAAAAAGACAATATTCCCGGCTTTGCATGTGTTTCTCATGCCTTGTTCTTTGCCACTGACACGGGCAAATAACGAGAGACCTCTGTCCATCAACTTGGCGTGGCCATGCGCCACTGCCCCCCGACCCAGCAATGTGCCCACTCCAGCTGCAGGGACAAGACGGAGTCAGAACCCTCCCTGTTCATCATCACCCCCTCCAGCTCCGGTACCCTGGAAAAGGGGTGTTGTGTAGAAGGTTGATTTATTGTTACTTTTTAAAGAAGTGATTCAAGTTTCTCAACTCCACAACCCCTCCCAGGTTCTGCTGCTGCTGCTGCTGCTAAGTCGCTTCAGTCGTGTCCGACTCTGTGCGACCCCATAGATGGCAGCCCACCAGGCTCCCTCATCCCTGGGATTCTCCAGGCAAGAACACTGGAGTGGGTTGCCATTGTCTTCTCCAGGTTCAGCACTCATGAATGAAGACCGCCTGGAGGCACAGCCATTATAGCAGCCCGCCTGACAGAGCCCAGGACAAGACTGGACGTGCCCAGAACCCCAAAGGTCAGCGCGCTAACCCGCAGTGATGCTCTCCATCTTCTTTACTTTGAAGCATGACTTAACAAGATCCAAATCTCCAGCCACACTAGAGCTGCTTTTTGCAGAAAACTATTAATGCCAGACAGGACCCAGACGGCCTTCCCAGGTGGCTCATTGGTCAAGAATCTGCCTGCCAAGGCAGGAGACTCAGGTTTGATCCCTGGTCAGGGACACGACGGAGAGACTAAACGACAACAATAAAAATGTCTCAGATGCAGAGAGGGTTAACTTGCCCAAGGTCAGGAAGTGCTAACTGGCAGAATCATGATGAAAACACAGGCCACGTGGCTTTTCAAATTTTATTAAACTGTCTCTTAGGAACAGAGGGGCTTCCCTGATAGCTCACTTGGGAAAGAATCCACCTGTAATGCAGGAGACCCCGGTTTGATTTCTGGGTCAGGAAGATCCACTGGAGAAGGGATAGGCTACCCACTCCCAGTGCCCTTGGGCTTCTCTTGTGGTTCAGCCGGTAAAGAATCTGCCTGCAATGTGGGAGACTTGAGTTCAATCCCTGGGTTGGGAAGATCCCCTGGAGAAGGGAAAGGCTACCCACTCCAGAATTCTGGCCTGGAGAATTCCATGGACTACATAGTCTATGGGGTCACAAAGAGTCGGACACAACTGAGTGACTTTCACTGTTTAACTTTAGGATCAGAGACGTGATATGCAGACCCTGGGGTAAAAAAAATGTACTGTTAAGGAATCCAGATTGGAAAAGAAGAAGTAAAGCTCTCACTGTTTGCAGATGACATGATCCTCTACATAGAAAACCCAAAAGACTCCACCAAAAAATTACTAGAGCTAATCAATGAATATAGTAAAGTTGCAGGATATAAAATCAATACACAGAAATCCCTTGCATTCCTATACACTAATAATGAGAAAGTAGAAAAAGAAATTAAGGAATCAATTCCATTCACCATTGCAACGAAAAGAATAAAATACTTAGGAATATACCTACCTAAAGAAACTAAAGACCTATATATAGAAAATTATAAAACACTGATGAAAGAAATCAAAGAGGACACTAATAGATGGAGAAA
>SJXQ01008439.1:140721-163460 GCA_006408695.1 Aepyceros melampus
GGAGAGGGAGAGGGTGGGATGGGTTGGCAGAGTGGCAGTGTAACATGTATGATATCATAAGTGAAACGAATCGCCAGTCCAGGTTTGATGCAGGATGCAGGATGCTTGGGACTGATGCACGGGGATAATCCAGAGAGAAGGTGTGGGGCGGGAGGGGGGAGGTGGGGGTTGGGATTGGGAGTTCATGTACACTCGTGGCTGATCCATGTCGATATGTAGCAAAACGAATACAGTATTGTAAAGCAAAACAAACTAAAAAAATAAAAATTAATTTAAAAAAAATGTACTGTTGGTTAGATCTCCAAGCTTCCTCCAGCCACTCATTTTAGATCAGGGTTAAATTGGGAACTTATTTGAACTCCAAGGACACTTTTAAATGAGCAAGAGGAAATAACAAGAGAAAGGGAGATAATGAACCAGGTCGTTATTTGAATGAGTGAAGGCTGGGAACGTGACACCAGAGAAGGAAGGGAGGGGGGCTCCCTCCCAGCCCTGGGTCAGGAAGGCTGCTCATTGGCAGGATCTTGGTCCATAAAGAAGAGGATGAGATGGTCTAGGAGGACCACAGGCAGAGAGGTTTGGTGATGTTCACCTTGACCCTGCGAAGTAGGCAGGAGACCAGCCAGATGCCTCTTTATGTTTAGCATGGAATGCAGAGGAAAGGCTCTCAAATGAGGGTAAAATAATCAGTGAGACAACTTATAAATATCTGAGAAGGTTTTTCTTGTACTAGAGCAAGGAATAGGCACCCTGTTGGGAAAGTATGCTAAACTGAGTTTACTCCCAATACATGAACAAATTTCTTTATTCTTAAATTTTGTCATCCTCAGGATTCACCGTGAAGCTGGAATTGCAAGGGGAGGTAAGTACATCTAGGTCAACCGCTCTGACTTGCTGTATCCTGAGATGAACCTACCAGCTGTCATAAGTAATAATATATCTTTCCCAAACTGAATACAATCAACATTTTGGAAAACTCAAAAGCCCATCTTTTAGCTATTTATTTATTTAGCCAAGATGTTTATGTCCACATTTGCATTGACATTTATCTAAGTAGAAAAACTATTTGGGGAATTGTTTTCATAATTTTATAAGATACACATACAACACACATACAAACACATAGGCATAGATGCAATTTAGATGCTTTTTATACAGGAGTTTTAGAACTGTATTTTTCCTCATTATAAATATCAGATCTTTTAAAAGGTACTTTGTTTATTTAAGTCTGAAAACCAGTATCCAAATTTAGCCAACCACATAATCTTACATCATAAACTCGGGCTTAAAGTTTAGTTTTGTAAAGATTGCTAACAAAAAGAAAAAAAAAAACCTTTCAATTTTGCATCTTTTCAAAAATTAATTTAAAAAAAAAGAAAGAAAGGATTAAAAAAAATTTTTTTTTGCATCTTTCCTTAAAACAACTGGTAATTTCTTTCCATCATGGCAAATTTTTCTTACCTTAAAAGTTTTCCAACAGAGAACACACTGGTGCTTGCAAGAGGCCAGGTAGGGTGGGGGGAATGAAAAATGGATTAAGAGGGTCAAAAGTTAAAAACTTCCATCTACAAAATAATTAAGTCACGGGGATGTAACATATAGCTTGGTGACTATAGTTAATATTTCATATTCAAAAGCTGGAGAGCCAGCAAGTCCATCCTAAAGGAAATCAGTGCTGAATATTCATTGGAAGGACTGATGCTGAAGCTGAACCTCCAATACTTTGGCCACCTGATGCAAAGAGCTGACTCATTTGAAAAGACCCTGATGCTGGGAAAGACTGAGGGCAGGAGGAGAAGGGGACGACAGAGGATGAGATGGTTGGATGGCATCACCTACTCGATGGACATGAGTTTGAGTAAACTCCGGGAGTTGGTGATGGACAGGGAGGCCTGGCATGCTATAGTCCAGGGGGTCGCCAAGAGTCGGGCACGCCTGAGCAACTGAACGGAACTGAAGAATAGAGGCGGCGCTAGTGGTCAAGAACCCACCTGCCGATGCAAGAGACACAGCAGACCTGGGCTTGATCCCTGGGTGGGGAAGATTCCCTGGAGGAGGAGATAGCAACCCACTCCAGTATTCTTGCTTAGAGAATCCCATAGACAGAGGAGCCTGGCATGCTATGTCCACGGGGTCTGACCACAAAAAGTCAGACATGACTGAGCAACTAACACTTTCACTTTCAAGAGTAGATCTTAAAAATCACAAGAAAAAATGGGGGACGGGAATGCTTATAACTTGTATAATGATTCATGTGAACTAGACTTAACCTGGTGATCATTTTGCTCTGTATACAAATGTCAGATCATTATGTCATACACCTGAAACATAACATTAGATGTCAATTATACTTTAACGATATAAAAATACAGATATATACCCATAATTTTTTCCCGAAAAAAATGAGAAAGGCAAAACAGCAAAAAAACTATAAGGCTAATCTCAAAAGGATGATTATGTAAGAATTTATGTATTTTGTGTACTATAAAAGCTTTTTGTAAGAAACTTCTTATGCAAATCTGACAAATAAAACAATTTTATGCCCCTCTTGCCATTTGTCAAATAATAAATAACATGAAATTGAAATAGAGAAGGCTTCATACACTGTCACTGTTCAGTCCCTATGGTTACAAAGATGGAATAAAATGTGGCTCTCTAGCATATGCCAGAAATCCATTTTTAAAAACCATCATTTACAAATCATACATTTAAATACAGAAAAATATAAAGTTTAAATAAACCACTGTATAATATTAGGCCTTGACATTCTAAAAAGTTTAAGTACATGGGTTGTAATAATGTAACAGAAATGTGCCAGCCCCCACAGGAGGAGTCTCAAAAGATGAGTACTCAGTATCTTAATGATAAGCAACTGACCATATTTTAAAACACTATGGAGGGAATTTGTGATCATGATCTGTATTGGTTTTACCAATTGTTCAGCACCATGAAAAGCAGGGACTGAAAAAGAGAGAAAGCAAACCTGAGTACGTTCATCACCCATATGGAATACCATAAAAACAGGGTGGCAGTTTCTCTGCCCTTCCAGAGACACCTGCAAATTCACTGAGGTCAAATTTCATTGAGAAGGGACATCTGCAGCCTGGCCTCTGGTGGCAGGTGGCCCACAATGAAGGTGACAGCAGGTGGAGGGGTTGCTATTAAAGAACAGTGGTAGCTGCTACCTCGGAGCAATTCACCATGGCTTGACCATGCGTCTATAGCAAGCATAAATCAGGAACATATTCCAGATCAGTAAGCACAGAGATCATAATCATTCTTACACCTCAGATTGTGAAAGTGTCAAAAAGCATGTTTGCCATGAATACATATGAAAGAAGGGATTTTTCAAATATCACGATACCAAATAGTGATGACAGTTCCTCCGTTCCATGGGGAGGGAGGTGGGGGTGGGGTGGATCAGAACAGGGGACACGTGTACACCCATGGCTGATTCATGTCAATGTATGGCAAAAACCACCACAATATTGTAAAGTAATTGTGAAGTGAAGTCGCTTCAGTCGTGTCCGACTCTTTGTGATTCCATGGACTGTAGCCAACCAGGCTCCTCAGTCCACGGAATTTTCCAGGCAAGAGTACTGGAGTGGGTTGCCATTTCCTCCTCCAGGGGATCTTCCCGACCCAGGGATTGAACCTGGGTCTCCTGCATTGCAGGCAGACGCTTTACCATCTGAGCCACCAGGGAAGCCTCCAATTAAAGTAAATAGCCTCCAATTAAAATAAATAAATAATTTTAAGTGAAATATGATAGTTTCAGTGAGTTTAACACCAAACCATTATATATGGCTTTCATACAATGAATCCTATCAAATCCTCACAGATCAAAGGACCAATTACTGCTGGTTACCATTTGCAAAAAAATTATCTGGACAGAGGCAGATAATTTTTTTGCAAATGATAACCAGCAGTAACCACAATTAAGAAAATGCTCAGGCTTCCCTGGGGGCTCAGTGGTAAAGAAACCGCCTTCCAATACAGGAGACACAGGTTCGATCCCTGGTCCAGGAAGATCCCACATGCTGTGAGATAAGCAGGCCCATGTGCCAGGACTACTGTGCCCACGTGCCGGGATTACTAAAGCCTGAGCCCCACAACCACAGTAGCCCCCACTCGGCAGCTAGAGAAAGCCTGCACACAGCAATGAAGACCCAGTGCAGCCAAAAATAAATAAAATTAAAAACAAAATGCTTGCAGTTTCTGCTTAACTTTAAAAGGGGGGAAATAACTGTGAGATGCAATTTTATTGATAAAATTGGGTGACAGCACATAATGATAATATCTTATTTATGCTGCTTGAGATTGTGATACAATTGGCTTACTTGTGGATAGCACCATACAATCTTTCCCTAAAGCAATTCGGCCATATTCAAAACAACGACCATAAAAATATCCCACCTGGTGACCCCACTCCTAGAAACATGTCCGAAGAAAATAACTAAAAGCAAAATAATAATAATAATAATAAATTTAAAAGTGAAAAAAGTGTATTATGTGTACTTTCACTTTCTAGTATTAAAACATTTCAAACACATAAAAGAATTGAAAGAATAGTATAGTGAACCCCTTGTACCTGACACCCAGCTTTATCAATTATCAGCATAATTATGGTCAATCTTATTTCATCTAGGTTTCCACCTATTAACACCTCCATCCCTCCCCCTAAGATCTGGATCATTTAATAGCTAAATTTTTTTTATTGAAGTATACTTTATCTACAATGCTGCATTGGTTTCAGGTACACAGCAAAATGATACAGTTATTATATATATCCCAGGTGGCACTAGTGGTAAAGAATCCACCTGCCAATGAGGGAGACTTAAGAGATGTGGGTTCAATCCCTAGATCAGGAATATCCCCTGGAGGAGGGCATGACAACCCACTTCAGTATTCCTGCCTAGAGATTCCCATGAACAGAGAAGCTTGGCAGGCTAGGGTCCATAGGGTCAAAAAGAATCAGACATGACTGAAGAAACTGAGCATGCATGCCCATATACAGATATACACATTTATCTACGTATTCTTCTCCAGATTCTTTCTCATTTTAGACTATAAGATCCTGAGTATAGTTCCCCAAACTATACAGTAGGACCTTGCTGTTTATCTATTTTTATATATAGTAGTGTGTATCAGTTATTTCCAAATTAAATAAATAAAAAATAAATGTCAGTTTTCACTACAGTCCCAAAGAAAGGCAATGCCAAAGAATGTTCAAACTACCACATAATTGCACTCATTTCCTATGCTAGCAAGGTAATGCTCAAAATCCTTCAAGCTAGGCTTCTAAATATGTGAACTGAGAACTTCCAGATGTACAAGCTGGATTTAGAAAAAGCAGAGGAACCAGAGATCAAACTGCCAACATCCATTGAATCATAGAAAAAAACGAGAGAATTCCAGAAAAACATCTAAAAACATCTGCTTCATTGACTACGCTAAAGCCTTTGACTGTGTGGCTCACAACAAACTGTGGAAAATTCAAGAAATGGGAATACCAGACTGCCTACCTGCCTCCTGCAAAACCTGTATGCAGGTCAAGAAGCAATAGTTAGAACTGGACATGGAACAGTGGACTAATTCTAAATTGGGAAAGGAGTACATCAAAGCTGTATATTGTCACCCTGCTTACTTAACTTATATGCAGAGTACATCATGAGAAATGCTGGGCTGGAAAAAGCACAAGCTGGAATCAAGATTGCCGGGAGAAATATCAATAACCTCAGATATGCAGATAACACCACCCTAATGGCAGAAAGTGAAGAGGAACCAAAAAGCCTGATGGAGTTCAAAGAAGAGAGTGAAAAAGCTGGCTTAAAACTCAACTTTGAAAAAAACTAAGGTAATGGCATCCAGTCTCATCACTTTATGGCAAATAGATGGAAAAACAATGGAAACACTGACAGACGATATTTTGGGCTCCAAAGTCACTGCACACAGTGACTGCAGCCATGAAATTAAAAGACACTTGCTCCTTGGAAGAAAAGTTATGGCAAACGTAAACAGTATTTTAAAAAGCAGAGACATTACTTTGTCAACAAAGTTCTGTATAGTCAAAGCTATGGTTTTTCCACTAGTCATGTACAGATATGAGAGTCATGTAAAGAAGGCTGAGTGCTGAAGAACTGATGCTTTCCAGCTGTGGTGCTGGGAAAGACTCTTGAGAGTCCCTTGGACAGTAAGGAAGTCAAACCAGTCAATCCTAAAGTAAACCAACCCTGAATATTCACTGGAAGGACTGAGGCTGAAGCTAACGCTTCAGTACTTTGGCCACCTGATACAAAGAGCCAACTCATTAGAAAAGACCCTGAGGTGGGAAGGGTTGCAGGCAGGAGGAGAAGAGGACGACAGAGGATGAGATGGTTGGATGGCATCACTGACTCAGTGGACTTGAGTTTGAGCAAGCTCTGGGAGATGGTGAAGGACAGGGAAGCCTGGCGTGCTGCAGTCCATGGGGTCACTCATCCCTCCTTCCTCTTCCATTCGGTAACTGTAAGTTTGTTTCATAAATAAGTTCATTTGTATCATTTTTTTAGATTACACATTTCAGTGATCATACAGTATTTGTCATTCTCTTTCTGACTTAGTTAGGGTGATAATCTCTAGGTCCATCCGTGTTGCTGCGAATGGCATTGTTTCATTCTTTTTCCTGGCTGAGTAACATTCCACTGTGCGTATGTACCACATCTTCTTTATCCATTCCTCTGTTGATGGACATTTAGGTTGCTTTCATGCCTTGTCTATTGTGAATATTGCTGTTTAATCGCTAAATTTTAATGAGCCTTCACTTTGTATCAGACTGTTCTAAGCAACTTACCTATACTTTATCATTTAATCTTCATAGCAACCTTAGGAGCTACCTGAATTTCCCCATTTTAGAGAGGCACCAGAGACACACAATGGTCATATAACTTTCCAGGGAGGGCACACTGTACACAACAGAACAAGAATTTGAACCCAGGAAACGTGACTCCAGAACCAGTCCCTCAAACCCTCTGTATGCAATCTACTACCTGCCTATGTTTAAATACAGAGATGCATAAGTTACATAAAAACCAAGAGAATCACTTTAGCATCACTGATAATAAAAACTGAATACAAATGTCCAAGAGTACAGAATTTGTTACATACACTGTAGTACATCATTATATGCAAGAGCATCCAGCCACTAAAAAGACACATGGAAAAATATATACTAATGTAAGTGTGTTTGATATGCTGGAGGAGGAAGACAAATCTGCATAGATTCTGATTATAATCACAAAATCTACAGATTCACATGAACAGAAGAACTGAAAAAGAATTTAGAAAAATGAGATGCAATTAGAGTGGTGAAGTATGACTGGTTTTTTGGGTAGATTTTCATGTCATGATAGCATTGAATAAGAAAAATGGAATAGCACACTTTCACTTGTCTTTATGAAAACAAAATTCAGCTAAGATAAAAGTACCAGTCTTAATTCTTTCTCCCTGAGCTTGTTTGTCTACAATAGAAAAAAGTCTGTAAAAATGAACCAAGAATAAGTCAGTGTGGGTGCTTCATAGCGTGAGACAGAGCAATTACTCCATGGTTCAATTTATTGACCATTTTTGTGTCAAATAGATATTCCACATCACATTTATTTCCAAGGAATAAGGTTACATCTGTTCATTCAGCACATTGGTGGGACATCGACCCACCGACCCTGTGTCCCAAGGACACAAGCACCATTGAGGGGGTTCGGGGTGGCACCGAGGGACCAGCAGGACATTGGGATGGAACAGTCTTCACAGGGCATCTGCTTAGCTTCTATTCTTAAATGAAATACAGTTGATTTACAATGTTGTGTTAGTTTCTGGTGTACAAAGGGGATCCCGTTTCATATATATATATATATATATATATATATATAATTTTCTTTTTCACATTCTTTTCCATTATAGTTTATTACAAGTTATCGAATAATTGTGGCCTGTGTTGACACTGGGAAAGATTGAAAGTAAGAGGAGAAGGGGACGGCAGAGGATGGGCTGGTTAGGTAGCATCACCGTCTCCATGAGCAAACTCCAGGAGGTAGCAGAGGACAGAGGAGTCTGGCATGCTGCAGTCCATGGGGTCTAAAAGAGGTGGGCACAACTTGGCAACTGAACAAGTGGTATACAGTAGGACCTTAATGTTTATCTACTTTATATACAGTAGTTTGTATCTGCTAATCACGCTACTAATGTAGCTCTGCCACAACCCTTGCCATCTCCTTTGGTAACCAAAGTTTGTTTTCGGTATGTGTCTCTATTTCCTAAATAAGCTCATTTGCATCATATTTTAGATTCAACATATAAGTAATATCATAGAATATTTGTCTTTCTCATTCTGACTACTCCACTTAGGATGACAATTTCTAGGTCCATCCATGTTGCTGCAAATGGCATTATTTCATTCTTTTGGTGACTGAGTAATATTCCATTGTGTACATATACCATATCTTCTTTATCCATTCATCTGTTAATGGATATATAGATTGCTTCTATGTCTTAGCTATTGTAAATTATACTGCTATGAACATAAGTGGTCAGGGATCTTTTCAAATTCGTTTTCTCCAGATACATGCATAGGAGTGGGATTGCTGGATCATATGGTAGCTATTTTTAGCTTAGGGAACGTCCATACTGTTTTCCACAGTGGCTGCACCAATTTACACTTCCACCAGTAGAGTAGAAGTGTTCCCCTTTCTCCACACCCTCTCCAGCAATTATTACTTGTAGACTTTTTGATGATGGGCATTCTGACTGGTGTGAGATGATACCAAGTAATTTTGACTTGCATTTCTAACAACTAACTGTGTGGAACATCTTTTCATGTATCTCTTGGCCAACTGTACATCTTCTATTTGGGTTCTCTATCCATTTTGGGGGGGTGTTTATTTTTGCATATTATATACATTCTTAAGAAAACACCACCATGAACAGATCTGACCAAGCCACTCAGCCCAAGCAGAATCCCAGTGCAGCACACACCACCTCAATGATGAGAAATTTGCAATTCGAACAGGCTGTACAATCAAATTCACAAAAACTGAAATCTACCAGTGGCAGAAAAGAGAAACAAAGGCAACACTCATAAACTGCCAGTGGAAGCACAAGCTGAGACATCTATTCAGAGAAGAACTTGGCGAAGTGAAGTCAAGTCCAGGAAATGGGATCTTCACTCCCAGCCACAGCCCCCATGTGCAACAATGTCCACAGCAACTCTGCAGTTGGGAAAGATTGAAAACCACCTGAATGGCTGGCAGAAGAAGGTCAGACGAATCATGAACTATCATGAATTGGAGTCCTGTACAGCAGTTAAGACCGAAGTTACAATTAAATGCCTGTGTGTGTGCTCGGTCACTCAGTCATGCTGACTTTTCGTGACCTGTGGACTGTAGCCCGCCAGGCTCCTCTGTCCATGAGATTCTCCAGGCAAGAGTACTGGAGTGGGTTGCCATTTCTCTCTCCAGGGGATCTTCATGACCCAGGGATCCAACCCACATCTCCTGCACTGGCCAGCAGATTCTTTATCACTACAATAAGCAGGTCTACACTAATAAATCAGAGTAAGGAGGGGTTGAATTACAAAAGCAAATTGTAAAATGGTAAGTACAGAATGATAGAGTTTACACAAAGTTTGAGAAGACAAAACTGTATCAAAAGGAGGAGGAAGAAAAAGTAATGGAATGGCAGGAAAATAATTTTATTGGTAACACTGTTTTTAAGCTGAATGGTGGTGTGTGATTACTTTAGATATGTTAGGTCCGAATTATTTAATAAAAGAATAACAGAACAAGGTGCTGCATGCATGGATGTGCCATGCATGGGTTACATTGGGTTGGCCAAAAATGTTTGTTTTGTGCCTGTATATATAGTTTTGTCTCAATATTTATATCCTTATTGTCTTATTCATCTCCCAAGTAACTGGGTATCCAGGTAACCTACACTCTAGAACTACATTAAAATGTTATATAACTCCCAAGGTCCAGTTTCAAATTCAGAAATCCTTGGGAGTTATATGTCTTTGATATTTTCTACATTCCAATGACAACTTCAATCCAATTACAGACTAAGCCCCTTGAGGAGATAAACTGAGGTTCCCTTCACTCTCCACCCCAACACTACTCAATTAATGTCTGATTCAAGCTAATCTGACATTATTCAGATATTCAAGGGATTTTGTATTGATCCTTAATATGTTGAGAATAAGTTAACCATTAAAGATAATGCCTTAACTCACGATATACAACTGACCACATTTTATGCTACAGCTGTAAATGCTTATTCATACTTCGACTGTACATTATTTACCAGTAAGTACGAAAAATAGATAGATAGAAACTTCCAATAGGAAAGAGAAGCCTCCAGTGCTTCTGTTTAGTGGGGTCAAGTCTTACGTTACCTATCTTCTAGTTCATGTGAGTCTTCCCATAGGATGGGACACCTGGCTCTTGACTGTCAGTTGCCTTCCATGCAGCCCTATAAAAACTCAGTCCAGCACCTAACACAAATCAACTATATCATTATGAGCCCCTTCTTCACACAAATAAAATGGAATAAAGCATATTGACATGAAAATCTTTGAAATCCTATAGCTTTGTAGCGCATTGTGCAGTTTGAAGAGTGATGACATCAGGGGCTACGGTCTTAAATTCCCCTCAACCACCACTTTCCTCCTCTGTTTCCTCTCCTGCCAATCTCCCTTTTTCTAACCACTCTCTGTTCTTTGGTCGTATCTTCAGTTGATTGTTATGGTGAGGTCGTCACCCTGCTCAGTATTATGAGTATGGGGGCACAAGAGATCCAGTTCCCAGGTGGATCTCTGCTGAGTCTGGTCCTGCAGCAGATTCAAACGTATGACAAGAGGCCCCAGAGCAATTCCTACAACTATGATCCTCGCTCTAAAGGAAAAGGACCAAGGTACCAAGAGACATTTGAGCTCATGCCTCAGTGATGCAGCCAGAAAGGGCAATGAAGGAGATTAAAGTAAGAAAAAGGGGTTATCATCCCACCTCTGTTGACAGAAACATGTGGCACAACCTTCTTGGAATGCCACTGCAAACCAAAAAATGAATGAGATAATTTTAAAAAGAACAGAGTGGCCCAACTGATATGAAGCCCTTCAGGGAAAAATTCAACTCTCGTTGTCAACATAGCTGATAAATAGTTATCTTTAGGAGTCGTAATTTATTAATGAAACCACTGCAATTTTCATTATACATCAATACATAATATTTGCCACATACTATGCTCTTCCAAATGAGGTTCTTTTATAACTTATAACTATGTTGCTGGTTCTCCAACAGCAATGGTTTGCAATAATGAAGGATAAACAGAAATGCTGGATGAACTTAACTTATAAAAACAAAATTTTTTTTTACCAGAAATGTCTCCAGATTGATTCACTCTAAATAGTTACCAGGGTGCACACAGAAAAATAAATTGTACTTTTGCAGCCAGTATAGAAAGAAACAGGGTCATAAATCAAGTACTAATTATAAATAATGGTCACTGTTCTTTACATTTATCAGAATAATGTCCTGAATAAGAAATCCCCTGCTTCTGCTATAGGATTGCTTTCATATTCATTTGCTTCCTGCCTCTAACCATATCTTAACAGCCAAGATTCATTGTCAGGTCCTTCATTGTAAATAGTAAGTAAATCTGTTCAGTGAATAAAATTCAGAGGCAGCTAGTATGTTATAGTTCTCCTTCCAAAAAGTCTCTCCTCCAATGTCTAAGAAACAGTTCAAAAATAGATTTACTTCCCCTCTCTGCACTAGTTACAAATGTACAGCTTTGATCTCAGCTTGAACAAAAATAAATCTTCTTAATCTTCCCATCAGGTATTGCTTTACTCTTCAACCTTTTCCAGTTTCCTCCTTCAATCTCTTCCCCGTCTTCTCACACCTACCTAATGGCCCCTACCTTTCATCTCCTTTCCTAAACTTCCTAAAAATGTTTAGGAGATTTCTACTTGAAATTATCTTTAAATCATAAACTTTTGTAAGTAATATTGTAAAAACCTGAATGAAATTTTTGGCCAACCAAATATATAAAGGTATTCCTAAAGTCAGGAACAAGACAAGAGTGCCCACTTCCACCACTACTATTCAACATAGTTTTGGAAGTTTTGGCCACAGCAATCAGAGCAGAAAAAGAAATAAAAGGAATCCAAACTGGAAAAGAAGAAGTAAAACTNAACAAAGGAAAATTAGGCCACAGAAGATATTCAAGTATTAACTTCAACAATAAAGGTGATAAACACCATCCCATAGAATGAGTTCTAAAAGGCATGCTACACTATCTCAAGTAAGAAACAAAGAGTTATTCATGCTCTGTGCTGTGCTTGGTCGCTCAGTCGTGTCCTACTCTTTGCAGCCCCATGGACTGTAGCCCGCCAGGCTCTTCTGTCCGTGGAATTCTCAAGGCGAGAACACTGGAGCGGGTTGCCACCCCCTCCTCCAGGGGATCTTCCCAACCCGGGGATCAAACCCAGGCCTCCCACACTGCAGGTGGATTCTTTACTGCCTGGGCCACCAGGGAAGCCCATGCATTGGAAACCTTGAAAAATAATTCTCTCAATGAAGCACGTTTGCCCCAAAATAGCGATAGCATTATTTTTTCTATTAATAATATAAAATACCTAGTCATCGTTTTTCCTTAAAAAATAAAAGTCAAGCATTACAAAAATACTGAAACAGGAAATAAAATTCTCTCATAATCTCCTCCCCAGAGATGATCACCAGCAATAATTTGATGAAAAGTCAACAATTTCTTTAACAAACATGCAAAATTTTACCAAGTGGCATTATACTCAAGGTACTGTTTTGAAGTTTGCCTTTTTCACTTAAAAGATTGACATTCTTGCATATTAATACACGTAACTAACTTCTTAATACATGTAAGACAAACTTCTGTTTTTATTCTATCATTTATTACAGATGATACTTCAATTTAAATTTTTTCTGCATTTAACTTTGCATATTGATGCAAGTATTTTTACAAGACAAATTGCTGGAAGTAAAACTGTTGAGTCTTTAGATGTATATATGTTTAATTTTGGTACATATTGCAAAATTGCCTTTTAAAAGAGCCTATTTCAATGTACTAATGCTGGAATGTGAAGTCAAGTGGGCCATAGAAAGCATCACTATGAACAAAGCTAGTAGAGGTGATGGAATTCCAGTTGAGCTATTTCAAATCCTGGAAGATGAGGCTGTGAAGTGCTTCACTCAATATGCCAGCAAATTTGGGAAACTCAGCAGTGGCCACAGGACTGGAAAAGGTCAGTTTTCCTTCCAATCCCAAAGAAAAGCAATGTCAAAGAATGCTCAAACTACTGCACAATTGCACTCATCTCACACGCTAGCAAAGTAATGCTCAAAATTTTCCAAGCCAGACTTCAGCAATATGTGAACTGTGAAATTCCAGATGTTCAAGGTGGTTTTAGAAAAGGCAAAGGAACCAGAGACCAAATTGCCAACATCCCTTGGATCATCGAAAAAGCAAGAGATCTCCAGAAAAACACCTATTTCTGCTTTATTAATATGCCAAAGCCTTTGACTGTGTGGATCACAATAAACTGTGGAAAATTCTGAAAGAGATGGGAATACCAGACCAGCTGACCTGCCTCTTGAGAAACCTATATGCAGGTCAGGAAGTAACAGTCAGAACTAGACATGGAACAACAGACTGGTTCCAAATAGGAAAAGGAGGACGTCAAGGATGTGTATTGTCACCCTGCTTATTCAACTTATATGCAGAGTACATCATGAGAAATGCTGGACTGGAAGAAACACAAGCTGGAATCAAGATTGCTGGGAGAAATATCAATAACCTCAGATATGCAGATGACACCATCTTTATGGCAGAAAGTGAAGAGGAACTAAAAGCCTCTTGATGAAAGTGAAAAAGGAGAGTGGAAAAGTTGGCTTAAAGCTCAACATTCAGAAAACGAAGATCATGGCATCTGGCCCCATCACTTCATGGGAAATAGATGGGGAAACAGTGTCAGACTTTATTTTGGGGGGNAACCTCAGATATGCAGATGACACCATCTTTATGGCAGAAAGTGAAGAGGAACTAAAAGCCTCTTGATGAAAGTGAAAAAGGAGAGTGGAAAAGTTGGCTTAAAGCTCAACATTCAGAAAACGAAGATCATGGCATCTGGTCCCATCACTTCATGGGAAATAGATGGGGAAACAGTGTCAGACTTTATTTTGGGGGGCTCCAAAATCACTGCAGATTTTGATTGCAGCCATGAAATTAAAAGATGCTTACTCCTTGGAAGGAAAGTTATGACCAACCTAGATAGCATATTCAAAAGCAGAGACATTACTTTGCCAACAAAGGTCCATCTAGTCAAGGCTATGGTTTTTCCAGTGCTCGTGTATGGATGTGAAAGTTGGACTGTGAAGAAAGCTAAGCACTCAAGAATTGATGCTTTTGAACTGTGGTATTGGAGAACACTCTTGAGAGTCCTTTGGATTGCAAGGCAATCCAACCAGTCCATTCTAAAGGAGATCAGCCCTGGGTGTTCTTTGGAAGGACTGATGCTAAAGCTGAAACTCCAATACTTTGGCCACCTCATGTGTAGAGTTGACTCATTGGAAAAGACTCTGATGCTGAGACGGATTGGGGGCAGGAGGAGAAGGGGATGACAAAGGATGGATGAGATGGCTGAATGGCATCACCAACTCGATGGACATGAATTTGGGTGAACTCCGGGAGTTGGTGATGGACAGGGAGGCCTGGCGTGCTGCAATTCATAGGGTTGCAGAGTCGGACATGACTGAGTGACTGAACTGAACTGAACACTATGGGGGAGACTGATTTTCTCACATCAGATAAAAAAGATTATCAACCCCTCAAAGCAGGTGTCATATGAAACATATTCACACACAGGTAAAATGACTTTCACATTATTAATAACATATTAATGAAAAATTGGAAATAGCCATCTCAACAAGAGAGCAAATAAATAGACTGAGCTTCATTTATATGATAGAATATTATATATAAAAATAAATATCTTCTATTTATACCTGGAACCACTGTGCTTCTCTAACTTTAGCTCATATTCACTATATTACCTTATAAAAATATGCAGAATAATCTAATGTGTTGTTTATATACATATGTGTAAGAAAATTCTAAAAACATTCATTCATCCAGTAAAATTTGATGCTGTAAAGAACAGTATTGCATAGGAACCTGGAATGTTAGGTCCATGAATCAAGGTAAATTGGAAGTGGTCAAACAGGAGATGGCAAGAGTGAACATCAACATTTTAGGAATCAATAAATTAAAATGGACTGGAATGGGCAAATTTAATTTAGATGACCATTACTACTGTGGGCAAGAATCCCTTACATAATTGGAGTAGCCATCATAGTCAACAAAAGAGTTCAAAAGGCAGTACTTGGATACAATCTCAAAAATGACAGAATGATCTGTGTTCATTCCCAAGGTAAACTATTCAATATCACAGTAATCCAAATCTATGCCCAAACCATTAATTCCAAAGAAGCTGAACATCTATGAAGGCCTACAAGATCTTCTAGAACTAACACCAAAAAAAAAAAAAAAGATGTTCTTTTCATCATAGAGGACTGGAATGCAAAAGTAGGAAATCAAGAAACACTTGGAGTAACAGGCAAATTTGGCCCTGGAGTACAAAATGAAGCAGGGCAAAGGCTAACACAGCTTTACCAAGAGAACACACTGGTCATAGAAAACCCCCTCTTCTAACAACACAAGCAATGACTCTACACATGGACATCACCAGATGGTCAATACCAAAATTAGATTGATTATATTCTTTGCAGCTGAAGATGAAGAAGCTCTATACAGTCAGCAAAAGTAAGAGGAGGAGTTGACTGTGGCTCAGATCATGAGCTTCTTATTGCCAAATTCAGACTTAAACTGAAGAAAGTAGGGAAAACCACTAGACCATTCAGGTATGACCTAAATCAAATCCCTTAAGAATATACAGTAGAAGTGACAATTAGATTTAAGGGATTAGATCTGATAGAGTGCCTGAAGAATATGGATGGAGGTTTGTGGCACTATACAGGAGGCAGAGATCAAGGCCATCCCAAAGAAAACGAAATGCAAAAAGGCAAAATGGTTGCTAGAGGAGGCCTTACAAATAGCTGATAAAAGAAAAGAAGCAAAAGGCAAAAGAGAAAAGAAAAGATACACCCATTTGAATGCAGAGTTCCAAAGAATAGCAAGGAGAGGTAAGAATGCCTTCCTAAGTGAACAATGCAAAGAAACAGAGGAAAACAATAGAATGGGAAAGACTAGAGATCTCTTCAAGAAAATTAGAGATATCAAGGGAACATTTCATGCAAAGATGGGCACAATAAAGAATAGAAATGGTATGGACCTAACAGAAGCAGAAGATATTAAGAAGAGATGGCAAGAATACATAGAAGAACTATACAAAAAAGATCTTCATGACCCAGATAACCACAACGGTGTGATCACTCACCTAGAGCCAGACATCCTGGGGTATGAAGTCAACTGGGCCTTAGGAAGCATCAATACGAACAAACTAGTGGAGGTGATGGAATTCCAGTTGAGCTATTTCAAACCCTAAAAGATGATTCTGTGAAAGTGCTGCATTCAATATGCCAGCAAATTTGGAAAACTCAGCAGGGGCTGGAAAAGGTCAGTTTTCATTACAATCCCAAAGAAAGGCAATGCCATAGAATGTTCAAACTACCACACAATTGCACTCATTTCACATGCTAGCAAAATAATGCTCAAAATTCTCCATGATAGGCTTCAAAAGTGTATGAACCAAGGACTTCCAGATGTTCAAACTGGTTTTAGAACAGGCAGAGGAACCAGAGATCAAATTGCCAACATCCATTGGATTGTAGAAAAAGCAAGAAAATTCCAGAAAAAAATATATACTTCTGCTTTATTGACTACACTAAAGCCTTTGACTGTGTGGATCACACAAAGTGTGGAAAATTCTTCAAGAGATGGGAATACCAGACAACCTTACCTGCCTCCTGCAAAACCTGTATGCAGGTTAGGAAGCAACAGTTAGAACTGGACATAGAACAACAGACTGGGTCCAAACTGGTAAAAGAATATGTCAAGGCTATATATTGTCACCCTGCTTATTTAACTTATATGCAAAGTACATCATGAGAAATGCTGGACTGGATGAGGCGCAAGCTGGAATCATGATTGCCAGGAGAAATATCAATAACCTCAGATATGCAGATGACACTTTTCTGCCTTATGGCAGAAGGAACTAAAGAGGAACTAAAGAGCCTCTTGATGGCGGTGAACGAGGAGAGTGAAAAAGCCCTAAAACTCAACATTCAAAAAACGAAGATCATGGCATCTGGTCCTATCACTTCATGGGAAATAGATGGAAAACAATGGAAGTAGTGACAGACTTTATTTTCTTGGGCTCCAAAATCACTGCAGATGGTGACTGCAGCCATGAAATTAAAGGATGCATGCCCCTTGGAAGAAAAGCTATGACAAACCTAGACAGCATACTAAAAACCAGAGACATTACTTTGCCAACAAAAGTCCATCTTGTCAAAGCTGTGGTTCACCAGTAAGCACGTAGGGATGTGAGAGTTGGACCATAGAGAAAAATGAACACTGAAGAATTGATGCTTTTGAACTGTGGTGTTGGAGAAGACTCTTGAGAGTCCCTTGGACAGCAAGGAAATCAAACCAGTTCATCCTAAAGGAAATCAGTCTTGAATATTCATTAGAAGGATTGATGCTGAAGTTGAAGCTCCAATACTTTGGCCACTTGATGCAAAGAACTGACTCATTTGCAAAGACCCTGATGCTGGGAAAGATTGAAGGCAGGAAGAAAAGGGAACAACAGAGGATGAGATGGTTGGATGGCATCAGCGACTCAATGGACATGAGTTTGAGCAAGCTCCAGGAGATGGTGAAAGACAGGGAGGCCTGGCGTGCTGCAGTCCATGGGGTCACAAAGAGTCAGATGCAACTGAAAGTCTGATCAACAACAACAAATATTTACTGAGAGCCTACTATGAATGATGAACTAATGCAATACTGGGGATTGAATGATAAACAAATTAAAAAAATAAATTCTCCACCTCAAGGAGTTTGTGTTTTAATGGGTGGAGGGAAAAAATACACAAAGTACATTGAGTGTTAGGAGAAAATCTTTACCACCATAGATTACACAAAAAATTTCTTACATGGGACACAAAAAAACATTAACCATAAAAGAAAGCAATTTTATAAGCTTAGTTTCAATAAAATGAAAATTCTACTCTTTGTAAAATTACCACTAGTAAAATTAAAAGGTAATATATACAGTGGGAGAAAATATTAGCAATTCATATATCTAAAAAGACGTGTATCCAGACAATAATTATTAATATGTCAATATATTACAACTCAATAAGGAGAAGACACACAATTTAAAAACATGAAGAAAACATGAAATAACAGTTCACAAAAGAAGATTTACAAATGGCTAGAAAGAACATGAAAAGATATTCAATATTACTAGTCATCAGGAAACGGAAATTAAAATGAGGAGACAATGCCTAGAACACCTGAAATGAGACAGACTTTAAGGACACCAGTGTCAAAAGAATGTGGATCAACTATAACCTGCACAGCCCTGGTAGAAGTCCAAAACGGTGCCATCCCTTTCAGTAACTGTTTGGCAGCTTCTCAAAAAGTTAAATATAGACTTGTGCAATGAGCAAGCAATTCCACCCCTAGGTATTTACCCAAAGTGAATGAAACATATGGCCACAGATGAATATTCAGAGCAGCTTTATTCATAATCAATAAAACCTGAAAATCCCAAATGCCAATCAGCATGTAAATGAACAGACTATAGAATATTCATATAAGGAGATACCACTCAGTGATTAAAAAAGACTGATTAGCTAATTCATAACAACCAGTGACTAGTTACTACTACTGATATGTACTGTAACCCAGTGTGTGAAGTCGCTCAGTTGTGTCCGACTCTTTGCGACCACATGGACTGCAGCCCGCCAGGCTCCTCTGTCCATGGAATGTTTCAGGCAAGAGTACTGGAGTGGGTTACCATTTCCTTCTCCAGGGGATCTTCCCAACCCAGGGCTCGAACCTGGGTCTCCCACATTGCAAGCAGACGCTTTACCATCTGAGCCACCAGGGAAGGCCCACTGCAACATAGATGGAGCTCAAAAACGTGATGCTGAATAAAATAAGCCAGACAACCGAGTTCATACAGACTGACTCCATTTACATGACGTTCTAGAAATGGCAAGCATTGATAGTGACAGTCATCAGATCCTCAAGCTGTAACTGAAAGTAGCACAGGGACCTACAGGGAGTTTCTGGTGATAGACATGCCCTCTCTAGACCTCAGCATTGGTTACACCAATGAATCCATTTGGCAAAAGTCATCTAACTGCATACTTAAACAGGGTTACATTTTATTAATACCATATGTAAATCATATCTCGATAAAGTTGATTTTTTTACAAGAGAAAATATATAGTACGTAAGATGACACTAAGTGCTAAGAAAAAAAATAAAGCAGAATGGGACAAGGGAGCGTGGGGTCGGTTGCAGTTTTCCACTGGGGTGGTAGAGGAAGGTCGCTTGAGGATGTGACACTTATTAGTAAACAGTTGATATAACAGCACACAAGTCATGCCAAAGTCTGGAGGAAGGCATCGCACGCAGCTGGCACGGCTGGTGCAAAGATTTTGCGGCATGAGCAAGCCCAGCACAGTCCCTGCACTGCACGGAGCCCAGGAAGGCACAGGACCACGAGCATCCAGGAGGGGGTGAGTGAGAGAAGTCACGAGAAGAGGCAGGAAGGGTGTTACCTGGGGCCTTTGGATCTCTGTAAAAATGTTTGACTTCCCTGGTGGCTCAGATAGTAAAGTGTCTGCCTACAATGAGGAAGACCGGGTTCCATCCCTGGGTTGGGAAGAGCCCCTGGAGAAGGAAATGGCAACCCATTCCAGTATTCTTGCCTGGAAAATCCCATGGACAGAGAATCCTGGTAGGCTACAGTCCATGGGGTCGCAGAGTTGGACAAGACTAAGCGACTTCACTTTCTTCTACATGAGATAGAAAGCAATTCAAAGGTTGTGGGGACAAAAGTGATCTGATTTAGGTCTTAACAGGATCCCTCCAGCTACCATATTGGAAACAGACCGATGCGGGTGAGGATGGGAGCAAGGAGACCAGCCAGGAGGCCACTGCGGTAACTCAGGTGGATAGGTCGGGGTGGTCAGTTAGGGCCAGGGAGGCAGTGAGATTGGTCATTGAATGGGATCAGCTTCAGACATCAGACTGTCTTCTAAAGGGCCCTCCATGCCACAACAATTAGACCTGGGATGGGACGTGTCCTTTGAGACACCGTTGGTCTCATCAAAGGTAGAATGACGTAGAGACAGCCCACTTCTCTGCTGCCTCCCCACTCCATGGAAAGTTTTAAAATATGAGCAGAGTTTAGATCAATCAGGAACCAGAGGGAAGAGAAATTGGTGCCTCAGTGTACCAAAGGCAGGACAGGCACACCCCCTTCATCTTTCTACTGCACTTGGCTTTATTATAAATTCTGGGCTCCCCAGGTGGCGATAGTGGTTAAGAACCTCCCTACCAATGCAGGAGCATAAGAGATGCGGGTTTGATCCCAGAGCTGCAAAGATCCCCTAGAGGAAGACATTGCAGCCCACTCCAGTACTCTTGCCTGGAGAATCCCATGGACAGTGGAGCCTGGCGGTCTATGGTTCATATGATGTTTCACAGATTTTGTTTTAAAAAAACATTGTGAAGGTCTGTGCAAGCCCACAGTGTGCAAGCCTAACGCTGCTGCTCTCTCAGTGGTGTTTGCTCATTCACGTCTCTGTGTCACGTTTTGGTCATTTTCTTCTATTCCAAACATGTTGATTATTACTAATATATTTGTTACAGTGATCTGTAATCTTTGATGTTACAATTCACTTTGATGTTACAAGTCTTGGATGACAGCATTTTTAGCAATAAAGTATTTTTTATTTAAGGGATGCACATTGTTTCTTCAGACTAAGGCTACTGCATACTTAATAGACAATGGTATAGTCTAAACATAACTTTTATATGCACAGGGAATCCAAAACATTTGAGTAACACACTTTTTTGTGAGATTCGCCTTACCATAGCAGCCTGGAATTGACCCCACAATACCTTCAAAACAGGAACAGAGGAACCTACAGAGGCAGAGAACCAGGACCAGAGAAGCGGGGAGCCAGAGGGGTGGAGATTCAGAGCAGGCCTGACCTGTAAACAGCAGGGCATAGAGTTATCACAAGGCCAGGGCAACACAGCAATGATGCTACTGGGATATTGAACTTGGAGGGCAGCAGCTGAGCCAGAGCCCCTGCTCTGAGCATCTCCAGGGACTCCAAAGTGGTCACTGTTCCCATTAGCCCCTCAGCTACCCCCAGGGCAGAAGCAAATGCTCTCTGAAAGAAAGAGTCCCCAGTTCAGCCATAACTTAAGATCAAAGATCACCAAACACAAAGGAAGACAAGCAAGCTCACAGAATCAGAGACGTGTCTTTTGGTAGAAAACATGTCTTTCCCTCTGCTGTTTAGACATCTGGGGCCTTACTGGCCCTGGGGAGACAGTCCCTCCCAGGGCTAGCTGATTCCGGAGATGATAAATTTGCCCTCCAGTGCCCCTTTCATTAGCCCCTCAGCTACCCCCGGGGCAGAAGCAAATGCTCTCTGAAAGAAAGAGTCCCCAGTTCAGCCATAACTTAAGATCAAAGATCACCAAACACAAAGGAAGACAAGCAAGCTCACAGAATCAGAGACGTGTCTTTTGGTAGAAAACATGTCTTTTCCCTCTGCTGTTTAGACATCTGGGGCCTTACTGGCCCTGGGGAGACAGTCCCTCCCAGGGCTAGCTGATTCCTGGAGATGATAAATTTGCCCTCCAGTGCCCCTTTCATATGAACAAAAATTACCAGGCCAGAGTCCACACAAACCCCCCCTCTTCTGATGACAAACTCCAGGCCAGCATCTCCAGCCCTCATCACTCCAGGATGGTACCAACCAACCAAGGACAGGCCCTCCACCCTAGAGCCTGTAGAAATTATTCAAACTAGCCAACCTGAAGCCTGCTGCCTGCTTACTCTGCCTTGTGAGCTTTTTGCACAGAAACCACAGTAGCAAGGCTCCTTCTTGTCTGCAGTTTGCCTTGCTCATGCTGCCTCCTGGCGCCTCCCTGGGCAACCCCACATGGCATTTCCCTGCCCCTTGGGAACTGTAACAAGTCACCTTCTCCACTGCTGCAGTCATCTCCTGCTCTGTCAGCCTCACTACACCTAAGTCATAATAAAACCCACACTTCAAACACCCTCCAAGAACAGAAGAAGTTGAAATTGTCAGATTCAGACTATCCAAGAGCCAAGTACAGAAGTTTTAAAGAAATAAAACAAATCTCTCCAAAGTTGAGTATATAACAACAGTAACAATTGTTAGAAATGACCAAAAATATCTGAGGAGAAAAGCAACTGGAAATTCTAGAAGTCAAAATATAATTGCTGAAACATGAAACTAAGTAGGTGGGTTGAATGGTAAAGTAAGCAAAAAATGAAAAGATAATTATATATCTGCAGAATTTACCCAGCTTTCCCAGAATAAAGCATAGAATAGACATATAAAACAGAGACTAACAAAACAGAGAGAGAGGGA
>SJXQ01008440.1:0-49969 GCA_006408695.1 Aepyceros melampus
CATGCGAAGAGTTGACTCATTGGAAAAGACCCTGATGCTGGGAGGGATTGGGGGCAGGAGGAGAAGGGGACGACCGAGGATGAGATGGCTGGATGGCATCACGGACTCAATGGACGTGAGTCTGAGTGAACTCTGGGAGTTGAAGATGGACAGGGAGGCCTGGCGTGTTGCGATTCATGGGGTCGCAAAGAGTCGGACACGACTGAGCGACTGAACTGAACTGAAGAGGAAATTTAGAAGCAGATCTTCCAATATGTCAGTAGCAGAATGATGAACTTTGAGACTACCAAACCAAACTGGGAAAAAATTTTTACCTGATCCGTTGGCTGGGCCCAGCCCTGAGTCCTAGTGCAGGCCAAGGCCTCCTGTGTCTGCCAGGAAGGCTCTTTTTCCGATTGGGTTTGTGCATGGAGGCCATGGATGCTGAGACTGAACAGCACAAGTTTTATTTGGTGGCGAAACATGAAGAAGCAGGAAGCTAGTTTGCAAGTCAAGTTCTCAACTAGTTGTGGTGGAGACACTAGACACGGGAGGGTCCAGTGACTCAGCTCTCCTGCTTGGTCCCTGGCCGGCTTTCCCAGTGGCTGGCATGGCAACAGGCTTGGCGCTGGTGGGTGTGTTATTTAGCCAAGGTGTTACAGTGTGCCTGTGATGAGGCTCAAGGTCTTCTGGAAGCTGAACCCTTGGCCATCTTTCGCCGACGTGGTTCTGACCATTTTTTTTTTTTAATTTTTTTCTATTTGCAGCTTCCTCCTGAAACTTATTTCAGAGCAGTTGGTTTCCATTTAAAGGAGAGGCAGAGTTATGATTCTGGGGTAACAGTCTTAGTGACAGAAGTTCCTGGCAGGGCAGAAGTCAATTCCTTATTTTCTGGTCAGACTGGAATGTCACCACCGTGAGGGTTTTGACCTCTACCTGTACTTGGCCACCTTTTGGAATTTGTTTCCTCTTTCATCAGTATTGGATGTGTGAGGGAGCATGTGTGTGCATCTGATAATTCATCTCCAGGGGTTGTAAACATAAGAACATCAAGCATCTCAGGGTTAGGATTATGTCTGGTTGTGTAAATTGCTAACTTACTAACCCCCTGAATGTCATCAACCTAATTAATCTGTGTTGTACTACACTGCAGGAGATCAAACCTGGAAGGATAAAAAATTGTAAATTTTCCAGTTTAACCATCCAAGGAGAAGTGAGGCAGGTATACAAAGGTCATCTGACTGTAAGACTATTAGCAATCTATTAACTGACTATCGATCCTAAGATTAGGAATGGATGAGCCATGATTTTAGCCCAGCCAGGAAACATGTTTGAAGTGTTAAAATTTTTTTAAACTTAGTATAATTTGAAGATCTAATTGGCTTTGTTAAATGAGTCATGAATTGAGTGGTGTCATTTCTAGCAAATAGGAGTTCCAAGGAGCTGTTTAAAATGTATGAGTTTTTAAAAGCAAAGAAGGCCTGAAGAAACGTGGTAGCTGGAAACATAAGCTGCCCCCCCACAAAGGGAAGTGCTTTTCAACCTGAAAAGCAAATGTATCAGATGACGTGCAGGACAGTTCTTTGCTTGGATAAATGATCATTTCAGCTTATTTTCTTTTTTATTCTATTACAAATTACCCAGAAAATATCTTTGACATTTTCTGATTTTTTGGAAAACTCTTATAAACGATGCAGTCATATTATTGAAAATTTAAATGATAAATCAATTATACATTTTTCCCCAAGGTTATCTCTTGGAACTGTTTGAACTAATGCTGTCATTTGGGTTATGTTTCAACACATGAATTTGGGGGGACACAGATATTCAGTCTATGTGTGTGTGTGTGTGTGTAGTCACTATCTGAATTAAAGGAGAAGCAGAAAAAATGTTTTATTCTAAAAGTTTTCAGAAGTCAGTGCAAGAGAGAATCAAAGGTGGCTAAAATGCAGATTTCTGGGTGCAGTCTCTAAGGAGACCCTGACTGAGGGAACGGTGCTTGGCCTCAAGACATTTATAGACATTTAACACATGACCCAGGAGCAGCAGCCAGAGTGTGAGCAAACCAAAAAGAAACACTAGCTCAGTCTGTAAAGGATCTGCCTGCAATACAGGAGACCTGGGTTCGATTCCTGGGTCGGGAAGATCTCCTGGAGAAGGAAATGGCAATCTACTCCAGTATTCCTGCCTGGAAAATCCCCAGAGCCTGGCGGGCTACAGTCCCGTGGGGTTGCAAGAGTTGGACACGACTTAGCGATGATTGGTAGTATTAGTAAGAAACACTGCTTAATGTTAGTATTATTAAAAATTGCCAGACTCTTTTCTTCAGCACACAACCTAGTATATTATGAAACTACATACACATGTAAAGTTAAGGCTGTGTCGGGTTGTCTCAAGAAACAGATGCATACCAAGGCCCATTGTTCAGGGAGCCACAGGCAGGAAGAACAAGTCTGCAATAGGAAAAGCCCCAGGACATCTGTCTGCGCAGCACTCTGGGATTCACAATGCAAAGCTGAGCCTCTGTGTACTGGAACCTGGGGCTTCTATGTGCAGCATCAGGCAAAGCGAAGGAGACAAGGTCCCTCTAGGCTGAGCACCTCGGTGTCTCATGAATCTCCACGGGCCCCTGCTTCCTGATCGGAGTAAAGGTGATGCTTGCAATATCCTGGAGATAAGGATGTCAGAGTGCTTTACAAACTTCAATTAAGGCTCAACGATTCTAGTGAGGAAAGTAATTTTCTCAGAGAACAGGTGAACCAAATGCGCCAAGGGGCAGAAGCACGGAGGTTAAGTGATTTGTGCAAATTCATTCTGGGGGTGAGTAGGAGCAGCCACGATAGACTGTAAGTCCTGCTTTTTCTTAGAAAGTAATTTCCTTTTTGCATTTTTTATGAGATAACAATACATTGTCTTAGTATTAGGAAAAGAGGAGGAAACAGATTCACAGTGAAACAGCACATGCCGCAGTGCCTTTTCCACTCTCAGTGTTCATCTGTGCTTGCCCTCTTGAACTGCGTGATGAAAACTTCTTCTAGGTGGAACTGGGTGTAAGTAATGTTACCTTTATCGATTTTTCATTTTTTCTCCTACTTGTTATTGTTGTTCAGTCACTAAGTTGGTCCACCTGTTTGTCATCAATGGCCTGCAGCTTACCAGGCTCCCCTGTCCTTCACTGTCTCCCAGGGTTTGCTCAGAATCATGCCCATTGAGGCAATGATGCTATATCCAACCATCTCATCCTCTGTCACCCTCTTCTCCTTCTGCCTTCAATCTTTCCCAGAATCAGGGTCTTTTCTAATGAGTTGGCTCTTCACATCAGATGGCCAAAGTATTGGAACTTCAGCATCAGTCCTTCCGATGAATACACAAAGTTGATTTCCTTTACGATTGACTGGTTTGATCTCCTTGAAGTCCAAGGGACTCTTGAGTCTTCTCCAGAACCACAATTTGAAAGCATCAATTTGTCTGTATTCAACCTCCTTCATGGTCCAATTCTCACATTCATACATGACTACTGGAAAAACCATAGCTTTGGCTATATGGACCTCTGTCAGCAAAGTGATGTCTCCACTTTTTAAAGTGCTGTTTAGGTTTGTCATAGCTTTTCTTCCAAGGAACAAACATCTTTTAATTTTGTGACTTCAGTCACCATCTGCAGTGATTTTGGAGCCCAACAAAATAAAATCTGTCACTATTTCCATTATTTCCCCATCTATATGCCATGAAGTGATGGGACCGGATACCATGATCTTACTTATTTGAATGTTTAGTTTTGTGAGCTTTTTTACTGTCCTCTTTCACATCCATCAAGGGACTCTTTAGTTCTTCTTTGCCTTCTGCCATTAGAATGGTATCATCTGCATATCTGCGGTTATTGATATTTCTTCCAAAAACCTTGATTCCAGCCTGTGCTTCTTCCAGTCCAGAGTTTTGTATGTTGTCCTCTGCATATAAGTTAAATAAGCAGGGTGACAACATGCAGCCTTGATGTACTCCTTTCCCAAGTTGGAACCAGTCCATTGTTCCATGTCCAGTTCTAACTGTTGCTTCTTGACCTGCATACAGGTTTCTTAGAGACAGGTAAGGTGGTCTGGTATTCCCATATCTTAAGAATTTTCCACAGTCTTTTTGTGATCCACAGTCAAAGGCTTTAGTTTAGTCAATGAAGCAGAAATAGATTTTTTATGCAATAAACACATATCTGGATAAATTACAGATGTATGATATTACTTGCCTTTTGTACTTATTTTATTGCTACTGTTTGGAGAAGGTGGCAACAGATGATGTGATGGTTGCACGGCATCATCGACTCAGTGGACATGCATTTGAGCCTACTCCGGGAGATAGTGAAGGACAGGGAAGCCTGGTGTGTTGTAGTCCATGGGATCACAGAGAGTTGGACAGGACTGATCGACCAAGCAACAGTTTATGAGATGCTTTTACAATGACTTATTGAATTTTGTTGAATTTTTGAAAATTAGAAATATCACATTGTCACGGTAGTTTTTTTTTTTTCAAGTTTGTTAGATGAAGAACAAAATTAGCCTCACCATAAACTCAAATTCTAAATACATTTTTAAAATATTCCTTGTTAATATTGCATGTCACATCTCCCAAAGGAAGAATGTGGAAACACTTTGGAATGATAAGATTGCTCACCTGGAGTGGTGACATACAGGTGCCATCTGGAGGCTTCTGTGCCCTGGGATCTGCCTCCTCTTCCACTGCCTAGGTTAGTACCTTGGACAGAGCACCCTTCCAGTCCAGGAGCCCTTCTTCTTGATGTGTATGGTGATGCCAAGTTCACAAGATGATTAGGCTTAAATGCAGCAGAACATTTCTAAGAAAATTCTAAATGAGTGTTTGATATTTCTTATATATGCAATTTTGAAAAAAATTAGATAAATTGTGATTTATTGACAGAAGATAAGCACATTTCTATTAAACTGAGGATGAGGAAAGTTAGTGAATCACTCCATGTTGAACAGTTGCTAATTGCCAGAAATTAGATTTTCTTTTGCCCTGCTTTTAAGTCCAGCCATAATTTCAAGACTGTATATGATGTCAGAGTGTACAAAGTATGTTGATATTAGTCCCCAAAGAATATTTAATTTTTTTTTGGTGGCCTAGCACCTGTTACATCATATATCTGTGTCTTTCAGTTAGTTTGTGCATTTTTAGTAGGATCAGCTTTCCCAATAGTGCTTTAACCTGCTTAATGACCACATGAAATTAATTTCCTTAGAAAGTTAAGCAGTTCACTCTTTGACAGCATATTCTCTGTCAGTTATATTTTTCTGCTTCACTGATAAAGCTGTTTTTCTGTCATCAATATTGGTAAATAAAACAGAAGGCAGTCCATTGGATTTCTTCTTTGATATATACATACGCTTTTTCATATCTTTTGAGGGAAAAACTAATGCAAGAAGTATCGATTCAGTTTTTCGTCTAGAGGAATTTGTAACTTATTGACTTAGAGCATATTATTTACCTTTACAGTGTGTTTCAGTATTTTGTACTTGTGTTTCAAATCTTACTGTTTTTCACAGCTTAGTAGATGTAAAAATATGATGTGGTAGGGAGGCAATTCATATTGACTTGAGTTGCTTTTTACTACTTTGAAATTTAGGAGGAAATTGAAAAATAAGCATTTACAAAGAAGTTTCTCAGTATTCAAATTGATTTTTTTTTTTTTTGAGAATGGAAAAATATAAACAGAGAGAGAAAGAAAGATATTTTCTACCTATACTGGATTACAGGCACTATAGGCTTGCAAACACTATAGGAATGTAAACACTGTTCTGAACAGGTTTTATGGCAGATGCAGGGGGGACAGTCAGTGAACTCCCTCTTAGAAAGGCACTATTTCCATTCATGAGGATTCTACCCTCGTGACCTAATCACCTTCCAAAGGCCCTGCCTCTTAGCATCACCACTTTAGGGGGTTAGGCTTTTTAACATATGAATTTTGAGGAGACACACATATTTCAGTCTTAGCATTTGCATTTCATTTCTATCAAGTAAGACAGTTAAAACTGGCCCCTTTAGTGTTTGGCTAAACATTTGTAATACAGTTCATATTAACCAAACATCCAACCTTAAAACATCTCATGTTAATACAAATCTCTAGGAAGTGAGAAGTGTGGACAAAATGTTTTTAGGTAAATCTTTATTTAGATAAATGTTGCTTCATTGGAGGCATACCTCTGTGTCTCTTTTAATATACAACAACCTCTCTGCAACAACTTCCTGAGCAGAGAAATCACTTTAAGTAGGAACTTTGTATTTTGCAATTTAAAATGTGATGTAATTGAAAATTGGTGTCATAAAGCCACTCATGGAAATTCCAGATTATTCACATAGTTAATAAACATTTGAAAAAGTAATATTGGTCAGAGAGAGCCACAGCTTGACAGTGGTTAAAGTGATAAAACTGAATTTTATCTAGGAACTTTTGCAATCGGGGAATAGAGACCTCAGCATAGAATAGAATTCACTCTGAGCAGTGTGGACAAAGTGGGAAGGGTCCCAGCCAAACTGCAGGAGCTTAGTGGGTAGAAAATTATTAGAGAAGATGAAGATGTCGGGTTGAGGAGGCTCCTGGTTGTCAGCTTGACAGGATTCTTGCTGAAGGCAGGACAGGGAGGTCAGATATCAGGGTGGGAATCTTTCTAAACTGACTTATCAGTACTCTTGCTAAAGTGGGAGATGCATACATAGCTGGCGAGGATGGGCATCAAGTGGAGGTCTGGGAGCGTGGGATACATCCTGGAGTTGGCGCAGGACAGACTTTATGTCCTTGGCAACCCCATTTTCTTGAGCTTCAGTGTTTTCAGCACAGTCTTCCCAGTCTGATCTCAGCGTGGCCAGTGACTTACTGGAAAGCCCCAGCTTTCCTACCATGGGTTCCTCCCCTTTCAACACCCACTGATCACAGAATCTCTCCTTCCACACAACAGCTGCATGCTTGTTTGAACATAGATGGTGTTTCCTCAAGCTCCCCAGCCTTCCTCCAATTATTGGGATGAATATCTCTAGTTCCTTCAACTGGTTCATGTTTTGGATTGGTCCCTCCCTGTACCATGATGACAGCCTCTTTGTAAATGGGCATCATTACGAAATGCTGTTCAACGATTCTCATTCTTAAGGAGCTGGGCAACCAGCCAACTATCGTCCGATCATCCAGACCTACTTCCCGCCACATGCACACATATCTGTGATATGTCACTTGCCGATCATCTGTGTGTCGTTCTCTGATGGTCGACCTGCTTAGAAATCTTCCCCAAATAGTAAAATGAAGGCCTATCTGAAAATTTTAAGAACACAGTTCATTTTAGTGATGACCATTTCTTCTTCTGACTTTTACCAGTATGGTTGACTTTTTGGTAAATGTGTTGTTCTTGATTTTCTTCAGTAGGATACAACTTCTGTGAGCTGGAGAAAAACAAGACTTTGCCAAGGCTCTCTTTCACTCATTTCCTGTTGGGAGTAAGTTAGATAAGGCCTAGTGTGGGATCAGTTATCATAAATGATCATTTAAAAATAATGTAATCATGTATTTCATACCAACATAAAATGAATATGTCAACAATCTTAACTGATTAGTTAACAAGGAAATTAATAAGATGTTGCAGATTGTTCAAAAGAGAATTCAAAGAACCACCCACAAATAAGCAGGATGTAATGCTGAAATAATTACAAACAGGTACGAAACTGGCTTATTGGGAGAGGAGGACGGGAATTTTGGACAAAATCCTTTCCATGTTTGTGGAATATGATTATTACAATTGCTGTGAGCTATCTACAATTTACAGAAATTAGAATTGCTTAAAATAATGAAAGGATTTAGTATGGAGACAACATAAATTTGTCTAAGCAGTCAGGGTCCACTTGAAAGCCATTCCAATTTTTGTCTACTTTTCCTTTTGCGGTTTTATTCTTACTCTTGTGTTTTCTGTCCTTCTGCATGGCCACAAAAGATCATGAGTAGATGTTCACTAATATCACTGGTAGTTAATTAACAGGAAAGTAGATTACAAGCTCCTATCCATAGACCACTGTTATACTTTTATATTAATATCTAGCTATACATATATTTCAATTCTATAAAATGTAATTTTTGTCGAGATAAACTTAAATTCGCTTAACACAGTTCATTAATTCCATTCATCCATGGTTTGATTCATTCAGTATTTGATAAGAATTAATATTAAGTGCCTCCTATGAGCCTTTGGTATCCTACATGTTTCCCATCTAATCTTGTAGAGGAATTATTTTCAGGTCATGAGCATACAGAGGAAAAAGAGGGAAGAGAAAGAAAAAAGCTTGAGGAAGGTCACCTGAAAATGTGGTAGTTAGGCAAAACCGGGTTGGAGAAGCAGGCACTCTATCAGGGTGGAAGGAGGTGAAGCCGAGTCATTTGCACACAGGAGGGAAGGGGGCCGTGGAGGGAGGAACATCCTTGGAGGAGACGGCCCAGCCATGCTGAAAATGCCACTGAGGCCAGAGGAGAGGAGGAGGTCAGGAAAACAAGGTCAGAATGCCGTGGCTCTGTGAATGGGAATGAGGACTTGGGTTTCAGTCCAGGAGAAGGTGATCGAGAGCACGTGACTGGGGGAGTCTGAAAAGTCGGCTGTCCACTCCTTTGCGCATGGACTGGGGAGGAGCAGCGCCAGGAAAGGACAAAGCAGGTGCTGATGGCAGCAGAGGGAGTGCTCTGCTCCTCAGGGGCGTGGATTAAGGGTGCTCGGAAGAGTCAAGAGGTGACTGGGCGGTGTCTGTACTGGCAGCTGGGAGGGCTAAGTGTGGCTGGTCTGCAGAAGCAGATGTCTGGTTCTGACATCTACTTTCTGGTCTTCCTCTGAATTTGCTCACTTAGTGTTGTTAATTCAACCATTTTTAGCCCTGGATCATACACCTAGTCTGATAATAAGGCAAGATCCTGATACCAGGCATTTTTCTTTCTCTCTCTTGGAATTGTATCCTGTAACCCCAAGCAAGGCATTCACACTTCTTTGAATCCCAATGACTGATCATCAGGAAATGGCTTTGCGTCCCCCTCCAGCCCCAACCCTCCATGGGTGTGCCTCCCAGGCCTTAGAGCTCATGGAAGCTAAGAGGTCCTGTCCCTTTCTCTGCTTGGCAGGGACAGCCTGTCCCCGCTTCCAGCTTGGTTCCTTGTAGTCAGCTCATCGAGAGACCTCCAGAGAGCCACTGCAGTCTACTCCAGCGGGGCTCCCTTTGCTCCTCTGTAGGAAACAGTTGTGACTTCCCTAGTAGCATTTTGGTTTAGAGCTCGATACTGTCTCTGAGCTGTCTTCTCTTCTAGAGGCTCCACATAGAGAATCACACCCATCGTATGTCAAGCTCATTAAGTTTGTCTCTTTAAAGAATTTCAGGGCGCATCTAATTGTTTCCAGCATCTCTGTCCTAATAGCCAGTGCACTGTACAATCCCTTACACTGTTCAATTTATAATTAGCCCAATTGATAATTCAATTACCCTTTTGGCCAAATTCAATTCAATAATTATTGATTATCCATTATGTGAAAAGCACAGGACACACTAAGGTGATTAAGACATGACAGGAAGCTTTGAGCAGGACTCACCCGGGCCATGTTTTCTAATCTAACTTGAGCACTATTGCTATAAAACACACAGAAAAGGAGCTAAGAGGAGAAGCATGCACTCAGTTTTCCAAGGCTGTGGAACTTAATTAAAATTGCCTTCAGGTGGCATCTTAAAATGTCTTGGCTGCATGAATGAAGCAGGATTTCACTGAGGGAGAACAGTGTAAATGCAATCACATAGAAGGGCTTCAGCAATACATGTGCAGAGGATAAATCTTTCAGGGTGTCAGGAGGTGAAGGATAGTCTTGAAATTTTGGCCAGATTTTCACCAAAGTAGATCTTGCCTCGTGTACTAAAGACTTTGAGTGTTCTCTTATTCTTTAATGTTTCTATTGTTTTATTATTTTATTTTTCTTGATAAAAGGGCTTCCTGGTGGCCACCTCATGCAAAGAGTTGACTCATTGGAAAAGACTCTGATGCTGGGAGGGATTGGGGGCAGGAGGAGAAGGGGACGACCGAGGATGAGATGGCTGGATGGCATCATGGACTCGATGGACGTGAATCTGAGTGAACTCCGGGAGTTGGTGATGGACAGGGAGGCCTGGCGTGCTGCGATTCATGGGGTCACCAAGAGTCGGACACGACTGCGCGACTGAACGGAACTGAATGGTGGCTCAGACGGTAAAGCGTCTGCATGCAATGTGAGAGCCCTGGGTTCAGTCTCTGGGTTGGGAAGATCCCCTGGAGAAGGAAAGAGAAATCCATTCCAGTATTCTTGCCTGGAAAATTCCATTGACAGAGGAGCCTGATAGGCTACAGTCCATGGGGTAGCAAAGAGTCAGACACAACTGAGCAACTTCACTTTTCTTGATAATGCCTTAAAAAAGAACTGTAATCCAGCCAATACCAAATGATGCTTTCTCGGGTGCTCTGGATGAAGTCGGGTGTGGTTAGTGAGTTCCCCTTTCCCTTCCCCAGGGCAGGCCTCCAGACACAGCCCATGCTGCTTCATTCAGCTGAGCCTGGCAGGCAAGCTGTGGTACCCAAGGTGGAGAGATGAAGGCTTTAATTTAAACTGAGGAGTTACATTTGGATATTTGTGTTTTGGATCATTCTTCCTGAGAGCAGTGTGGATAATTGGTTTAAGAAGACAGGGTGGAGGAGCCAGGAGGAAAGGCGGAGGCTATTGCAGGAAGCCTGGTGAGACAGGACTCAGTACTCCACAAGTCTGCAGTTGGCAGATGCAAGATGAAGCCTTTTGGTCAGTCATGTCCAGCTCTTTGCAGTCCCGTGGACTGCAGCATGCGGGGCCTCCCTGTCCATCACCACCTCTTGGAGCTTGCTCAAGCTCATGGCCGTTGAGTTGGTGATGCCATCCAACCATCTCATATCCTTTCGTCCCTTAGTCTGCTCAAATTCATATCCATAGATTCAGTGATGCTGTCTAACCATCTTATCCTCTGTCACCCACTTCTCCTTCTGCCCTCAGTCTTTCCCAGCATCAGGGTGTTTTCCAGAGAGTCGGTTCTTCACATCACGTGCCAAAGTATTGGAGCTTCAGCTTTAGCATCAGTCCTTCCAATCAATATTCAGGGTTGATTTCTTCTAGGAGTGACTGCTCAAGACTTGCACACGCATAACTAAGGATCTGGTTAATTTAGGAACCAAATCTAAAACCAGGGCTCAGTTTCTACTGGTCTACTTTTCAGGTCTCTTTGTTCTTGATTTCTCCAACTTTTGCTATAGTTGTTTTCCCAAAAACTGTGAAATGAGCCAGAATTATATAAAATATTTTCTAAGAAATTTGGTTGCTTTACATCTGGACTTGAGATTTAAAAAAAAATTCTTTTGCTTATCACTTTGCACCTGATTTGGTTAATAAGGGCAAGTAATGGAAATTTTGGAAAACAGAAGTATCATAACTAACTGGTTGCTCTGGAGAAAAAGAGCAATAGGATTTTTGTCCCCAAAATTGCAGTTTCTCATCAGTTTTGATATCTTCAGTAGAGAAAGAAGTTGTCTCTTTATGAGTTGGACTCTCTCTCTCCAGGGCAGACACCTTGGGTGACTTCCATGCATACAAACAGCCTCAACTGATAAACAGTTTCAAAGTAGGACTGCTGGGAAGCCTAAGAAAAAAATGGGAGGGGGGCAGGAATGAGCAGGAATGCAGACTTTTGAATTGATCCAGGTGCAAGAATTTCGCATTCAGTAATGGGTCAATTAAATAATCTGTACAGTGACTCCTTATTTCCTCACCATGAATTGGTTTAATTAAATATGAATTGAAGTAGATTATTAGCTGGAACCAGTCTCTGGGAGCTTTGTACAGACGCAAGGAAATTGTTGACGACTTTCAACATTGTTTATAGAAGGATTTGATAATTTTTTTTCTTTTTGACTCTAAGGAATCTGGGGCAAGTAGAAGTATGAAAAGAAATCAAAGCTAATCACTTTTATTCTTTTTATTTTTCTGCCAAGAGACAGACGTTTTGTTGCCTTTCCAAGGCCAGCCAAGAGATGTTTAGAAGGCACTCACAGCTGAACACTGTCATACAGCTGAGGGAGCGAGGACATTTTCACATGATGCCTGGGTTTTGATGTTGCCTGCCCAGATGGCTTAGCAGGTAGAGAATCTGCCTGCAATGCAGGAGATTGTCTCCAAGCAAGAGACCCAGGTTCGATCCCTGGGTCTGGAAGATCTCCTGGAGAGGAAATGGCAACCCACTCCAGTATTCTTGCCTGGAAAATCCCATGGGTAGAGGAGCCTGTCTAGCTATAGCCTAAAGGGCCACAGAGTCAGACATGACAGAGCAACTAAGCCTGGTTGTAAAAACACACTGTAAGGTTTCATTATAGTTTAAAAAGATAATCATAGAAGATTGCATTACTGAATTCATCTGGAAATAATATTTCTACTGTTCAATATGTTTTGGATTTAAATTTTACACACCTACTTATTTTTCTCTATTTTTTTTATTTCTTTCAGTTGATTGTATTTTCATGACTAATTTTACATATAACTTTAGCACATGATATACTTTAACAAATGTTAAATGTGGTATAATTACTGAAAGATACATATATGTTATATTCTATACAAAAATTCAGCATGTTTACTGCATATCAAGTATTATATTGTTAAGGCAATTTGTCATATTAACATTAACATCAGAAAATACTGTTATTTTATTTTTAATGATTGATATTTACCAGAAGATACATGTTTTTTAATATTTGATATGTTTGTTTGCCAATGTTATTCTTCTATTATCTCTACTTTAAAAATACCATACCTAATATTTTTAAAATGATATAGGAATAGATTAACCATTTGGTTAAGAATGGTACCAGACTCAGCTTTCTTGAATGACAGAAAATACAAACCTGCCAAAATCAGTTGTTTGAACTGCCTTTAAAAATAAGGAAAAATTAAATTTGGAGATAGAATTTCAACCTATTTTCAGTGCAGCACATTTTATTTCACACATTTTCATAAGATCAACTATTAATAAAGCAAAAGATAATTGTGTAGTAGTAGGTTATTTTTTCATCCTGAAGTCTGAGTTTTCATAATATTAACACTTTTAGAAGTATCTTTTCTTGAATTCTATTAGGGAAAAATTGTGGAGAAAGTAAGTTTACGTCGTTTCTCTCACGTGTTTTATGTGATCCTGTCTAGTGTCAAAGCAATAATTACTCCAAAGTTAAACAGGCAAAGAAGACTTTTTAAAGGTTATTGTAGTAAGGCGGAGAGCCCATAACTCTGAGCTCAGATCCACTGAAAGAAAAGGTGGAAGTTTGTTTCTTTTTTACAATTAATTAATTTACTTTAATTGGAGACTACTTACAATATTGTGGTGGGTTTTGCCATACACTGACATGAACCAGCCACAGATGTACATGCACCACCCCCTCATCCTGAACCCCCCTCCAGACTCCCTCCCCACCCCATCCCTCTGGGTTGTCCCAGAGCACCAGCTTTGAGTGCCCTGCTTCATTCATCACACTTGGCTTATAATCTCTTTTGCATATGGTAATACACACGTTTCAAAGCTATTCTCTCATGTGGTCTCACCCTCGCCTTCCCCCACAGAGTCCCAAAGTCTGCTCTTTACATCCGTGTCTGTTTTGCTGTCTTGTATATAGAATCGTTGTTACTGTCTTTCTAAATTCCATATATATGCATTAAGATACCATATTGGTATTTCTCTTTCTGACTTAATCTGTATAATAGGCTCCAGTTTCATCCACCTCATTAGAACTGATTCAAATGTATTCTTTTTAATGGCTAATACTCCATTGTGTATATGTACCACAGCTTTCTTATCCATTCGTCTGCTGATGGACATCTAGGTTGCTTCCATGACCTGGCTATTGTAAACCGTGCTACGATGAACATTGGGGTACACGTGTCTCTTTCAATTCTGGTTTCCTAGGTGTATATGCCCAGCAGTGGGATTGTTGGGTCGTATGGCAGTTCTATTTCCAGTTTTTTAAGGAATCTCCACCCTGTTCTCCATAGTGGCTGTTCTAGCTTGCACTCCCACCAAAGTGTAAGAGGGTTCCGTTTTCTCCACACCCTCTCCAGCGTTTATTGTTTGTAGACTTTTTGATAGCAGCCATTTTGACTGGTGTGAGATGGTACCTCATTGTGGTTTTGATTTGCATTTCTCTGATAATGAGTGATGTTGAGCATCTTTTCATGTGTTTGTTAGCTACTTATACATCTTCTTTGGAGAAATGTCTGTTTAGTCTTTGGCCCTTTTTTTTCAAATGGGTTGCTTATTTTTCTGGTATTGAGCTGCATGAGCTGCTTGTGTTTTTGAGATCAATTCTTTGTCAGTTGTTTTGTTTGTTATTATCTTCTCCCATTCTGAAGGCTGCCTTTTCACCTTCCTTATAGTTTCCTTCATTGTGCAACAGCTTTTAAGTTTAATAAGGTACCATTACTCTGGGAGGTGGGTTACAGAGGATCTTGCTGTGATTATGTCAGAGAATGTTCTGCCTGTGTTTGAAGGTGGACAGTCTTTAAATGCAGAGGTGAGGTAGCTGAGTAGCAGAGGTGTGGTGGAGTCCACAAAGGGCAGTTTGGTGTATGGGAAGATTCTGGCAAGAAGAATTATTCCTGAGTTTGCAGCTCATCTGGGCACCAGTGTTTGCTTGATTGCATGTCAAAGGAATAGCTCTCAGATCCTTGAGCAAGACAGTTCTCTATTGTAAAACTGACAAATGGCCTTTAAAAAGATCTAAATTTCAAAAAGGCAGAGAAAAAGTTGATAGTTGCAGGTTTTGTAAGATAAGTGAGAAAAGGGTGGTTAGGAGCTTGGAGTCATGAATTAGTTGGCCTAAAGCTAAGTCTACCTGAAGGGACCAGAAGCTGGTTAGGCCACTGGCATAAATATTTATTGGATTTGGATTGAAATGTTTGTATTTGTGTGTATTTTATATTGTATTTATGTATTTCTGTGCATTTGCCCTCTGGGTAGTATGTTCTAATGCACTTAAAATTATTTTTCATTGTCAAGTCTATGTTTTACATTAAAAATGTAAGCAATATAATCATGTCACTAACAGCTGTGTGGTATTTATTTATTTTTCTTTTAAAGTGTCTGTTATGGGAAGGAAAAGATGTGTAAAGTATTTGGAACTTTATGTTCAGGAATGAGCACCCTGATAGTGGGAAGAAGTGTGTTTGCTTTGGTGGTGGTCTGTGCCGAATTCCACTTCAGGTAGACCTTGCGTTTCTACATCTTTGGGACCTGCTTATGTCTTCTTTCATTCTTGGTTATAGTGTCCACAGATGAAATGACCTGTGATCTATACTTTTAGAAATGATGATAAATTCCACAGAACCTCGCTACTTCCTTCTGATGAGTAGGCAACCTACATAGGCTCTCGTTGGTTTTGTTCACCCCACAGAGCTTTCATCAGGATATGCAGACTAGAGACGCTCTTCACGGTGCCTATTCTCCAGGGGGCATTGGTCCTCTGTTCTTTTCCCAGTTCTTGCACAAGCTAACCTGAGTGTTTTCGTCTGTTTCACACTCTGTACAGACAGTGGGGAACCAAGGTCACTGGCTGAAACCCTCTCACTGCCTGAACACCTGTTATGACCTCTACCCTGCTCCTGCAAATCCATGTAGGACACATCCTATTGCAGTCTGGGGAACTCTAGCGTTGACCCTTTAGCTTAGGGCACATCTGAGAGTGGAATGAGCTATGTGAATTGGGATTATGAACACTCTTCTCCCATAGCACCAAAGGGAATTATGCTTGAAGTGGGAGCCTAGAATCATCCCCTCCCCAAAAGGATTCTTCTTAAAGCAATTAATGCCAGTGATCCTATGGGTGCGAATACACCAAAAAAAAAAAAGACTGACTATTCAATGATGATTGTATTGTGTCCATACACAGTTCTGTCCATATACAATCAGCATATATAATTATATAAACAGATGCATGATCAGTATCCCAGGGAGAACTTTGCTGAGGAAGTGTTAGGGAGGAGGAGGTGACATCTGAGCTGGATTTGGAGAGACCCACTGATAATCCATCAGGTGAGGCAGGGGAGAAACAGAGCTTCAGGCACAGAGACCACCTCACCAGTCTGAAGACTCTGAGTTGTACGTGAAGCTTCCTTTGGAAAATCAACTTTTCCGGCCACTCTGCTTTACTCTTCCAAATGAGTCAGTGCAGGCGTTTCACACTCATTTATTTATTTTCTATTCTCAAACTTAATTAATGTATTTGCCTTTCGGTATAAATAATTTGCAAGTGGGAATTACAGTCAATTTGATTTCCGTATCCTGTGTTACCCTCAATTCTCCACTCCTGAGCTGTTTTTTTTCTCTTAACAATAGTTGTTTTGAAATATGATTCATACCATAAAATTGCCCTATTTAAAGTATACCACTCAGTGGTTTTCAGTATAGTCCCAGAATTATGCAACCCTCACCACAGTTGTAGAACATTTTCATTAACTCAGAAAGAAACCCTGTACAGGTTTTTCCTCAACACTTCCAGCCTCAGGCAAATACTAATCTCTGTTCTGTCTCTGTGGATCCGCCTATTCTGAGAGTTTCATTTAAATGCAATCATACAAAGTGTGGCCTTTTGTGACTAGCTTCTTTTATTAGCATAATGTTTCCAGGGTTCATTCATGAATGAATCAGCAGTTCATTTCTTTGTACTTCTGAATAATGTTCAATTTTATGGATATACATCACATTTACTCATCCTCTGACGGACTTTTGGGTTGTTTCCACTTCTTGCAATTACGCATAATGCTGCTGTGAACATTTGTATGCAAATTTCTGTCTGAAAAATGTTTTCATTTTTCTTGGAAATGTAACTCAGGGGTCTGCTAGATTATATGGTAGTATTTTGAAGAGTTTGTAGGGTTTTTTCCAAAATGCTGATACCATTTTGCATTTCCTTCAACCGCATGATTATTTCAAGTTTCCTACATCTTCACCAATACTTAGTAACTGTCAATTTTTTAGTGTAGCCATTTTAGTAGATGTGAACTGGTACCTAATTAGTGGATTTGGTTTGAATTTTTGCTGATAGCTAAGGGATGCTGAGCATCTTTTGATGTGTTCTTGGCTATTTGCATATGTTATTTGGACCAGTGTCTATTTTATCTGTTTTTGGTTGAGTAATTTATCTTTTTCTTGATTAGTTGTAAGAGAAGATCCCCTGGGGTAGGGAATGGCAACCCACTCCAGTATTCTTGAGCCTGGAGGATTCCATGGGAAGAGGAGCCTGGTGGGCTAAGTCCACAGGGTTGCAAAGAGTCAGACAAAACTGAGCATGCACCACAAGAGATACATGACAGATATAAATCCCTTGTCATGTCATATGATTTGTAAATGTTTTCTCCAATTCTGTGGGTCACCTTCTCATGCTTTTGACAGTAGCTCTCTCAGTCCTCAGTATAATGCCTCTCCCCTAAGTGTACAATAATTATCTCTAAAGTTGTTCTACTCCGTAGTGGCACTGTAGAATCTAATGAGGAGACTGTATTGTGTTAAGGGTAAGAAGATTAGCAAGGTACTGTTTTTCCTCAGATACATCAATTATATGTTAATGATTTTCTTCCTGAAGAAGAGATAATGATTTTTAAATGATCACAGTTAAACCTGTCACTTACTTGGCCAACAAAATAGTCTGACAAGCGGGAGGTAATAATCTGTAAAATGAGTCACCCTTTGTGTTCCCTAGTGAGCGGAAGTCACAGAGGGAGCCTCTGTCTCTTGGTAGGTGTGGTGCAGCAGGAGGCGGCCCTGCTCGGGTGGTTTGTCTCCACTGCGTGCCCCTGACCACGCACCTGAGAGTCGGTCACTAAATGTATCTGGAGTTGATGACCAGAATTCCCAGCCCCCAGGGTTGTTCCTTGGTTTGCCTGGCAGGTGGGTCTGGGGCTGATTGATCCACTGTGAAGCTTCCGTCTTCCTGATTATCTGTCTGATAAAATAGCCAGAGTATTCTAGAAGAATCTTTTAAATATTTCAGCAAAATAAACAAACAAATAGAGGTCATTACGGTGTTTGTTGCGCCTTTAATTCTGAAGTAACATTTTTATTTTTGCTGTTGTCCAAATCCTCTTTGATATCAGACATCCTGTTAGTATGTTTTCTAATCCTCTGTCATGTTTTGGACCTAGAGAAAACATTCTCCTGAGCAACGAGGTTCCTGCTTTAAATGTGGTGACATCATGCTCCTGACGGTGGCAATAAGCTGACCTGGTATTGAAAGATAGTGCTTCTCTTTCTAGAGGCTGGTAGATCTGTGTTGGGCTCAAGATCACTTTTGAAACCCTCTTTCTAGGTCCACATGGATCAAGTTTATATTCTCTCTAAATTTGGTTTGTGAAACTTACATTTCTGTAGCTAGATTTTGAGTCTAGTGTTCTTATGCTTGACCTACGCACATTGGGACCAGTTGTCCTGCTTTTCCTGAAACTGTCCTGATTTTGGCATGAAATCCTGCATCCTCGAAGCACCTCAGTCTGGATAAAGCTGGGACAGCTTGTTCCCAGGGGAATGCAAATTAATGTGCTGAGTGTGAGTTGAGTACAGCCTGGGGATGCTCCACTGGGGCGAGGACCTGCTCCTGCTCTGGGCGTGATGACCGTGGAGGTGTGGTGACTGGTGTGCAAAGGGGATCCCAGGCCCTCTCCTGCCTCTTCTCTCTTGTTTCATGCTTGAGGTTTTGGTGTCCTTCATGGTCCAGTCACAGTATCTTTTCCAGTCTGTCATCTGTTAGGAGTTTACCTCTAAATCTTATTCTTTAGAGAATTGTAAGAAACTACCAGGCCGTTTCCAAGGGGAAAAAAAAAAAAATTCCATGCTAATTAACTGAAATAAGGGTATTTCCATAGCATCAGTCTTTGTGTCTCTGTTTAATCTTTTCCACCATCTGCTTTCCCTTGTCCCCTTTATCACTTTTATCACCCATACTTGCCTTCAGCTTCCCCCCATTATACTCATGACTCAGCAACTTTTGTTATTAATCCAGTAAAAGGGATACCCATTGAAGACAACAAAGCATACACCTTTGTATATATGTTTATATGTCTGTGATTATATAATTGATTATTTTAGTATCTTGAACATGAAATATATCAAGATTTAGTTTGTTTCAAGAAATGCACAAGGTTTATATTGCATTTAACTTGACTCTCACTTGTAAAAATTTTTGTTGGTTGCCTTAAAGATTTATCATAATTACCCTCCTACACTGTTGGTGGAATGTAAATTGGTGTAGCTCCTATCAAGAACAGTATGGGAGTTCCTTAAAAAAAAATTAGAGCAACCATATGATCCTGCAATCTACTCTTGGGCATATATCTGGAGAAATAGATTAGAAATGATACTGCCCTGTAGTATTCATAGCAGCACTATTTCCAATCGCCAAGGCTTGGAAGCAACCTAAATGTCCATCAACAGATGAATGAATAGAAAAGATGCCTGGTATTTATACAATGAAATATTAGTAATGAAGAAGAGTGAAATAATGCTATCTGAAGCAACATGGATGGGCCTAGGGGTTATCATATTAAGTAAAGTAAGTGACATTGTATAGGAGACAGGGATCAAGATCATTCCCGTGGAAAAGAAATGCAAAAAAGCAAAATGGCTGTCTGGGGAGGCCTTACAAATAGCTGTGAAAAGAAGAGAGGTGAAAAGCAAAGGAGAAAAGGAAAGATATAAGCATCTGAATGCAGAGTTCCAAAGAACAGCAAGAAGAGATAAGAAAGCCTTCTTCAGGGATCAGTGCAAAGAAATAGAGGAAAACAACAGAATGGGAAAGACTAGAGATCTCTTCAAGAAAATTAGAGATACCAAGGGAACATTTCATGCAAAGATGGGCTTGATAAAGGACAGAAATCGTATGGACCTAACAGAAGCAGAAGATATTAAGAAAAAGTGGCAAGAATACACAGAAGAACTGTACAAAAAAGATCTTCATGACCCAGATAATCATGATGATGTGATCACTCATCTAGAGCCAGATATCCTGGAATGTGAAGTCAAGTGGGCCTTAGAAAGCATCACTACGAACAAAGCTAGTGGAGGTGATGGAATTCCAGTTGAGCTGTTTCAAATCCTGAAAGATGATGCTGTGAAAGTGCTGTCCTCAATATGCCAGCAAATTTGGAAATCTCAGCAGTGGCCACAGGACTGGAAAAGGTCAGTTTTCATTCCAATNGGCATGATATTGGCTCTGCTCCTCGATAACTAAGACGCTTTGGGCTAATCCCTGTCCTCACTGCAAATGGGTCAGCAGATCATGTCTGGCTGTGTGTGTGTGTGTGTGTGTGTGTATGTGAGAGAGAAAGAGAGAGAGACAGAGAGAATTTGGGAGAAATTATATGGAAAACACCTAGAGAATCTGTTTAAGCAAATCCTCTTAGGTCAGCCTACGAGCCGGCTCCCCATGAGAAGCCGCTTGAATTCTTGGCGTGTTGTGTGGAACATGGGGTTGGCCTGCCTGTTTTCACATGTGAGCCAGAGACCTCAGCTTGGGCAGGAGTTGGGATACAAACCAGGTCCTCTCTCAGCACCATGGACACGACTCAGCAGTAACATGTAAAATGTTAATAGTACAATATTTCTGTATGCTAAGGCTCCTGAAAGAAAGAAGTTCTTTGTGTACCTCTGGATCCCCGAGAGACCAGGCAAACAAATACTGGAAGAATATAAAACAAACACTTTTAAAAAATATTGATGTATAGTTGCTTCACAATGCTGTGTTAGTTTCTGCTGCACAGAGAAGTGAACCCGCTGCCTGTGCACGTACGTTCCCTCCCCCTTGACCTTCCTTCCCACCCTCCATCCAGGCAGGCTAATAATCTGTTCAGGACATCTGTAGACATCTGTCATAGGTATGTGAAAAAAATTGCGATAAAATATACAGGGTCTGGTAAAGGAAATCTTGAGAGGAGAATTTTCATGTTACTTTCTTTTTGTGAACATGTTTTCAATTTTATAGATAATTTAATCATTTCCAGAAAAAAAAAATGTAGTGCAATTTGTGCGCTGATGATCTTGGGGTTTTCAGAAATGTCTTACAATTTATTTATTTATTTGAAATTCACTTAGCTTTTTCTCTAGAACTAAACTCTCATAAATCAGTTACTTGACAGATTCTTTTTTTCTTCTATATTTTAGAACTAGTTCTTCCACTGGAGACTTGTTCCCTTGTTTGTCTGGGTTTGTTTAGTTGAGAGATCAGAGCTAGGTTTTGTTCTGCCTGTCTGTGTTTGCTGCTCCCTGGGAGAGTCCCTAGAAGGATTGTCCTAGAGAGAAGCTATCACGTGATGTCTATGTCCTCAGCCTTCCTGCAGAATGTTGTACTGAATGAGCTTGAGGGAAAAGTAGGGGGCTGGTGCTGCAGAGCAGTGACCCAGAGTGCTCGTGAAAGGTCGGCTGGGGACTGGAGGGGTCTGCTTCCTGCCCCTGCCCCTGCCCCAATCCCGGGCATGTAGCTTATTTAATAAACTAGGCTATTAACCTCTGTCAGCAGGAGAGGTGGGCAGCATTGTTACACACAAACACAGCTGGCCCCCAATGCAAGGTGGATCTAAAAAATACCCTGTTCAGATAAGAACTAGTTTTCTCCTGCAGCAAGAAGACACTTGGCCTGAGAAACCTTGAACAGTCCCAGAAGCCAATTTTCATAAGACAGTGATGCCTCGAAATCTTGTTCTCTCAATTTCTGCTGCTTCTGTTCCTTATACAATTGCAGCAATACATTCACTTCAATGGGACATGTTAGCTTTGTTCTTAAACCTTGTGTCGGTAAACCTGTGGATGCTCTTGGTTTGATCCTGCATTCTAACAAGCTGCTCCATGCGATGTGGATTCAGGATGTTCTTTGTGATAGAGAAGATGGAGTGGTAGTTGGTGGTGTGGGGAGTTCAAGGCTGGAAGGTGACAATTCCAGTCACTGGCCTTGAAATCTACATCTGACATATTCTTTAATTTCAGGGTCTCACAATTTATATCACTTGCATGATGAACCTTAGAGTCCCTCACCAGCCCGGGGCAGGGAGTCTGGCCAAGGGAAGGGTACCTGGCCTAGCTGAGCTGTCAATTCAGGATGTTCTTTGTGATAGAGAAGATGGAGTGGTAGTTGGTGGTGTGGGGAGTTCAAGGCTGGAAGGTGACAATTCCAGTCACTGGCCTTGAAATCTATATCTGACATATTCTTTAATTTCAGGGTCTCACAATTTATATCACTTGCATGATGAACCTTAGAGTCCCTCACCAGCCCGGGGCAGGGAGTCTGGCCAAGGGAAGGGTACCTGGCCTAGCTGAGCTGTCATATGGTGGGACTTCTTTAGTCCATGGCGAGACTGCTCTAGGAGTGTGTCAGGCAGACACATGGGGCACACAGCACAGTCCCCGCCTGCCTGTCCCGAGGATCCGAGTCCCATCGCTGTGATCAGCCCCACACGTATCTCCTGCTAAACCGCGGCGCTCATCACGGGGAAGCTGGCTCTTGCTGGGGGCCTGTGCTATGTAGTGAGCCTCTGATACAGCTGGGTTCCAGACACTGAGGTGTGGGGCTCTGTGTTCCAAGGGGTGAACATGAAGCGTGGTCACTGAAGTCCCTGGAACCTGAATGAGGTGGAAACTAAGGATTTACCCCTCAAAGAGGAGTTTCAAAGATTTCTTTGGCAAGTCCCATCTCTTGCGATGCTGGACAGAGGCAGCCCCAGCGCGTGATCAGCCGTGCCATCACCAGGGTGAATAAAGGGCGCCAGAGAACTAGTCTGCTCGGTACTTCTGGTGCAGTTTAATAAGGGACTTGAGACACTCAGCACTTCACTATAACTTAGGCTTTGTGTCAGATAAATTTTGCCCAGCTGTAGGCTAGTGCAAATGATCTGAACACCACATCTAAGGCAGGCTGGGAGAAGCTTTGATATTCCTTATGATAAAGGCACTGAACACATTTTTTATTTAGATTTCCAAATTATGATAGGTTTATCAGAATATAGACAGCATATTAAAAAGCAGAGACATTGCTTTCCCAACAAAAGTCTGCCTAGTCAAAGCTATGGTTTTTCCAGTAGTCATGTATGGATGTGACAGTTGGACTGTAAACAAAGGTGAATGCTGAAGGATTGATGCTTTTGAACTGTGATGTTGGAGAAGACTCTTGAGAGTCCTTTGGACTGCAAGGAGATCCAACCAGCCCATCCTAAAGGAAATCACTCCTGAATATTCATCGGAAGGACTGATGTTGATGCTGAAACTCTAATATTTTGACCACCTGATGCAAAGAACTGACTCATTTGAAAAGACCCTGATGCTGGGAAAGATTGAAGGCTGGAGAAGGGGACGACAGAGGATGAGATGGTTGGATGGCATTACCGACTCAACAGGCATGAGTCTGAGTAACTCTGGGAATCGGCAATGGACAGGGAGGCCTGGCGTGCTGCAGTCCACAGGATCACCAAGAGTTGGACACGACTGAGTAACTGAACTGAACTAGCAGAATGTAACCCCGTTATAAGCTGAGGAGCATTTGTATTTCTAACATTAGTGCATTTCATGTAACAAACTACTAGATTTAGGTTTCAATTTTGTAGAAGTGAGATTCACAATTGAGGAAGTCTCAGTTTAAAAATATACTTTGTCAAATACCACAGTGAAATAAATTTGCATATCATTTCAAGTTTTCAAAGTATTTTCTTAATGTGACTGAGCCCTGAAATAAACTCCAGGGGTGTCTGTCTAATCCCTTCCTGTGCCAATGAGGATAAGATTTAGGGCCCTGCATTGCTGATCACGGCTGTGCTGAAATTTGGATGAGCGTTAAATATCCTCAACCTTAGATGAGAAAATAAAGCAGAAAGCCTTTGAGTTAGTCTAAAGTAGCACAGGGCTTATCTCAAATCTTAACATGGAGAAGTGGCATACCTGGGGGAAAAGAGACTGCAGAAAGATTCTGATAGAAAAACCCCACTAATGGATTTTGCACTAGAAAGAAAATTTCTGGGTCCTTATCACTCAGGTAGAGATGAAGTTGATAACATAGAAGACTCAAGAGCTAAGGAAGAGAACACTGGGGCAAAGTACTTACACTCATACTTAGGAATGGAAAATGCTGTTATTATGTGGATGTCACGTGTAAACGAAATTGTTTCCATTGTCATAGCAGAGACACATCAAGACAAAGTTATTTCATGCTTGGGGGCAAAATCTGCTTAGGTTTTTGTTTCCAATTGTGTATTATAGACACTGTAATTGTGAAATTACTTTCTCAAAATAGCTTGATGCATGGATAGGAAAAGAGGATCGGTGGAATTAATTTTTGGCACATTTGTTTAGAATGAAATTTGGGGATTCCACCGCCCCCCTGGAGACCCTTTGACAAGAGAATAGTGTTTAGCTGAGAATAAACTCTCTGAGGAGGAAAATTCTGTCTAGTGCAAGCTAAGATAGAGTGAGTTGAACTAAATTACCATAACCACATGCGTTCCTCTCTGGATTCTGGGGAGAAGGAAACTCTATACTGACCATGATATGAGCCATGATACGTTTAAAGAATATGAGAGTTTTTTTAAGATGTGAGCCTCTTACAAAGAAAGGGTGTAAGTAAAAGCAAATGCAATGGTTTAATTGCTGTGTATATGAAAACACACATAATACACAACCTATAGCAATAATATTATATTTGTAAACACAGCAGTTAATAACAATACTTAATATCACTACACAATTCATGTATGTACAATATATATATAAATGCGTTCCTCTCTGGATTCTGGGGAGAAGGAAACTCTATACTGACCATGATATGAGCCATGATACGTTTAAAGAATATGAGAGTTTTTTTAAGATGTGAGCCTCTTACAAAGAAAGGGTGTAAGTAAAAGCAAATGCAATGGTTTAATTGCTGTGTATATGAAAACACACATAATACACAACCTATAGCAATAATATTATATTTGTAAACACAGCAGTTAATAACAATACTTAATATCACTACACAATTCATGTATGTACAATATATATATAACAGTATTAAAATATTTTATATACACACACAGATATATAAATAGTTGTTTAGTCACTAAATACTGTCTGACTCCTTATGACCCCGTGGACTGCAGCACACCAGGCTTCCCAGTCCTTCATTGTCTCCTGGAGTTTGGTCATACTTATGTCCATTGAGTTGGTGATGCCATCCAGCCATCTCATCCTCTGTCATCCCCTTCTCCTCCTGCCCTCAGTCTTTCCCAGCATCAATCAAGGTCTTTTCCAATGTGTTGGCTGTTTGCATCAGGTGGCCAAATTATGTGTGTGTGTGTGTGTGTGTGTATACACATACACTTAAATTTATTTTTCTCTCCAAATACCTAGAATATATTATAGTACTTGGAGTTAAAAACATCCTCAGCTAACAAAACTGTAACAGTTTCTTTATATCTCCTATGTAGAAATAGAAATAGAGATTTTCCTCCCACCATATATGGAAGTAAATGTAAACTTTTCAGTATACTCTGTTAGTATAAAACTTTTGGTCGTTTAAAAAACTATATTTTTATATATATGCTGCTAAATCACTTCAGTCGTGTCAGACTCTGCAACCCCATAGACAGCAGCTCCCAGGCTCCGCCGTCCCTGGGATTCTCCAGGCAAGAACACTGGAGTGGGTTGCCATTTCCTTCTTTAATGCATGAAAGTGAGAAGTGAGAGTGAAGTCGCTCAGTCGTGTCCAACCCTTAGCATGGACTGCAGCCTAAATGCCCAAACAGGAAATACGATTATAGCAAGTGCGTCCTCCAGGGCTGTGACACTGTGCGGGGAGCCCCTGCCTTTCCTGGGGGTGATGCTCAGCATTGCGGCCCAGAAGGCCACACACAGGGCAGAGCAGGCTGGCTTTCTGACCTGGCACAGTCATTTCTCTTAAACTGTTAATTTCCATGATTCAAACATTTGATCTTTTAAAAATGTGTTCATTCTTTCTGACTGATCTGGGCAAACCTGGCAGTATTGTGATGGGTTAATGATTCAAGAGATTCTCTCCACAAGCTTCCACTGTCTCCATCTCCCTCATCAGCACACACAGTCCTTCTGGGAGGGAATGAGTCCACGTGCCTCTCCTTCCATTGTCTGACCCCGCTTGGAGTTTACCAATGAAAAAAGGCTATCTTTCACAGTTTTTCACAGAGTGGCAAAGGGTCCCGCTCAACCACTGGTGCCAAAACGTTTCAGAGAAGCGAGGATCCTCTTTGTCTTCCAGTAGAGATGCAGTTTGTGGCTATGTGTTTGCAAATGCATGCACATATTTAGTATACCTATATGGACACACACAGCCGTGAAAAGCTGTGAAATGAAAATCACCAGCAGGAATTGGATAGAGCATTCTTTTTATCAAGAGGTGGCAGGGCTACAGATCCCATGGACAGAGGAGCCTGGAGGCTTCTATGGTCCTACGGGTCCATAGGGTTGCAAAGAGTTGGACACGACTGAAGTGACTTCGCACACATCACAAGGATACTAGAAATCCTTTGACATTCTCAAAATGTAAAGTGGTTCATGTAAGAGCGGCATGATCCTTTCAGAAGATATTTCAGATAGCTGTCTGCCCAGAATCCTAATGACATAGTTAAATAGACGTTACTCAGCTGTGTTTCTTCCTTCCAAGATTTTCAGTTCTTCAAGAGCTCTGTCCCATTACATAAGTAATAATACATATCAAACTTCATGGATGTTTTAAAACACGGATATTTCTGGAGTATGTACATTGTTTTAAAACAATTTCAGCACATGCACTAAATTAATCTTAGGGAAATTTTCTAGCTGACTATAGGAAAGATACATCATTATATTTGTGCATCCACAGAAATGTAGCTAGAAATACAATATCTGCTGGGTGTAGGAGCTTTTTATTTCTGAAATTAGTGTAGAAAACCATTTCTAAATGACACCAGTAAGTCAATGAGGTGTCCCTTCTGTGTTCCTTTTTACATGTCCAAGCAGGGCAATGGTAAAGAATCGTCCTGCCAGTGCAGGGGTTGAAGGAGACACGGGTTCAGTCCCTGAGTGGGGAAGATCCCCTGGAGGAAGAAATGGAAAGCCATTCTAGTATTCTTGCCTAGAAAACCCATGGACAGAGGAACCTGGCGGGCTATAGTCCTCAGGGTCCGTTGAACACGACTGAGCACACACACACTCACTCATGCACACTCTGTGTTCCCGCTTGTAAGGCAGATAGGAAACTACCTAGAAGGCCTCTTAACTCCTAGTGAGCTCTAGACAATAGGACAAATGCCCTGACTTGTAGACACACAGCACCCATGTGACTACAAGATGTTCTGATTTTTCTTCAGATAACATTGATCACTTCCCTTGTTCTCTTGGGTATATAACTTGTCATTGAGTGAACAGAGCACAGCCAGACGTGAAATCTTCTCTGAGGCTTTTGTTAATGTGAAATTTTACCAAGTGTTTTACGTCTAGACACTTTTGGTCTGAGAATTACAACCTATAATTGTTAGGAACTCAGTGTTGGGCTATAATAATGTAAGCAAACCAAATGACTACATCACTTCCTTCTTAAGTCAAACCAGACTGAAACCAATGTGATAAGAGCTTTGGGAAGGGGAAAACAGGCAGTACATACATACATACATGTAATTGCCTAGTATACAAAAAAGACTGGTAGCTTTAATTTCTTATTAATAACAGTGAAGACTTTCAAGTATAGTAGCTTCAAATACCCTTGCTGCTGTGCCAAGCATGTAACATACAAACTTTTTTTTTAATAAAAGTTTAAAGAAAGTATTGCAAAGTATTTAACTTGGTCTTTGCCAAGAGAAGTTAAATGAAGATGTGATCATGAAGGTTACAACCTGACACATTTTTTAGCAGTGAAATTACGCAAAGTTTAAATATATGTAAGACCCATGTATGTATATGGCCTATACATTGTGATAAGGTCTATTGTTGAAATTGGTATTGTGAGTAGATTTGTAATCTTTATATCAATTTTTGTAAATAATATGTTCAATAGAATAGACAAAGAAATGAACTAGACACTATTTTCATTTGAGAGTGCACCTCTATTGAGTGGAATTATAATTTCCTCATTATTTTATGTGAAACAAGCTATGCTCACACCAGTCTTGGTTCTGCTGAGCTTCTCGCTAAATTTCTTACTATTCTTCCTCCAGCTTCACCACATCTAATACTCAAGATTACTGCATTGATATCAGAAATCTGAGTATGTTGAATGATAGTGTTCAGTTCAGTTCAGTCCCTCAGTCGTGTGCGACTCTTTGCGACCCCATGAATGGCAGCACGCCAGGCCTCTCTGTCCATCACCAACTCCCGGAATTCACTCAAACCCATGTCCATCAAGTCGGTGATGCCATCCAGCCATCTCATCCTCTGTCATCCCCTGCTCTTCCTGCCCACAATCCCTCCAGCATCAGGGTCTTTTCTAATGAATCAACTCTTTGCATGAGATGGCCAAAGTATTGGAGTTTCAACTTCAGCATTAGTCCTTCCAATGAACACCCAGGACTGATCTCCTTTAGAATGGACTGGTTGGATCTCCTTGCAGTCCAAGGGACTTTCAAGAGTCTTCTCCAACACCACAGTTCAAAAGCATCAATTCTTCAGCACTCAGCCTTTTTCACAGTCCAACTCTCCCATCCATACATGGCTAATGGAAAACCCATAGTCTTGACTAGACGGACCTTTTTATGGCAAAGTAATGTCTCTGCTTTTGAATATGCTATCTAGGTTGGTCATAAGGTTCCTTCCAAGGAGTAAGTGTCTTTTAATTTCATGGCTGCAGTCACCATCTGCAGTGATTTTGGAGCACCCAAAAAATAAAGTCTGACACTGTTTCCACTGTTTCCCCATCTATTTCCCATGAAGTGATGGGACCGGATGCCATGATCTTCGTTTTCTGAATGTTGAGCTTTAAGTCAACTTTTTCACTCTCCTCTTTCATCAAGAGGCTTTTTAGCTCCTCTTCACTTTCTGCCATAAGGGTGGTGTCATCTGCATATCTGAGGTTATTGATATTTCTCCTGGCAATCTTGATTCCAGCTTGTGCTTCTTCCAGCCCAGCATAGTATGCAATGTTTTGGGGTCTGTTTCTAAGTGCAATTCATTCTAGTAATTTCTTGAGAGATGGAAGAATAAACTTGTTCCATTCTGAAACTCACCTTTGTACAAAGTGAATATGTACTAAGAATATGGAAAGGCTGCCCCCACATTGTCCTCACTTTACTTTAAAATCACTCAACTTTGACAGGCATGCTCTGTCATACTCTATCAGATTGCTACATGTGAGAAGGGGGGTCTCTCTCTCTAAGTGGGAAATATAGTAAATGAGATTCTGTAGAATAGCAGGCATGCAACTAGAAAAATACAGAGACAGATTTACCAGGGGGGCAGAAAGAGATGTTTGGACCTACACTGCATTAAGCAGTCAAGTCGCTCAGTCATGTCAGACTCTTTGCAACCCTATGGACTGTAGCCTGCCAGGTTCCTCCATTCATGGGATTTTCCAGGCCAGAGTACTGAAGTGGGTTGCATTGCCCTCCTCTAGGGGATCTTTCCTACACAGGGATCAAACCCAGGTCTTCCACACTGCAGGCAGACTCTTTACTCTCTAAGGTACCAGGAAAGCCCAACACTGAATATATTCCCCTGAGAATGAAATGTTCCTGTCAGCTTTCTCATTCACACCTATTCCCTTTTATAAATGCATTTTTCCTGTTCCCCAAAAATGGTTCAACTAGGGCATCATATGAAAATCCAGTGCTTTGAATAATGATGCTAAGATTATTTTCTGACAGTGACAATGTTTCTGAGTCTCACTCTATGAAGAAGCAGGTCAAATGGGCATATGTTGTAAGTGTGATAGAAATGGGGAGGGGAAAACTGACCAAAATTTCTTTCTTTCCTGTTTTCATTGACTCCCATTGTGTGGTACCCTGATGAGCTTCATCTAGAGATGAAGTGGTCTAAGGAAACATGGATGGCAGCATGATAAAAATTTGAGAGGTTACATATGGACAGAATCTGCAGGGAGGCTACTAAAAAAATCCACATGTTGCATGCTTTAACTAGATGTTAAAAAAAAAAAAGAATTAGTTCCTAAGAGCATATGTTTCTCACTGAAATTTATCCCCCGGGTCCTCATGCACAGGATACGAGTGATGTATCAATTATTGTTTGTTTAGTCATTCAGTCATGTCCAACTCTGTGACATCATGGACTGTAGCACACCAGGCTTCGCTGTCCTTCACTATCTCCTAGAGTTTGCCCAAGTTCATGTCCATTGAGTTGATGATGCCATCCAACTGTCTCATCCTCTGTTGNTTTTTTTTTAATAAAAGTTTAAAGAAAGTATTGCAAAGTATTTAACTTGGTCTTTGCCAAGAGAAGTTAAATGAAGATGTGATCATGAAGGTTACAACCTGACACATTTTTTAGCAGTGAAATTACGCAATAGTTTAAATATATGTAAGACCCATGTATGTATATGGCCTATACATTGTGATAAGGTCTATTGTTGAAATTGGTATTGTGAGTAGATTTGTAATCTTTATATCAATTTTTGTAAATAATATGTTCAATAGAATAGACAAAGAAATGAACTAGACACTATTTTCATTTGAGAGTGCACCTCTATTGAGTGGAATTATAATTTCCTCATTATTTTATGTGAAACAAGCTATGCTCACACCAGTCTTGGTTCTGCTGAGCTTCTCGCTAAATTTCTTACTATTCTTCCTCCAGCTTCACCACATCTAATACTCAAGATTACTGCATTGATATCAGAAATCTGAGTATGTTGAATGATAGTGTTCAGTTCAGTTCAGTCCCTCAGTCGTGTGCGACTCTTTGCGACCCCATGAATGGCAGCACGCCAGGCCTCTCTGTCCATCACCAACTCCCGGAATTCACTCAAACCCATGTCCATCAAGTCGGTGATGCCATCCAGCCATCTCATCCTCTGTCATCCCCTGCTCTTCCTGCCCACAATCCCTCCAGCATCAGGGTCTTTTCTAATGAATCAACTCTTTGCATGAGATGGCCAAAGTATTGGAGTTTCAACTTCAGCATTAGTCCTTCCAATGAACACCCAGGACTGATCTCCTTTAGAATGGACTGGTTGGATCTCCTTGCAGTCCAAGGGACTTTCAAGAGTCTTCTCCAACACCACAGTTCAAAAGCATCAATTCTTCAGCACTCAGCCTTTTTCACAGTCCAACTCTCCCATCCATACATGGCTAATGGAAAACCCATAGTCTTGACTAGACGGACCTTTTTATGGCAAAGTAATGTCTCTGCTTTTGAATATGCTATCTAGGTTGGTCATAAGGTTCCTTCCAAGGAGTAAGTGTCTTTTAATTTCATGGCTGCAGTCACCATCTGCAGTGATTTTGGAGCACCCAAAAAATAAAGTCTGACACTGTTTCCACTGTTTCCCCATCTATTTCCCATGAAGTGATGGGACCGGATGCCATGATCTTCGTTTTCTGAATGTTGAGCTTTAAGTCAACTTTTTCACTCTCCTCTTTCATCAAGAGGCTTTTTAGCTCCTCTTCACTTTCTGCCATAAGGGTGGTGTCATCTGCATATCTGAGGTTATTGATATTTCTCCTGGCAATCTTGATTCCAGCTTGTGCTTCTTCCAGCCCAGCATAGTATGCAATGTTTTGGGGTCTGTTTCTAAGTGCAATTCATTCTAGTAATTTCTTGAGAGATGGAAGAATAAACTTGTTCCATTCTGAAACTCACCTTTGTACAAAGTGAATATGTACTAAGAATATGGAAAGGCTGCCCCCACATTGTCCTCACTTTACTTTAAAATCACTCAACTTTGACAGGCATGCTCTGTCATACTCTATCAGATTGCTACATGTGAGAAGGGGGGTCTCTCTCTCTAAGTGGGAAATATAGTAAATGAGATTCTGTAGAATAGCAGGCATGCAACTAGAAAAATACAGAGACAGATTTACCAGGGGGGCAGAAAGAGATGTTTGGACCTACACTGCATTAAGCAGTCAAGTCGCTCAGTCATGTCAGACTCTTTGCAACCCTATGGACTGTAGCCTGCCAGGTTCCTCCATTCATGGGATTTTCCAGGCAAGAGTACTGAAGTGGGTTGCATTGCCCTCCTCTAGGGGATCTTTCCTACTCAGGGATCAAACCCAGGTCTTCCACACTGCAGGCAGACTCTTTACTCTCTAAGGTATCAGGAAAGCCCAACACTGAATATATTCCCCTGAGAATGAAATGTTCCTGTCAGCTTTCTCATTCATACCTATTCCCTTTTATAAATGCATTTTTCCTGTTCCCCAAAAATGATTCAACTAGGGCATCATATGAAAACCCAGTGCTTTGAATAATGATGCTAAGATTATTTTCTGACAGTGACAATGTTTCTGAGTCTCACTCTATGAAGAAGCAGGTCAAATGGGCATATGTTTTAAGTGTGATAGAAATGGGAAGGGGAAGACTGACCAAAATTTCTTTCTTTCCTGTTTTCATTGACTCCCGTTGTGTGGTACCCTGATGAGCTTCATCTAGAGATGAAGTGGTCTAAGGAAACATGGATGGCAGCATGATAAAAATTTGAGAGGTTACATATGGACAGAATCTGCAGGGAGGCTACTAAAAAAATCCACATGTTGCATGCTTTAACTAGATGTTAAAAAAAAAAAAGAATTAGTTCCTAAGAGCATATGTTTCTCACTGAAATTTATCCCCTGGGTCCTCATGCACAGGATACGAGTGATGTATCAATTATTGTTTGTTTAGTCATTCAGTCATGTCCAACTCTGTGACATCATGGACTGTAGCACACCAGGCTTCGCTGTCCTTCACTATCTCCTAGAGTTTGCCCAAGTTCATGTCCATTGAGTTGATGATGCCATCCAACTGTCTCATCCTCTGTTACCTCTTTGCTTTCTATGCTCAATTTTTCCCAGCATCAGGATCTTTTTCAGTGAGTCAGTTTCAGCTTCAGCATCTGTCTTTCCAATGAATATTCAGGGTTTATTTCCTTGATGATTGATCCCTTTTGATCTCTTGCTGTCCAAGGGACTCTCAAGAGCCTTCTCCAACACCACAGTTCAAAAGCATCAATTCCTTGTCACTCAGCTTTCTTTATGGTCCAACTCACATCCATACAGGACTACTCAAAAAAATATAGCTTTGACTAGATGGACTTATGTTGGCAGTGATGTCTCTACTTTTTAATATGCTGTCTAGGTTTGTCATAGCTTTTCTTCCAAGGAGGAAGCATCTTTTAATTTCATGACTGCAGTCACCATCTGCAGTGATTTTGGAGCCCAAGAAAATGAAGTCTGTCACTGTTTCCATTGTTTCCCCATCTATTTGCCATAAATAGGACTAGATGCCATGATCTTAGTGTTTTGAAAGTTGAGTTTTAAGCCAGCCTTTTCATTCTCCTCTTTCACTTTCATCAAGAGGCTGTTTACTTCTTCTTCACTTTCTGCCATAAGGCTAGTGTCATCTGCATATCTGAGGTTATTGGTATTTCTTCCTGCAATCTTGATTCCAACTTGTGCTTCATCCAGCCCAGAGTTTCTCATGATGTCCTCTGCATATGAATTAAATAAGCAGGGTGACAATATACAGCCTTGATGTACTCCTTTCCCAATATGTAACCAGTTTGTTGTTCCACGGCCAGTTCTAACCTTTGCCTCTTGATCTGAATATAGGTTCCTTAGGAGGCAGGGAAGGTGATCTGGTATTTCCATTTCTTTAAGCATTTTGCACAGGTTGTTGTGATCCACACAGTCAAAGGCTTTCATGTAGTCAAAGAAGCAGAAATCGATGTTTATCTGGAATTCCATTGCTTTTTCTGTGATCCAACAGATGTTGGCAATTTGATCTCTGGTTCCTCTACCTTTTCTAAATGCAGCTTGTCCATCTGAAAGTTCTCAGTTCACATACTGTTAAATCCTAGCTTGGAGAATTTTGAGTATTACCTTGCTAGCATGTGAAATGAGTGCTCTTGCGTGGTAGTTTGAACATTGTTTGTCATTGCCTTTCTTTTGGATTGAAATGAAAACTGCCATGATTTTATACTCAGTGACATGTTTGCAGGGAGACCAAAAATCGAGTCCCTCACTGTCATTGCTATCACATTCCTCTCTCACTGTTGGTGTGAGGGGTAAAGTCTATAAACACCGGACCACAAGTTTAGCCCTTGAATGTTCTTAATGATTAACTAGAATAGGTCATACTCTCCACTGCCCTCAACCAACATTCAACCTCATTCATTAGATCTCACATATGAATGAGTTCATGCCACTTCAGTGATTTAAAGTATTATTTGACACTTTCCCTTCTTATTCACAATGCGTTATACAATTCATTAAAGAGAATTTGAATGAATTTATTTTAATGTGTTATCACATTATTTGGGCTTCCCTGGTGTCTGAGTGATAAAGAATCTGCCTTCCAATTCAGGAGACACGGGTTCAGTCCCTGGGTTAGAAAGATCCCCTGGAGAAGGAAATAGCAACTCACTCCAGTATTCTTGCCTGGGAAATCTCATGGACAGAGGAGCCTAGTGGCTACAGTCCATGGGGTCACAAAGATTTGGGCATGACTTAGCAACTAAACAACAACAATAATAAACCACGTCATTTTATACTTAAATTTATTTAAAACTTCAAAACACACTATCACTAAAGAAAACAATCCTTAACATTTTTCTGGTAACTTTGTTTTCATTCTAGTGAGAAGATGTTTTATTATTATATACTCTGTGTTTTATTAATTAGATGACTTTTATCTCAATATATATATATATTTCTTAAGTGCCTCTGCCCCACCCACTCCAATCTTTGTTTTATATATTTCTATATTTGAGATAATCATAGATTTACATGCAATTGTAAGGAACAAGATTTTGTGTATACTTTACCCAATTTCTCCAAAGGTAACATCTTACAAAATGGTAGCAGAGGGACACTGCCAGGAAATTCACCTTGAAACTGTCCAGATGCAGAGGATAAGTACCCCTCAGTGAAGTGAAAGTCGCTCAGTCGTGTCTGACTCTTTGCAACCCGATGGACTACATAGTCCATGGAATTCTCCAGCCGGAATACTGGTGCGGGTAGCCTTTCCCTTCTCCTGGGAATCTTCCCAACCCAGGGATCGAACTCAGGTCTCCCTCACTCCAGGCGGATTCTTTACCAGTTGAGCCACAAGGGAAGCCTGAGTATATTGGAGTGGGTAGCCTATCCCTTCTCCAGGGTATCTTCCCAACCCAGGAATCGAACCGGGGTCTCCTGCATTGCAGAAGCCAGGAGGGAAGCCCAAGAATCCCTCATGTGATCCTTTAATGATAATGCTCACCTTCCTCCTGTCCCAACCCTCCTTAATTATTGGCCACAGATAACCCATTCCCCTTTTCAAGGAGTTTGTCTTTTCAAAAATGTTGAAGTCATACAGTATGTAATCTATTTTGGATTGACTGTTTTCTACTCTGCATGATTCTCTGGAGAGCCATCCAAGTGTTAAAAGCCAATAGTCCATTTCTTTTTATTGTTGAGTAGCAAATACATGGCATAGATGTTCTACAATCTGGAAACCATTCACCTCTTGAAGGACATATGAGTTATTTCCAGTTTGTGATTAAGTAAGTGTATATATGTGTATGCATGTATATATATGGGCTTCCCAGGTGATTGATACTCGTGGTAAAGAGTCTACCTGCCAATGCAAGAGACGTGGATTTGATGCCTAGGTCAGGAAGATCTGTTGAAGGAGGAAATAGCAACCTACTCTAGTATTTTTGCCTGGAGAATCCAGTGGACAGAGGAGCCTGGCGGGCTACAGGCCATGAAGTCACAAAGAGTCGGACACAACTGAAGTGACTGTGTGTGTGTGTGTGTGTGTGTGTATATTAATATATACATGCATATATATATTCATATATATTCTGCTACAGATTTTGTGTGAGCATAAATGTTCAGTTCTCTGGGGTAAATACTGCTCAGGAGGATTATTGCTTTGTCATATGATTGCATGTTTAATTTTTTAAGAAACTTGTTACATGGTTTTCCAAAATGACTCTGCCCACTAGTGATTTATGAGCAATGCATTTTCTCCACACTCAGCCAACATTTGGTATTTTCACTATTTTTTATTTTAGACCTTGTGAATAGATATGTAGTAATATTTCTTTATGTTTTTTATTAACATTTTCCAAATTACTAATGATATTGAACATCTTTTCATTTGCTTATTTGCCATCTGTATATTTTTTAGATGAAATAACACTTTGTTTTTTGCCTGTTTTCTAGTTAAATTATTTGTTCTTTTGCTATTGAGTCTTTTAAAGTGCTTTTTTTTTTAATATACTGCAGACAGTTGTCCTTGTCATATATGTGGTTTGCCAATATTTTCTAGTAGTCTCCAGCATGTCTTTTCGTTTCTTACCTGTGTCCTTCACGGACTGAAAGTTTGTAATTTTTATGATGTCTGATAGAACACTTTTTCCTTTTATGGATTGTGCTTTTGGTGTCCCCTCTGGGGGGTCGCACAGAGTCAGACATGACTGAAGCAACCTAGCAGCAGCAGCAGCTAGGAACTTTGGCTAGTCCAAGACCCTAAAGGTTTCCCCCTGTTTTCTTCTAAACAGTGTGCACTTTTACATTTTATGTTTATGTCTTTGATTAATATCGAGTTAATTATTCTATAGGACATTGGACTTCTGTAGGGTGTTACATAAAGTTTTTGCTTGTGGACTTCCAGTTGTTCAAGCACCATTCATTGAAAGGCTTTCATTATTCCACTGAGTTTCTTTTGTACCTTTCAAAAATCATTTGGGCATATTTACAGGAGTCTGAGTTCTCTGTTTTGATTCAGTGATGGATGAGTCTGCCCTCTGTTAACACCACCTGGTTTTGGTTACTGTAGCCACAAAGCAAGTCTTAAAAACCAGTGTACTGATTTATTCATTTTCAGAATTTCTGCTATTTTATTCTTGTTCAATATTATTTAAGCTGTTCCTTTTTTTCTTTGGCTTTCCATTAAAATTTTAGAAGAATCTTGTTTATATCTAAAAAAAAATCTTGCTAGGATTATGATGAAAACTGTCTTAAACCTACATAAAATTTGGGGAGAGTTGATGTCTTTCAATATTGCGTCTTCCAATCTCTCAACATAATATATTTCTGTATTTAAGTTTTTATTCATTTCTTTCTTCAACATTATACAGTTTTCAGGACACAGTCTTGTACCTATTTTGTTACTTCTAAGTATTCTTCTGGCTGATTGTAAACAGCACTGTATCTTTAATTTTGGTGTCCACATGTTCAATGCCAGCATGTATAAATAAAGTTGAATTTTCTGTGTCTATTGTATATACCGCATGCTTGCTAACTTCAACTATTAGCTCTAGGAGTTTTCTTACAGATTCCTTGGCATAACATATATAGATAATTGCATCATTTGGAAATAGATGGGATTTTATTTCTTTCCTTTCTAATCTGTATGGTTTTATTTCTTTTTCTTGGCTTATTACACTGGCTAAGTTTTCTGGCACACTGCTGAACGAAAGGGATGAAATCATACATACCTTTCTGCCTATTCTCAGTCTTAGGGGGAAATATTCACTCTTCCCTCAATAAATATAATGTTAGATGTAGGTTCTTTTTTTTAAATTAATTTTTATTTTTAGTTTGTTTTGCTTTACAATACTGTATTCGTTTTGCTATACATTGACATGAATCAGCCACGAGTGTACATGAACTCCCAATCCCGACCCCCACCTCCTCCCTCCCGCCCCACACCCTCTCTCTGGATTATCCCCGTGCATCAGTCCCAAGCATCCTGCATCCTGCATTGAGGTAATTACTGTCAATTTGGAGAAGTTTTCAACCTCTGTTCATATTTTATTAAAATTTTTGTCATAACTTCATATTTAAATTAGTCAAATGTTTTTTTTCCTACATGGATTATTGCAATCATGTGATTTTACTCTACAGCCTGTTATTACGGCAGATACATTGGTTGATTTTCAAGTACTGAACTGCATATACATCCCTGGAGTAAACCCTACTTGGTCTTGTTGAATAATTCTTCATATATATTGCTTCCTTTATTTTCTCTTATTTTGTTAAGGATTTTCACATCTTTATATATGAGGGATATTGGTTGTTTTCTTTTTCTGTACTGCCTTTGTCTATCAGAGTATCTTAGCTTGGTCTGCTACGCCAAAATACCAGTAGATTGGGTGGCTTAAGCAACATTCATTCATCTTCCTGCATTTCTAGAAGATGGGCTTCTATGTCAGGGTGAGGTATGATCGAGTTCTTAGGAAGACTTCCCTCCGGACACCTGTCCTCTGGCTCCGTGCTCACATGGCCTTATCTTAGTGTTTGTATGTGGAGGAAGGAGAGGGAGAGACTTTCTCTTCTGTTCTCTTTCCATAAGGCCACCTGTCCTGTTGGATTAGCATCCCGACCTTGTGAACTGGGGCACACCAGGCCTCCTTGTCCATCACCAACTCCCAGAGTTTACTGTAACTCATTTCCATTGAGTCGATGATGCCATCCAACCATCTCATCCTCTGTCATACCCTTCTCTGCCTGCTCTCACACTTTGCCAGCATCAGGGTCTTTTCAAATGAGTCAGCTCTTCGCATCAGGTGGCCAAAGTATTGTAGTTTCAGCTTCAACATCAATGAACACCCAGGACTGATTTCCTTTAGGATGGACTGGTTGGATCTCCTTGGAGCCCAAGGGACTCTCAAGAGTCTTCTCCAACACCACAGTTCAAAAGCATCAATTCTTCGGCGCTCAGCCTTTTTCACAGTCCAACTCTCACATCCATACATGACTACTGGAAAAACCATAGCCTTGACTAGATGAAACTTTGTTGACAAAGTAATGTTTCTGCTTTTTAATATGCTGTCTAGATTGGTCATAACTTCCCAAGGAGTAAGTATCTTTTAATTTCATGGCTGCAATCACCATCTGCAGTGATCTTGGAGCTCAGAAAAATAAAGTCAGCCACTGTTTCCATTGTTTCCCCACCTATTTACCATGAAGTAGTGGAACCAGATGCCATGATCTTAGTTTTCTGAATGTTGAGCTTTAAGCCAACTTTTTCACTCTCCACTTCTACTTTCATCAAGAGACTCTTTAGTTCCTCTTCACTTTCTGCCATAAGGGTGGTTCTCTGCATATCTGAGGTTATTGATATTTTTCAAAGCAATCTTTATTCCACCTTGTGTTTCTTCCAGCCTGACATTTCACATGATGTATTCTGCTTAGAAGTTAAATAAGCAGGGTGACAATATCCAGCCTTGACATGCTCCTTTTCCTATTTGGAACCAATCTGTTATTCCATGTCCAGTTCTAACTGTTGCTTCCTGATTCTCAAGAGGCAGGTCAGGTGGTCTGGTATTCCCATCTCTTTCAGAATTTTCCACAGTTTATTGTGATCCACACAGTCAAAGGCTTTGGCATAGTCAGTAAAGCAGAAATAGATGTTTTCTAAACTCTCTTGCTTTTTCCATGATCCAGCAAATGTTGGCAATTTGATCTCTGGTTCGTATGCCTTTTCTAAAACATGCTTGAACATCTGGAAGTTCACAGTTCACATATTGCTGAAGCCTGGCTTAGAAAATTTTGAACATTACTTTGCTAGGATGTGAGATGAATGCAATTGTGCAGTAGTTTGAACATTCTTTGGCATTGCCTTTCTTTGGGATTAGAATGAAATCTGACCTTTTCCAGTTCTGTGGCCACTGCTGAGTTTTCCAAATTTGCTGACATATTGAGTGCAGCACTTTCACAGCATCATCTTTTAGCATTTGAAATAGCTCAACTGGAATTCCATTATCTCCTCTAGCTTTGTTCATAGTGATGCTTCCTAAGGCCCACTTGACTACACATCCAGGATGTCTGGCTCTAGGTGAATCACACCATCATGATTATCTGGGTCATGAAGATCTTTTTTGTACAGTTCTTCTGTGTATTCTTGCCACCTCTTCTTAATATCTTCTGCTTCTGTTAGGTCCATACCATTTCTGTCCTTTATTGAGCCCATCTTTGCATGAAATGTTCCCTTGGTATCTCTAATTTTCTTGAAGAGATCTCTAGTCTTTCCCATTCTATTGTTTCCTCTGTTTCTTTCCATTGTTCTCTGAGGAAGCCTTTCTTATCTCTCTTTGCTATTCTTTGGAACTCTGCATTAGATGGATATATCTTTCCTTTTCTCCTTTGCTTTTCATTTCCCTTCTTTCACAGCTATTTGTAAGGCCTCCCCAGACAGCCATTTTGCTTTTTGCATTTGTTTTTCTTGGGAATGGTCTTGAGTCCTGTCTCCTGTACAGTGTCACCAACCTCCATCCATAGTTCATCAGGAATTCTGTCTATCAGATCTAGTCCCTTAAATCTATTTCTCACTTCCACTTATAATCATATGGGATTTGATTTAGATCATATCTGAATGGCCTAGTGGTTTTCCCCACTTTCTTCAATTTAAGTCTGAATTTGGCAATAAGGAGTTCTTTATATGAGCCCCAGTCTGCTCCTAGTCTTGTTTTTGCTGACTCTATAGAGCTTCTCCATCTTTGGCTGCAAAGAATGTAATCAATCTGATTTCAGTATCGATCATCTGGTGAGGTCCATGTATAGAATATTCTCCTGTGCTGTTGGAAGAGGGTGTTTGCTATGACCAGTGCATTCTCTTGGCAAAACTCAATTAGCCTTTGCCCTGCTTCATTCTCCAAGGCCAAATTTGCCTGTTACTCCAGGTATCTCTTGACTTCCTACTTTTGAATTCCAGTCCCCTATAATGAAAACAACATCTTTTTTGGGTGTTAGTTCTAAAAGGTCTTGTAGGTCTTCATAGAACCATTCAACTTCAGCTTCTTCAGCATTACTGGTCAGGGCATAGACAGATTTCCATGATATTGAATGGTTTGCCTTGGAAACGAACAGTGATCATTCTGTCATTTTTGAGATTGCATCCAAGCACTGCATGTTGGACTCTTGTTAACTATGATGGCTACTCCATTTCTTCTAAGTCCTTCCTGCCCACAGTTCAGTTCAGTTCAGTCGCTCAGTCGTGTCCAACTCTTTGCAACCCCATGAATCGCAGCATGTCAGGCTTCCCTGTCCATCACCAACTCCCGGAGTTCATTCAGACTCGCGTCCATCGAGTCCATGATGCCATCCAGCCATCTCATCCTCTGTCGTCCCCTTCTCCTCCTCCCCCAATCCCTCCCAGCATCAGAGTCTTTTCCAATGAGTCAACTCTTCGCATGAAGTGGCCAAAGTACTGGAGCTTCAGCTTCAGCATCATTCCTTCCAAAGAAATCCCAGGGCTGATCTCCTTCAGAATGGACTGGTTGGATCTCCTTGCAGTCCAAGGGACTCTCAAGAGTTTTCTCCAACACCCTAGTTCAAAAGCATCAATTCTTCGGCACTCAGCCTTCTTCACAGTCCAACTCTCACATCCATACATGACTACTGGAAAAACCATAGCCTTGACTAGACGGACCTTTTTTGGCAAAGTAATATCTCTGCTTTTGAATATGCTATCCAGGTTGGTCATAACTTTTCTTCCAAGCAGTAAGCGTCTTTTAATTTCATGGCTGCAGTCACCATCTGCAGTGACTTTGGAGCCCAGAAAAATAAAGTCTGACACTGTTTCCACTGCTTCCCCATCTATTTCCCATGGAGTGATGGGATCGGATGCCATGATCTTCATTTTCTGAATGTTGAGCTTTAAGTCAACTTTTTCACCCTCCTCTTTCACTTTCATCAAGAGGCTTTTTAGTTCCTCCTCACTTTCTGCCATAAGGATGGTGTCACCTACATATCTGAGGTTATTGATATTTCTCCCAGCAATCTTGATTCTAGCTTGTGTTTCTTCCAGTCCAACGTTTCTCATGATGTACTCTGCATATAAGTTAAATAGGCAGGGTGACAATATACAGCCTTGACTTACTCCTTTTCCTATTTGGAACCAGTCTGTTGCTCCATGTCCAGTTCTAACTGTTGCTTCCTGACCTGCATACAGACTTCTCAAGAGGCAGGTCAGGTGGTCTGATCTCTCTCAGAATTTTCCACAGTTTATTGTGATCCACACAGTCAAAGGCTTTGTTTTTTCCCCATGATCCAACGGATGTTGGCAATTTGATCTCTGGTTCCTCTGCCTTTTCTAAAACCAACTTGAACATCTGGAGGTTCTAATGGTCATCTGAGTTAAATTCACCCATTCCAGTCCATTTAGGGTGAATCAGACATTGACTCTTAAGGCAGGCAAAAGAATTCCTCTGTAAAACCACCCAGGCCTGGACATTTCCTTTGGGAGAGTTTTAATAATTACAGGGTCATTCACATTGATCTGTTTCATTGAGTAAGTTGCAGTCCTGTGTTTGTTTAAAGAAAGTAACAAGTTTCATTTTAGTTGTCAAATTTATACCTATAGTTTTTATGGCATTTTTTAAAATGTCTGTGAGGTTTCAAGTAATACCTGCTATTTTATTATTGATATTAGATATCTGTGTCTTTTCTTATCCTGCCCATTTCTTTGGAGCAAGTTGGGTCATTTCTGCTACATTTGTTAATTTTTTTTATCTTTTCCAAGAGGAAACTTTGTTTCATTCTTTTTCTGTTTTCATTTAAACTGATTCTGGTGCTTTTAATTTTTTGCCTTCTGTTGGCTTTTGGTTTATTTTACTATACCTTTTTGAAGCTCTTTAGATGGGTACTTGGATTACAAATGTGAGAATTTTCCTCTTTTCTGTGTATGCTTTTAGTGCCATTCTTTCCCATCTCAGCACTGCTGATTTTGATATCTTGGATTTTGTATTCTCATTCAGTTTAATGTATTTTTTTAAATGACCTTGTGACTTCTTTGATCCATGGATTATTTGGAAGTGTTATGTTTAGCAGCTGGTGATTGTCTTTTCTTTTTTTTTTAATATAAATTTACTTATTTTAATTGGAGGTTAATTACTTTACAATATTGTACGAGGGTGGGATGATTTGGGAGAATGGTGATTGTCTTTTCATTTTTCTCTTATTAGCTTCTGGTTTGATTCTGCAACTACAGTGGTTGTAGTCAAACATTTGAAGTGAAGTGAAGTCGCTCAGTCGTGTCCGACTCTTTGCGACCCCATGGACTGTAGCCTACCAGGCTCCTCCCTCCATGGGATTCTCCAGGCAAGAGTACTGGAGTGGGTTGCCATTTCCTTCTCCAGGGGATCTTCCCAATCCAGGGATTGAACCTGGGTCTCCCGCATTCCAGCAGACACTTTAACCTCTGAGCTACCAGGGAAGCCCCAGTCAAACATTTACTACCATAGGATTCCTGGCAAGACAGAGTTTCTCCTAATAGGAATGAATGCTCAAGTTAGCTTTTTTTTTTTTTTTTTTTTGTGAATCATAGGTTTGTGTTCAGACTGTACTAAACCAGGTATCTGTAGAGAGACTGCTTAATTAGCAAACTTTAGGTAAAATATAAACTGATGAAACATCTCTTTGGCCTTTTGAAAAGTTCTTCATTTGTAAAGTATTGTGCATATCATTATACTAGTTCACTCCTTCAGAGTTCTGACTTTATCATCATTAAGATATCTAAATGTATCCCAACTTAGTGATAATTGAAACATATAACTTACAATCTAAAAAATCTATCTTGAAAACCAAATATTAAAATCAATTCATTTGACTTCTGTTCAAGGCAATCATTGACTCTTATTTCTGATGCTGTGACTAATATATGTTTTCTCTTCAAGAGAAACTGATGTGTTGTATGGAAATAGTAAAAGATAAGCACATTAATAATGAGATGTGACTATACACTGATCCCTTAGAAAAATAACTCAAGAGCAAATGGAATGTTAATCTGTGTCGCGGGTATAAAGCTGAGTGCATCATTTCAAGTTCCACGCATTGTGTTTAATCAATGGTGTATTGTACATTTCCTTCAGGAAAGGATCTTTTCGAAAATTGTTTAAATAAGCAAGTTCTGGTATTGGAATGTGCTTCATTTCAATGAACTGGCAACACCTGGTGTACAGGTCATGTAATTGTTCAATGACTTATGTTAAATAAATAGGCCACGGTGGAAAGAAGAATTGAGTGACTTCATCAAATACGCTACAAAAACAAGTTCATACTTTTTAACCGTATTCACGTCTTTTTGAAACTCAGGTTGTCGGGATTTCAACTGCCTTCCTCCATCGTCAGCAGCGGCTCCATCCTTACTCTGTGGTTCACGACAGACTTCGCTGTGAGTGCCCAGGGATTCAAAGCGCTGTATGAAGTAAGGTGCTTGCTGTGAACCACCACACCCACTGTGCAGATGGCTTCACACTGGCCAGGAAGGCTGTTCACACAAACCAAAGCTGCTGCTTCCCAGGTGGTTCTAATGGTTCAAATGTTTGACTTCTGCGTTTTGATGCTGGGAGAATGCTATTTACGGTAATGGCTCAAATTTCTGGCACAATACGTGTGTTGACAATTTTCCTTTGTTGCTAGAGCTTTTTCATTGGAAGAACAGTTTTCTTTTGATGTGTGGCAGTGAAGTTTTGAGTCTTTAGGGTGTTAATTGACAGTGTTCCTTTTCTCCAATCTTAGTGGAGACAAGCTTTCTTAAAATAATTGTTGGACAGTAATATTCAGAGTTGGTGCCTAGGTTAAGTGAATCCATTACATGAGTTTTGGTTGTCATAATTTGAAACTTCAAATGAAGAAAGTGATTTCATTTGGTGCTTGCAAGGCATGGGAGGTGCATTTCATTTTATTTTAGATGTTTTCAGACTTTGTGCTGAGGTGACTTTGGGGTCTCACTGTCATTGTTGACTCTTTTGGGCAGAAATTTCAAGAAGATAAAAGAGATTTCAACCTTTGATAGAGGGAATAATATACATGATTGCAAAATATTCAATTTTAGGAAATTACACTACTATATGGTAAGTATAAGTGCTGAGGTCTGTTTAGTCTTGTTTCACATACATATTTTAATTTTTGTCTCATGTGTAATGCAGAATCTTTTATTTTTAACATAAACTCTGAAGCCCATGAATTGAAAAGGGCTATGTAGGGTGGGGGTGGGCCCAATCCAGTGTTCACTTAGCGAGCCTTCCTGGATTAAGTCACCTCTGTGTGTGTTCCTCTTTACAGTACTCTACACACTTTGGCAAAAATCATTCTTCTTGGAAAGATAAAATCTACACATGCTCTTTGCAACTGAACTTAGCTACTATGCAATTATCAGAAAATACAAGGTTAGACTGTCCTCTTTGCAAAGGAATGTAAACAGAACAATTCATCCTTTTATTTAAGTAAGTCTTATGTGGAATGATGCTTAGAATTTTATACTAACTCTGACTCCAGTTCTTCCCGGTCACTGCTTTTATATATAAACGTGCATCCATTGCCTGAAAGAGTAACTATCTTTAAGCTCATTACTGATTACGTGGGGATCATTTAATCTTTGGAAGAGTAACAGGCTAGTTCAAGGTTAATGGGTGCTACTAGCTTTCAGATTTGCTTGTATCTACCACTTCCTGTATACCCCAGCTTCACATAATTTCTTTCTCACTTGACATTACAAAAGTGTTTCTGAAGCAATCTGTACTAGCTACTATGAAACAGAACTTGTCCAGTCAGCACATATGGTATTTCAGAAGATGGGTAATACTTCAACATTTTAAAAACCTTGGCAGTTTTCTTTCCCTTTCTGACAAAGTTGATCCTTAATACCATGTTTTGGTGAGTTTCATAAGATAAATGTTGCAGAAACTCTACTGACGCTGAGTGACTGCCAAATAAATAATTAAACTGAATCTTTCTGGGCTGTTGGTGGTGGTGTTTGTGGTTGTCATCATGGCATAGTGAAAAATGTTTGGTGAGATCGTCTCTGTTGGGAAATGTTTATGAGTTATCAACAAAATTGGAAAAATGATGAGAAAAACAGAGCCATGAGTTAAATGCATTTTTTAAAATGTGTGAAAATGTTTGAAATTTTTGTTTTCAATAGTTGCATTACAATATAGTCTGATATTTACAAGTAAATACAATGCATTATTTTCAAAGCAAAGCATTAAAATAGAAGTGCTTTGTTAGCAAAATAAAAATCATAAAATGTGCAATATCTTTATTTGTAAAATATTTTTTATTAGCTTACAGATCAACTGATAAAATAAATTTGTGTTATCTGTTGAAATAAAGTTAATTGCAGTCTAAATAGAAGATTAAAGGCAATAATTTTTGCAGAAGAGACTAAAACTTTGTAAATATCAGCTGGCTTATCAATATCATTTCACACAGGAAATTTATACACAGCTATAACTTACCAGTGTAATGTCATGGGAATAAGTGAGATTTATATTGAGAACAGTGTATAAAATATTCAGATACACCTATTCAGATATAATATTAAGTATAACCAATGAGTCAGAAAAATATCTAAAGTTGTTTTGGAACTAGAACATTGAATCCCACTGGTGTTTATACCGACAACACTGTCTTTCAAGTAATTAATATAAACCAAAATAATTCAATAACATGTCTATGTCTTATCCAAGACCTCTAAGGAAAACTTGAATTAAAATTTTAATGCTAAATCAGCTTTAATTTTTTCTCTAGTTCTTAAATGATTACCAATTTTTCCAGATTTATGTTTTTTTTTATTTACTTATTATTCATTCTTTTTTGGAGGTTTTTTTTTTTTTTTAATTTATATTTATTTGTTGAATTGGGAGAAAATCTTCCAAACTTAAAAAAAAAGATCTGTCTACACAAGATAGGCTTAGTAATAAACTTAACCTGGACTTAATCTGGGTCCTGGACTTTATAGTACTATTTGAGATAAGTACTATTTACATAAATTATAATTCGTACATGGAGATATTAAGCTACCTAAGGACTATGGAAACAGTAAATTAAATTATTCTAATTAATGTGTTCAGTCATTGAATTTAACCCTGAAAATTAAATGGAGATATTTATACATGTCTCACTAACATTATTCACATTATAACTATAGTAATTAACTTTTTAAGTAGTGGGTAAGTTCATAGATTGTTGATGAAATCACCATATTTTAACCCACAAATATAGAATAATAAACTTGAAGCTACTACTTTAACAAGGTATTTTATAAAGTTATATTTCCTAATTCTGTCACTGAACATTCTTCTTCATGGCCAGCCAAAGAATTTGCATGATTTTATTTGGTAAATTTATAACAAATACACTGGGATTATACATAATTTACAATGAGATGAGTTACTATCAATATTCCTATGCTTGTCCATTAGAAATAACATTCATTTTTTTCTACCTTTCAACTTTTTATGTCATGACAAATGTGTGACAAGGCGGTCTGAGACTTAAGGACAAAGAGAACAAATCCATGTGGTGACATGTGACAATCTAGAATTGTGCCCCAAAGAACCCGTCACTCTGAGGATTTTTTGATTTGCTTTTTAAAGGGCAAGTCTTCTCTGTTCTAATATTTTGTCTTACTAGTGACAAAGTGAACTAAATATTAGAAACACTAGTGAATGTATGATGAAAATATTTTCACTCCCAGTTTTTGGTTCTGAAATCTAATTTATTTTTAGGTGACCCTTCTCTTATTAATGCACATCCTGAATATCATTTTAGACATTTCATGAATTACTTGGTAATTTTTCATACATTAACTTTCAATAATTTTAGTATTGGTTATATTTTAAAATTTCAGTTTTTTTTTTTTTTTAACAATTGTTTACTATAATTTAGATTGACTTTTAAGGTATTTTTGCAGGTAAAATAAGTTTTTTGACATTGTATTTTTATACTCTAGTATTTGTGTAAAAAGAATTTTTATGGATTATATAAGCTGCATTTGAATAGAAAGCCCTGATTCTGTGATTCAAATTGAGTCCAATGTGTACTCACTAAAATTAATACTTTTCTTCTGTAGAACATTTCTTGATAGTGTAGGGCAATTCTATTGATTGGAAACAAAATTGCCCAAGGCTTTATCCATGGGATGACTCTTTTTTTTTTTTTTTTTTTTAAAGAAATTGGAACAGAAATTTTATGCACATTTTACCACAGAAATTCTTTGCTGTAATTGTTTGAGATAAAAGGAAGGTTAAATTGGATTCCTGTCTCAGGCAAACCTGATAGAAATGGTAAGAATCTTTTCTTAAGAATCTTTTCTTAAAATATTTCTTTAAAAATCTGACTGACATGGTAGTTGAAAAGGGAAAAAAAATTAACCACAATTGTAGACAGTCAAATATTTTGTCCATAAAATGCTAATTTTACACATTCAGCATGTATCTCGCCTTCCCATGGTACCATATTTGAATATATTGGCCTTAAATTTTGTGCTTGAAATCTATAAGAATCTGACGTTTAAAAAAAAATCTTTTTAGGAAAAATACCACCAGCAGAGTGAGGAAGAATTTGACATTACTAAGTTGCAAAGATTAGCTTGTGGCAGGAAACTGTATCGCATACAAACTAGCACATTAGATGGAGTGAAAAAAATAGTTGCCCACAAAGATGCTTAAAGAAGCTCCTTTGGGTTATAAAATTCTATGCTAGAGAAATTCTGCTCTTTCATTTCTTTTTGTCTTAAACTTATTCATTCTATTGATTATAACATTATGTCCTCACTAAAGTATATGTTTCTCTATGGATAGGTAGTAAATAAGTGAATGAAAGGTAGATAGATGAAAGGGATAGATTGATAATCCGTAGTTAAGACAAATGATAGGTAGGTAGATACATAGTAAATAGGCAGACAGGTGGATGAGCAGATGGCTGAATAGATGTGCCTAAAATGGTATAAATTCTTATACACATTTTCTTTTTAAATCTTCAAGGTTCCTATAAGCACAGCAAAATTACCTAATATTACTGGACAGAGAAAATGTAGTAGTGATGTACAGTAGCTTAGTTTGTCAAGACCTTATAGCTACTAAATAGTGAAGGGGGGAAATTAAACACCAATTTGCCTGTTTCCAGATATTGTCATTCTTAACCATGTACTATGTTTTCTCTAATATAATAGTTGTTTACATGTATGGAAATACACATAAAAATAAGCATATATCCACAAAATCACACTTTTACGTATACATACATATGTGTCTATATGTATATACTCACACTATATATGCATGGAGCATATATGTATATCCTGATGTAAATGGACACAGATTTACTCACTCATTCTCTCTCGTTTATTATGCTTTTATTGAGTATCTACCAGAGACTCAATACTGAGCTGAATGTTAGGAATACCAAGAAGATGATGAGAATGGTGTTTTTTCTGAAGGCGTAGTAGGCGAAAATGACAAATTTCACTAGAACAGAGAGTGCAGTTGGTTCTGATAACTAGCTACGGTGTTTCACGTGATTGGGCGGGAGGAAGGCCAGCGGTCTTGGGGGCAGATAGAGATCATGGTGGAGTCAACACTTGAGCTATACCGCCGAGTGTTTAAAGAGTCCAAGTGCTAAAAGCAGACTTTGTATCAGTCACTGAATACACGTTCTCCAAGGAAGATGGGTCACTGGGGGGTCTTTCTGAGTGAGGAAGAATTACGGGCAAAAATGTGGCGGACGACACCTTGCCATCGGTAAGAACTGTGGGGCGTTCCCAGCCCGCCCGGAGCGCGGTCCCTCGGGCTGGCAGTGCAGTCAGAGGGGTCAGGTTAACGTTGAACCAGCCCTGAGATAGCACTCTTCCTCTGTGAGAGCCACAGAAAGGCTGAATTCATCTCACTGGACAGGTAAACAGACGGAAGCACTTTTGTTTGCAAATGCTTCCGTTTTACAATTTCGTCACATTTTAGCTTTTAAATCATGATTGAAGTGTATAGATGGAAGTGAAATCATGTGGATTAAGT
>SJXQ01008440.1:50190-86365 GCA_006408695.1 Aepyceros melampus
CGCCTGCTACCTCCTCTCTTGTGATCATTTTTGTTTGCATCTTTGAGGGCAGTGTGGGCTCCGAGGAAAGATTTCAATACTTGACATGTGGCTCTAAGTAAATATTTTAAAATATTGTTTGATAAAAATTCTTCACTCAGCCCTACCTTAATTTCATCCCATAGCTCAAATTTCTTACCCTCAAAACCGAAAAGGAGAATTGATAATAGGTGTCACAGCTAGCTGATTGGAGTTTAATTTTCTCTTTGGTTAACACATCTTCTTATCTAGAAGTTTTTAAAACACACACACACAGACACCTCCCCAAAAATGATGGTTTAAAGACAAAGAGTTTTGATGACCCATTGCATATACAAGCATTTCTTCTTTAAAAAAATAATGGACTCCATACACACCATTCAGTTAAACCTGTGAAAATTTAAATGGATTGATTTCATTTATTATGGATTTATTTGGGGGAAGATAATGGGCTTCGTGTTCATTAACTACTTAGATTTTCACCAGGGAAATGCGAATCTTGGCCACAGTGCAGACCTTTCTTTCCCGCGTCACTAAGTGATTAACTCCGTGGTGGGTGGGGCTTCTCACTGAGTGTTTCTTGTTCCCTGAATGCATTTGGCATTTCCCTCTGACACATCCTTCAAGTAGAATTTTCTTTCCTTTAACATCCACGGATCTGGATTTAGAAAGAACAGCTAGATTATTACCCTTCAAGCTCAAAGCTTTATTTAGGATGTCAGCGCTGATTTATTTCTCCCTTGAAGTGATTATCCAAACTCAACCTGAATTAAAGCGTGGAACGTGAATGACCCACCTGGCAGGAGAGAAACATTTCCAGTTGAAGAAAGTGAAGGTGGAAGAACAGCAGTTAGCTGTCCATTAGCCAATGCTTTACCGTTACTTTGGATTTATAACAATTACTGAGGCTAAAACGAAGGGGAAACGTCTAGAATTACTTTCCTCTTGACTGTTAGGTCCTCTAGGCTGGTGAGCCCAGGTGAGCACGAGCTTACTGAGGACACCTTCCCCTGGTGGTGGAGAGCAGAGCCGGCAGTCCTCACGTCGGTCCTTCCCGAGGCTTAGACGCCAGAGCCTCGTCCCCTCTTTTGTTCTTGATTTGCAGGGTGTTCAGGTGGCTCAGATGGTAAAGTGTCTGCCTCCAATGTGGGAGACCCGTGTTCTACCCCTGGGTTGGGAAGATCCCCTGGAGAAGGAAATGGCGACCCACTCCAGTACTCTTGCCTGGAATATCCCATGGATGGAGGAGCCTGGTGGGTTACAGTCCATGGGGTCGCAAAGAGTCGGACAGGACTAAGCGACTTCACTTTCTTTCTTTTCTTTCAGCAGTAGGCACACTAGGACCACTCTTCAAAGGTTTTGGAACGGAACTTGAAATTAATTATTCCTGTTAATAACATGAACACTAACAGCACCCAAAAAGTGCAGAGATAGGAGAGAAGTAATGACTTTCTAAAAGTTCAACTAAGTCAATCAGATGTTGGGTCAGAGCAGGAAGATCTGAACGGATGCAGTTTTGTACCTATGTGTGTTTTTTCCCGCAGAAAACATTTCATAGACTTCACCAAGGTCTCCGTTGTTTCATAACTAACATAAAGGTCATAAAGGTTGACAATATTAGCTCTGCTACCCCAAGGCATCAAATGTTCCTTAACCTGATTTCTGCTGCTTGTCTTATCTTTTAGTTCTGTTGTTTTAATTCTGATACCGGGTTACAGTTGGGCTTCATTGATGGGCTTTGAGTTCTGGGGTGGACTAGCCCTAGTCCATTCACACTCCTGTGAGTGTGAATGATCTGGTTCCTATGAATTGTAGTCTATTAATTTGGCATTTTGATTTTGTATGTTCTGTGAACTTAATTAATATGTTCTCCCTCGAGAGATGAATTTGTTCTCTGTGTACTACAAAATCCAGTTTCTGATTCAGTAAGAGTGGATAGCAGTGATCCACCAAGATCATAAATTCTACTGTGGGGCCTGTTTAGTGATATTCAGTTAGTCATTTTCCCTGGTGAGACACCAGTACAACACACACACACACACACACACACACACTATACACAGTCACACTCTTTATATCATCATGTACAATTTCTCTTCAGACATCATCCTGAGAAATCATTTTCTTTAAAGTATTCAGTACTGTTCAAGTAGTTTCAGTCATATGTGTATTGACCTAAGGGGATATTCATGACACACATTCCTACAAAAAAGTGGGAAAAATGCAGTATGATCCGATTTTGTTGGAAATAACTTTTAAATGTGGTTGTATATGTATGTATGCACACGTATGTGTATATCCATCATCCATATACTTGTATAGCATATGCCCCTTTCTGAAAAGTACAGGAGGGGACCTGAACTGTTAATAAACATCTACGTGGGAGTGATTGAAATGCTTAAGAAGATGGATAGCTTGGTTTTTCTCTATATTATTGAGTTATGTAGCTTGTTGCAATGGATATTTAAAGAAATCAACTAATGAACATCGTAAAGGGGGAAAAATGTAGATTATGCTAGAAATGGATATTCTTAAATGAATCTCTGGGTCTTACATGGAAATAAAATAAAAAGTGGGGCCAGGTAATTTTAAGTCATTCAGTATCATTTTCAAATGGCTGGGTTCATGGTTTCTAAGGCCAGCACTGGCACAGAAATAGTGGTCTGTCTAAAAGGGACTTAATAAAAGGTAAATTAATTCCATAGAAAAGACATCCTCAACATTGTTGTTCAATAACAAAGGAAGAATTGGTCAATACTTCATCTCCCACAGTGTAATTGTACTTGTGTTTCTCAAGATTTGTCTTCATGATGATACTTCAAGTTTTACCCTTTGTACCCGCTCATCTCCCAAGACTTTTCTTCTTTGTGTGTGGATCTTTTACAATGATATCTTGTGTCATACACAAGTTGTTCCAAGTTAATATGCATATGTGATTGGCAATAAGTAATCTCACATACTGTGGGAGAAAAGTGATCATTATTTAGATGAGATAAAGCATGTTCAGGGTGGTTTGGCTGTAGTAAATAATCATTATTTAAAATGAAGTTATAAGCAAAAATAATGAGCTTGGATGATTTTTTTTTTCCTTAAAATTCTCTTTTTTGGCTGTCGTTGGTCCTTAATGAGCCACTCAATATGCTAGAAATTAGATGACCTTTCTATTTAAACACCCTCAGGCCTTGGCTTCCTACCATTCTGCTATGAGAATTGGGAAGGTTGGCAAAATTAATTTCTTAAATGTTTACATGTGGGTGGTGCAAAAATTCTGAGTGTGGGTTCAAGCCAGTTGAAAAATTCCAACCTTGAAATTGTTAACGAGATCTAGAGAAGATGAGGTCTTTATACCACATAGCTCTTTCCTTGGTATACAAAACTTCTAATTTATTCTTCCAGTTCTGCAATATTTGCATAGAGAATGACCTCAGTAAGTGTAGTGGGTGGTTATTTCTTCTAAACTGGGAATTATATAATCTTCTTCAGTGCTTATGACTGTCTCATTTTGTGCTCTTTTCCCCTTGTGCTGTCTTATTCATGGGACACCTTTGTCTACCTCTATCCCAACTTCTCTGTGCATTCAGCTTATCTGTATCTTCAGCTTAAAAAAAATAGTCAAAGATTGAAAAATAAATAGAATCTTTCAAGTGAAAGTGCAAAACACAAATTCATCCCTGGTGTAGTGGTGAGTGGCTCTTTCTGCTTTTAGGACTAGCTGGCAAGTTGTACATTGAGTAACTTCAGTTTTTTTTTTTTTTTCTTAACTCAAATAGGTAGGCACTTTTGCTCTTGCTTTGTGGTTGATTTGTTGAGTCTTTAGTCTACAGTAAGAAGAATATGTTAATACAAAGAGGTCCCTGAGGAAAGGTAAAGTTACATTTTTCCTCTAGCTTCTGATTATAGGAGGAGATGACTAAGAATGAGATTTATTTGAACTATAAAAAGAAAAGCACACAACCATCTATGGGCTGAAATCAAGAAAGATCCAAGAATGCTAGAAATGCACATTATAAATTAGGACAAAAATATATTACAATTTGATAAATCAAAATTAGTGTTAGGGAAGGAGCCCTCCTCTCCTCTTCAGGTCCTTTTGTGAGATAAATGGAAATTATATGAACTATTAGTTGGCCTGTAGCCCTGTACAAAAGTTAAGCTTTAAGCAGATGCTTCTGATACACAGAAGCACTGATACACTCTCTGATACACAGTGCAATTAATGCCAAATGTCTGCTCAAATGACAGAAATAGAAATATTTGTTTAGCTGCAAAGTTTTCAACTCAGTCTAGAGGAGATTCAGAGTTCATTTCCGACGTTCAACTCACCATGTAAATTTGGTATTGTTTCGGAGACTCTTCTAGTGAAGGTTAGTGGGTCACTGAATATCAAACATCTGTAGTGCAAAGTCTAAGCACATTTTTCAAAGAATGTGTTCATTTTAAAAATCTCCAATCTTACTGGCAGTTTCTTTCCTCTTTTTATTTTTTTTAATTTAATTTTTTTTTTTTTTTACTTTGTAATACTGTATTGGTTTTGCCATACATTGACATGAATCCACCACAGGTGTACATGAGTTCCCAATCCTGAACCCCCCTTCCACCTGCCTTCCCATATCATCCCTCTGGGTCATCCCAGTGCACCAGCCCCAAGCATCATGTATCCTGTATCAAACCTAGACTAGTGATTTGTTTCTTACATGAACGTGTACATCAGCAGACAGATGGATAAGAAAGCTGTGGTACATATACACTATGGAGTATTACTCAGCCATTAAAAAGAGTACATTTGAATTAGTTCTAATGAGATAGATGAAACTGGAGCTGATTATACAGAGTGAAATAAACCAGAAAGAAAAACACCAATACAGTATACTAACACATATATATGGAATTTCGAAAGATGGTAATGATAACCCTATATACGAGACAGCAAAAGAGACACAGGTGTAAAGAACAGACTTTTGGACTCTGTGGGAGAGGGAGAGGGAGGGATGATTTGGGAGAATGGCATTGAAACATGTACACTATCTTTCCTCTTTTTAAAGTTGTTTTCTTTAAGTGTAGGGAGAAACTGTAATTTTCTGTTTGGCCAAAAGTCCAGTTGGCTAACTTTTGACCAACAGAATATAATCTCTTCTGAATTATATATATGATATTGACCTGTATAGGATTCATATTCTGAGGTGCAACTTGTCTATGACCCAAGATATTATTGCAAAAGATCAAGAAAAATGAGAAAAGTCTTGGGAGATGAGTGAGTAAAAAGGGTAAAACTTGAATTATCATCATGAAGGCAAATCACTCATGGATTTATTGTTAGTTTCAGCAAAATAAGCCACAGATTTTGTAACAACTTGAAAGAGCATCATATAAAATTATACTATATGTTTGTGCATGTTCCATAATCAGTCATTTCTTACAATTTTAATTGTTTATTTCACTCCTTTGTGAAACTGGACGTGGAACAACAGACTGGTTCCAAAAAGGACAAGGAGTACATTAAGGCTGTATATTGTCACTCTGCTTATTTAACTATACGCAGAGTACATCATCTGAAATACCAGGTTGGATGAAGCACAAGCTGGAATCAAGATTGCCGGGAGAAATATAAATAACCTCAGATATGCAGATGACACCATCCTTATGGCAGAAAACAAAGAGGAACTAAAGAGCCTCTTGATGAAAGTGAAAGAGGAGAGTGAAAAAAAAAAGTTGGCTGAAACTCAGCATTCAGAAAACTAAGATCATGGCATCCGGTCCCATCACTTCATGGCAAATAGATGGAGAAACCATGGAAACAGTGATGGACTTTATTTTTTTGGACTGAAAAATCACCACAGATGGTGATTGCAGCCATGAAATTCAAAAACTCTTACTCCTTGGAAGGAAAGTTATGACGAACCTAGACAGCATATTAAAAAGCAGAGCCATTGCCGACAAAGGTCCATCTAGTCAAAGCTCTCGTTTTTCCACTAGTCATGAATGGATGTGAGAGCTGGACTGTAAAGAATTGATGCTTTTGAACTGTGATGTTGGAGAAGACTCTTGAGAGTCCCTTGGACTCCAAGGAGATCAGTCCTGGGTGTTCATTGGAAGGACTGATGCTGAAGCTGAAACCCAGTACTTTGGCCATCTGATACACAGAGCTGACTCATTTGAAATGACCCTAATGCTGGGAAAGATTGAAGGCTGGAGGAGAAGGGGATAACAGAGGATGAGATGGTTGGGTGGCATCATCAACTCAGTGGACATGAGTTTGAGTAAGCTCCAGGAGTTGGTGATGGACAGGGAAGCCTGGCATGCTGCGTCCATGGGGTCACAAAGAGTTGGACACAATTGAGCAACTGAGCTGAACTGTTCTACTCAGAGTAATGTAAGAAGTGAAGTGAAGTGAAAGTTGCTCAGTCGTGTCCAACTCTTTGCAACCCCATGGATGATATAGTCCATGGATTTCTCCAGGCCAGAATACTGGAGTGGGTAGCCTTTTCCTTCTCCACAGAGTAATGTAAACCTAAATACAAAATGCTTTTAATTATATCCAAGTATTAACCAAAAGAATAAGGTACAGAAATGAAAGTGAACATTCAAGTAATGAAAGGCAGTAGTTTTTCATTTATTTGTATTCTCCATTGTATTTTCATTTATTTGTATTTAAATTTTTTTTTTTTATAAAACCTCATAGTGGAGACTTTGGGCTGCAAACACTTCCCCTTGTGACAGCAGAGGGTGAAATGCCCTTTCTAGTCACTGCTTGTATGTTCTACTTGCTTCCTTGCAGACATCCTTGACATTGGTTCTTTCAAAATATGACCTTATATTTCTTTCTTATCCTCAGGAATTAAAAAATAAAACAAACAAAAAAAAACACTATTTAACAAAAGTAGACTAGCCTGGGGCATGTCGATTTGCAACATGAGTTTATTTGTATAGCTCCTATTAAGATGCAGTAGTCATTTTAATCATATATCTTCTAAGTGTTAATTCTGTTTTTCCAAGCGTACATCCACTTTTCTTAAAATATGCTTTTAAATATTAAGATAATGGAATGGAAAGCCACATTTGGGAAGGAGAGGAGGGTGGGTGAGTGGACATCTGGTGTGTGGGGGACATCTGAGTTTGCTCCTGCAGTTCCGCCTGGGGTGGGAGGGTAGCAAATGGGAGATTTTGTGCAGGAATATGATGGAACACATTTTAGATCTGAATGTGTTATCCATCTCAACAAATAAAATTGGGGTTTCAGCATTCTGCATCTTTTTTTTTTAAGACTTTCACACTTGCTCAAAATCTTTCCATATGCCACAATTCTGACATGTGTATAAAAATTTACATGTTTACTTGTTTTTTTGGAAGGAAAACTCAGATGCATGAATCACAAGAGTAACTATGGGTTTTTATCTTAGCGTAGTGAGAGCAAAGTATCTTTTTATTTGAGTTCACTAAGTCAAAGGAACTAGTTAGCGTGTGGTTAAAATTAATGCTTACACATTTAGATTGAGGTCTTAAAAAATTGAGGTATCATTTCACTTATAAACTACTGTATGAAATAAATATTGGAAGACTTCTTGATGCCGGGAAAGCTTGAAGGCAAAGGGAGAAAGGAGTAGCAGAGGATATGATGGTTAGATAGCATTACTGACTCAGTGGACATGAATTTGAGACAACTCCCGGAGATAGTGGAGGACAGGGCAGCCTGGCATGCTGTAGACCATGAGGTCGCAAACAGTCAGACACTGCTTAGTGACTCAACAACAACAGCAATGAAATAGATACAATTTTCACTCTCTATTTAAACAATAATGAGATACAACATTACAATGAAATACATTACAACATTTATAATATTCTTCAGGTGGTATAATAGCCACACTTATTTAAAAGTTCTTTCAACAAATTCCATATAAAATACCATGTAGCCTATTAAACCTTAGAGTCATATTAATGGTTTATAATAAAAAAATACTTTATTGTATTTTAATTTTCATTTAATCCTTAACACTTTATGAGTAAGTCCTTTATTCCTGTAGAGATACAGCAATTTTCCAAGTTTTGACCTCCAAAGGCAGAGAAGAGCTAGGATTAGGTATGGTCCCACTAAAGAGAACTGGCCAACTTTTTCTGTCAAAGGTCAGATCGTAGATATTTGTGGCTTCGCAGTTTGATCGTGCCCAACTATTCAGTTCTCCTGATACAATGTGAGGGAGATTGTCACCCTACATGGCTTGGTAAAGTTAATAAATAAAACTTTATTAACAAAGGTAGGCGGCCACTGTGCGGAACCCCGACCCTACAGCCAGACTTCTTTCCTCTCCTTGGGAAGTCAGCCTTTCTGTTCCGGGGTCAGTTTTGCTTCTTATGTAACCCATTTTCTCAATGCCCAGTCGAACATGTAAGTGGACTCTGCAGAAGGCTGACAGTCGATGGATGGAACCGATGAGACAACTTTGTTCGTTACCGAGTCCCACCCCGGTGACTCAGGAGGGTCAGGGAATTCAGTCATTGTTGAGCTGGCAGTCACTGCATGTCTGTTGTTTGCACACAGAGCTTGTTTACAAGGTTTACCTTTGTGTGTGTGTGTGTAAGACACAGCAGTAATAGTGTCTGCAGCTCCTGCCGTGTGAAGTCCCAGCTTTCCAAGGTTCCTTTTTGTGTGTGTTTTGTACTCAAAAGTTCCTATGTTGACAGGCTTCATGCTTTGATTTCATCCCCAAAGGTCTTCCTTAAACTTCTTAGTGTAAAATGTAATATCAACCATTTCAAGTCCCTACTACCATCTTATTCATGCCCAGAGAAATTAATAGAAAATTTATTAGAGGGGGCTGCTGATACAGTTTTCATGTTGCTGGGAAAATTGTTTTCTTTTTCATTTCAGAAATAATTTTCTTAGAACAGGCATTGTCACGTACATGTCCTTCAACTTTGGTGTTTTAAGTGTGGCAAGTTAACCAGTGGAGGCCTGATGGTAAATAGTCTGTATCATCTCTCATCGTGCCCTCCAAGGAAAGGCATGTGATGTATGTCCCGGTACCCTGGGAAGGTGGGGACACTTGACGGTGCAAATAGGCGCCAGTGAGAACATCCGACTCAGCACTGCTAAATTGTAATACGGGCACCACTCTGCTCACTGCCATCTGACAGCTGTTTGGTTCCTCTGTGAAGTGAATTAGTGCTGTCATTTTACTAATAACCAAAAATAAAATCGCTGGCATTGTTTCCAGCCGCCAGTTCTCACAGAAGCCGGTCGAGATGAATTGCCCTCTGCCTGGTCACAGCCATGCCTGTTATGGAACAGGCCAGCAGAACACGAGGCATGATTCAGAATGCTAATGGAGGACAGCGGAGTGCTTCTCCAAGGGCGCTGCCTAGAGGGCCCCAAAATAACCCCAGACGTTTCTGAACTCCAGGGTGTCTGCCTCCAGGTGAGTCCTGAGACACTCACCCCTCCGGCCTGGAGCATTCATGTGTGATCACGCACCCAATTGAACTCAGACGTATAGAAAGCTTTTTTTATGCGTCTGGGCTTGTGCAAGCTCTAAGCATGATTTTGTGAGAAACAAGAGAGGTGCGTCCCGCCGTGTGGGGCTTCCCAATGAGAAGGGCTGCGTGTCTTGCACGGGGATCACGCGATGCTCTGCGGAGCCACCTCTGTGTGCTGCTTTTTGATCATCAGCAGCAGCGATGGCAACGGCAGCAAAACCCTGACGTTTTGTGTCGTGTTGTTATGTATCCAGGGGAATGGCTTCATGCTGTTTCTATTACACTTATTCACTTAGCTGCTAGCTGTTTTACATGCTCTCAGCTTTTTTAAACCACCCTGATACGATACAGAGAGTTGATAAACTGGTATCCCGAGGACCCTAACCTCCTGAGATCCTCATGAGAAACTGAAGCTAAGCACTGTAGTAGTTGTGCTCATACAACTAGCAGGCGGCTGGGGCCAGAATTGATGCAATTTCTACTCTTAGAATATGGAGAAGCAAGAAACTATTGTGTGAAGCTAGGTGGCAGTTCCTTCAGTCTATTAAGATAGTATCACTTTCCTTTTCACTTGTCTTCTCCAAGCTAAGCATTCCCGGTCCATGCAAAACCATCAGTTTGAGGGACCAAAAGGCCAAAACCCCCCTTTGCGTAAGGCACCTTGTGTTGCATTGTCTTATCTGAAGTGGGGGTGCCTTCCAGCTATTAGCTGTTGGCTGGAGAGTACAGAGTCTAAGGTGCTTTCTCTGAGCAACATCTTTCTACCAGGGCAGCACTGATGAGAGAGGTGGTATAGTCTATGCTTACATTGTGTGGGCTCTGCAATAGGTCACCTCCAGTCTTAATACTGTTTATCACTGTTCAAATTCCAATTTGATTACTCTTTCTTGCCTTGCATAAATTATTTAACCCCTTGTTGCCTCAGCTTCCACGTTTTAAAGCCAGAATGATGACAATACAATGAATGCCATCATACGCTACTTAGAAGAATTAGTGAGTTTAGTGTACACTGCTTAGAGGCGTGTCTCATACACAGTGCCACTGTTTCTGTTACTAGATTCTCGTTTAGTCACAGAAGGTTTCTTAGTTTAAGTCCTGCTTTTAGTTAATTAGCTAGTCACTGAGTTGTGTCCAACTCGTTGCAATTTCATGGACTGTAGCCTGTCAAGCGCCTCTGTCTATGGAATTCTGCTTAGGGCTCGTCAAGTTTAATTTCTTTTTAATAGCAGTAACCAAAATAATATTAAACATATCCAAATAAAATTTAAACATGAATATTATCATATAAATATATATTAGTACTACAGAGACAATGTAAATACACATAAAGAGTATAATATAAATATTAATTATGTATTTAATATAAGTTCATAACTTACTACTAGCCGAGACTCAATTGGGTTTTTCAATTTTTATATTTAATGATAGTAAATATTATCTTTAGAAATGTACTTTTCCTGCTTCCACTTACGCCACCTTTCCCATCTTTGTATTAATATTTATCATTAAATACATGTCTATAAGCCAGAGCAATTTTTACATAAATCCTTTCCATGTAAAACTCACATGTGGGATTTTGATAAATGTTAGATAAAAAGTGAAATGACTGGAAAATGCAAGATTAAATGAAGGTAAATAAGTTTCTTGAGAAGATGTTAAAACCAGAGTGAAAGCTGCTTCTTCAGCAGCACCTTTAATATCCCCAAGATCACATGAGTTTCACAAAAGAGTTTTGTGAGCTGTGTTTGCCAAGTTGATGGGACTGTAGAAATTAATTTTCATGGAGAATCTCATTGAGTTAGGGTCCCTGGGATACCACTTTAAGAAAAAAAAATGCTCTCCCCTCTGCCCCCACTCTCTTCCCCAGCTTCCTGTGTCCATCCTCAGCAGGACGCATGCCCTGTTCTCCAGGGACGCACCTGTTCTGTCTGGGCACACTCTGATAAATGTAGTCAAGGTCACAATGGCCTTGGTCCAGAAGACGGGCCATCTCAGGGCTGGTCCGCCTGGTCCCACTGGTCTACACACTGAGGCTGTTACTGGAGAAGATGTCTCCAATCTGCACAGGAACACAAAAGAAATAGAGATTTTTTCCCCCTTCAAATGACCTTTTAAAAAGAATATCTTCATCACTGCATTTATGGGTGGTTATTTTAGGGGTTAGAATAAGTGGTTTTGAAACATAGCCTTTGGGTGTTACCACATACTGATGGTTCAGCTTCCCTGATAGCTCAGTTGGTAAAGAATCTGCCTGCAATGCAGGAGACCCCAGTTCAATTCCTGGATCAGGAAGATCCACTGGAGAAGGAATAGGCTACCCACTCCTGTATTATTGGGCTTCCCTGGTGGCTCAGCTGGTAAAGAATCTGCCTGCAATGCAGGAGACCTGGGTTCAGTCCCTGGGTTGGGAAGATCCCCTGGAGAAGGGAAAGGCTACCTACACCAGTATTCTGGCCTGGAGAATTCCATGTACTGTGTGGTCCATGGGGTCACAAAGAGTCAGACACAACTGAGCGACTTTCACTCACTCACATACTGACTTTCAGTGAGGCAGACCCTCCCTGGGCAACTGGGACTCAGAGCACCTTCCCTAGATAGGTTAAGTGAGGAGGGTATATCAGCAGTGAGATGTGAATTCGGTTTGTCATATTTGTTTATGAAATAATCATTTTAGGCAAGATACAGTATAAATAATGATAGTATAAATAGCACTTAAAATGTAAATAACAACACAAATAGATTTTGTTACAGCAATCTGACTCAGTGGAAAAGGGCCATTTACATATATTAAGTGATAGACGTTAATGAGTTAAAAAAACTAATCATCCCTTTCTATATCATCATCTTGAAAAGTGAATTTGATTTCCTTTATACTAATGATATTTAAATTGCAATGATTTCCACATAACTTGAATGATTTCTACCTATGCCAAGTTTATTAATTCATTTTAGAGAAATATGAAAAGCTGTAACTGGGGATGATTCTGTTAAATATAGAATTTGGAATATTAAGTTGTCTATAACATGTTTATAACATCCTAGGCAGCAAATTATGTTAAATTTAAATTAGGTTATTTCTACACAATCAAGATTGCCAACATTAAAGTTGATAGAATAGAAAACTTTATTTATTGTATTTGTTTATAAAATTTATATTTTGTTCTGTTAACATTCATTGGCCATTTACTCTGTCTTGGACATTTTCTCGAGGTTAGGTATGCAATATTAGACTAAACGACAGAACCTCCAGGCTGCCTTTTAATTCTAGTTGAGAATTAATAAATGAATACAGAACGCGGTGGCTGGATCTACAGTTCAAACTGCAGGAGGGAGGACTCCGGTGGGGATGGACGTGGTGGGGTGCCTGGACATGAGATGGGGTCATGGGAGAGCTAAAAAGACAGGGACGTGATCAAGAGACTTAATCCTTGTTTACTCTGGGGTTTAGATGAGAGGGAGATAAGAAGCGCTTTTAAATGCAGCTCAGAGAGGAGTAGTGAGTGGAGGAGGAGGAAACTGAATTTTTTTTTCCCCTGGAATCCAACTCAAGCAAGGCTTTCAGGTTGGAATTCATGCTCAACTATCTCAATGGTACTAGTGTGTCCTGACCAGTGAGGAGAGGCTCTTCCCATCGGATTTCACCATAGGAGGTTACTGTTGGTATTCTCCAGAGGCATTTTGGTGCTGCAGTGGGTGTGCAGATCTTACTGGAAAGGTTCAAAAGACAGTTAGGGGAGGTAAATTGGAAACAACGAGAACAGACATTTTACTGTACAGACAAAATGGAAACATGGATTATGGGCTAAGGCACAGTGGAAGAAAGAACAGTGTTTTTTGTTTGTTTTTCTAATTGAAGTATCATTGATTTACAATATTGTGTTAATTTCAGGTGTACTTCAAAGTGATTCTGATATATATATTTTTTCATATTCTTTTATCTTACACGTTTATAAGATTTTCAGTATAGTTCCTTGTGCTATACAGTAGGTCCTTTTGGTTATCTGTTTTATACATAGCAGTGTGTATCTATTAATCCCAAATCCTTAATTTATCCCTCCCACCAATTTCCCGTTTGGTAGCCACAAATTTGTTTTCTATGTCTGTGGGTCTGTTTCTGTCTTGCAGATAAGTTCATTTGTATCATTTTTTTAGATTCCACAGATAAGCAATATCATATGATATTGGTCTTTGTATGATAACCTCCAGGTCCATCCATATTGCTGCAAGTGGCATTATTTTATTGTCTTTTATGGCTGAGTACATTGTGTGTGTGTGTGTGTGTGTGTGTGTGTGTGTGTGTATACACCACATTTTCTTTATCCATTCATCTATCAATGATCATTTGACACTTGATAGGAATCACATTAACTCTGTGCATTGCTTTGAGTAGTATGGCCATTTTAATAATACCTTCAATCCAAGACTGTGAAATATCTTTCCATTTCCTTAAATCATCTTTAATATCTTTTATCAGCATTTCATAAGTCTCATCATGTAAGCCTTTCACCTTCTTGGTCAGGTTTATTCCTAAGTATTTTACCTTTTTGATGCTATTTTAAAAGGGATTAGTTTTTGCTTTTCCCTTCTGGTATTTTATTGTTAGCGTAAGTAAATGCAATGGAATTCTGTATGTTAAACTTGTATCCTGGTGCCTTGATGAATTGGTTTATTAGTTCTAGTAGTTTTTATGTGAAGTCTTTAGAGTTTCTTACACTAACATTTAAATCTTTATGTTGGGGAAAAATAGTACTGATATTTGTAGGCCCATTTGAAGCATGCTTAGCTTTATTCTTACATAAATATATTCAAATATTTTGTTGATTTTAGATTTCAAAACTGTGTGTAGCTACAATATTTTAAATGAGCATACAGTTTCAAACAAACAATTTGTATGAAGCCAATAAAGGTGTTCCTTATTTTATAAAAAGCCAATTCTCTAACATTGTGTTTGTCTTATTGCAACCTCAGTGATGTATTAACTTTCATATTTGCATATAATAAGTCAATTGCATTTTAAGCATTTTCCAGAAAAGAATACTCAAGTGGGTAGTTATTCCCTTCTCCAGGGGATCTTCCTGACCCAGGGATAGAATCAGGGTCTTGCGCATTGCAGGCAGATTTTTTTTTTTTTTTACCATCTGAGCCACCTGGGAAGCCCATTTTAAGCATCATCTCTTGTTAAAATACTTTACCTTAACATATTACAGAAAATAAGGCCGTGAAGTTGGTCTTCCACACCCAGTATTATACGGCACAAAAGTTGGGCCCTCGGTAAATGCATGCTAAGTCTGATTCTCCTGCTATTAAATAAAAACTGTGCTTTGTATGACCTAATCATCTTTTAAAAGCATTTGCTCATCAAGGCATTAAAAAAATCTGCATATATGCTCTTTATGAGGCACTCTTAGAGCACCCATTAAAAACTCTGAAATAAAAGGCAAATTAGTCTGAACCAGTCTAAAATATTGGTTATATTAACTATAAAGACTGCAGGTCAGTCTGGATTGCAGCCATCCTGTTCAGCTCCACCAGCTCTGGTAAAAGTGATTGCTGATGTGACTGGCTCTGAGCCTCACATGAAAGTCACAGGGAGGGCAGTTTTTATGGCCTCATTCAGGCTGTGATGTTGCCGAGCATGGGAACTTACTGAAACAGATGGGTAAATCTGGATCTCCAGTGACATGCGTGTGCACACGCACACGTGCTCTGGACATCACTGGCATGGCAGGAGAATATAAATATGAAACATGAGGAGGCTTTGCCGCATTTAGAGCATGTTTAGAACGGTTTTCAGGGAGTTGGACTGTAACTTATTTGACTGTATCCTGCTTCTTCTAATTGTGGCACTTGTAACTTCTCCCAAGTGCACTCCTTTGCACTTTCTCTCCTTTTCCAAGTGGGTTTGTATTGTATTCAGTCTGCAGTTGCTTTCCCATCCATGGTTGTATTTTTCTCAAACATAAGTTATTATAGAGCAGAGACCATGTTCTCCTTTAATTTCCTTCTATTTGAGTCTGTATTTTGGCATGGGAGGTCTTACGCCGAGACTGTTGATGTGTATATCTGTCTACCTCCACTAGATGGTGTGGAAATTCAGCTCGGAAAGACAGGCTTCCCGCCCTGGGCTAGATGCAGAAGTGCCTGGTGAGTTGTGGAGGACAGGCCCACCTCGCCTCCCCATGAGACATTCACAAGGTCACGGTCATTGTCTCAGTGAATTTTTAATTCATGGTCTTGCCATCACCTTGATGATGTAGATGGTGAATTTTAACAACCTGCTGAAAGCAGATCTGTCTTTTGGAGATAGATTCACCTGAGCAAAGATCAGAGCCCATTGCCCAAGACAAGAGCGTCCACCTGCAGTCTATAAGGAGATGTGTAGTTATCACAGGACCTCAGATGCTCGTTTCTCCTATACTATCAAGGGACAATTCTCTGGGCAAGGAGATGTCATGCTCATGAGATGGCTAGGGAAGGGGGTGGTCCTTTCATTAGTAAATACTAAAGAAAGAACAACAGCTGTGAGGTGAACCACATTTTGGCAACAGAATATAAGATAGTCTGAGTGAGGAGTGCCTGATTGAATGGATTCACTTCTAAAATTAGTATCTCCAGTGGAAAGGAAATTGGGTATCAGCTAAAGAGATACCAAAAAGCTGTTCCTCACAGGGGAAGATATTCGCTGTCCTTACATACCCAGCCACTGCAGGAAGGGGATGTTCCCAGTATCTGGGGAATGCCTCTTTCCTTGTGGATGACCAGTTCCTAAAGTGAAGATACAGCTGAGTGTTTCTCTTGCCCCTTCAGTATGTCTGTCTTGTTATTCTAATGCTTTCTACATACTGTGACTCTGTTTACTAAGCAATTACTCTTAGCATAAGTCTAATGCCATCCTCACACTTACCTGAGGGGTATTGTTATCCAGCGTCTACAGGGAAACACAGGCAAACTGGGACCTGTGGTGATGAAATGAGGTCCCCGTTGCTGCAGGACCGAGAAATGACAGAGATGGGTTCAGGTGCCAAAACTCACGCCCCTAAATTCAGACATGCACGAAGACACAGACAGGAAGCTAGACTTGGGGCCTGGCAGGTAGAAAATTGTGAGTGTTGGGCTCTTTTTAAGGAAAAAGAATGCAAAAGTCATGATTATAAAACTGAAGATTCACTTTGAATGAAGAAAGCTACAGCAGAATATCAGTTCAGAAGAGCTAATAGCACAGATGTTGCCACGAAGAAGCACGTACAGAAAGAAACAATGATTTTATAACTATTTGGCTCAGAGTTATACTGCTTTTCCCTTCACCTTTTGGCTGCATTACTCTCTGCCCACCTTTATATATAATGATACACCACACCAATAGTTTCTTTGGAGACTGAAAGATAACTCAGCACCCCCTCAGGATGGTTGAAAAAACATAATTATTACTGACAGTTGGAGTGTGTTCAGTTCAGTTCAGTTGCTCAGTCGTGTCCGACTCTTTGTGACCCCATGAATCGTGTGCTACACTATTTCACGCTTGTTATACCCCCTGTTTTGTAGTCCTGTTACTGGTCCAGGTACTAGAAACACAAGGCTTTCGATCTGTTATATGTGATTCTCATCACTGATTCCACAGTATATGATGGTTGTTTATATCGCTCTATCAAGGATATTCCAGACAAGAGAAAAATTGTATTTAACTTAGACATCAATGAAAATTTCAGTCCTTAGCTTAAATTTTGCACATTTGATGCCTGGAGAATCTCCACAGACTTGCCTTCTTTTATTATCTGTTACAAAAGTATTTCTCCTCTGCCTTACAGATGTGTGTTATGGTAGCAGTCTTGCTATGCATGTGATGGTACAACCCCAAACTTTGAAACTTTCCAATAAAAAGTCAAGGGTCAGATCTGGTGTGTCGGGGGTGTCATCTTGAAAGGCTTCCCTAGCCCTGGATGGTTAGAAATGAAGCAATACTGGAGAGACATTGCTGTGAGCTGCACAACGTCCCCCTCCAGAGCTAGACTCGGGGTACACCCAGCTCTCCCTAACCTCATCCCGTCTCCAGGGCTGTGTCAACACTGCTGACATGAGAAGTTCAGTTCAGTTCACTCAGTCGTGCCCGACTCTTTGTGACCCTATGAACCACAACACACCAGGCCTACCTATCCATCACCAACTCCCAGAATTCACCCAAACCCATATCCATTGAGTGGGTGATGCCATCCAACCATCTCATCCTCTGCCATCCCCTTCTCCTCCTGCCCTCAATCTTTCCCAGCATCAGGGTCTTTTCCAATGAGTCAACTCTTTGCATGAGGTGGCCAAAGTACTGGAGTTTCAGTTTCAACATCAGTCCTTCCAATGAACACCCAGGACTGATCTTTGGAATGGACTGTTTGGGACTCTCAAGAGTCTTATCCAACATCACAGTTCAAAAGCATCAATTCTTCAGTGCTCAGCTTTCTTTATAAACCAACTCTCACATCCATACATGACCACTGGAAAAACCATAGCCTTGACTAGACGGACCTTTGTTGGCAAAGTAATGTCTCTGCTTTTCAATATGCTGTCTAGGTTGGTCATAACTTCCTTCTAAGAAGTAAGCGTCTTTCAATTTCATGGTTGCAGTCACTATCTGCAGTGATTTTGGAGCCCAGAAAAATAAAGTTACCCACTGTTTCCATTGTTTCCCCATCTATTTGCCATGAAGTGAATTGTGCCAGATGCCATGATCTTCGTTTTCTGAATGTTGAGCTTTAAGCCAACTTTTTCACTCTCCACTTTCACTTTCATCAAGAGGCTCTTTAGTTTCTCTTCATTTTCTGCCATAAGGATGGTGTCATCTGCATATCTAAGGTTATTGATATTTCTCCTGGCAATCTTGATTCCAGCTTGTGCTTCTTCCAGTCCAGCATTTCTCATATGTACTCTGCATATAAGTTAAATAAGTAGGGTGACAATATACAGCCTTGACGTACTCCTTTTCCTATTTGGAACCAGTCTGTTGTTCCATGTCCAGTTCTAAATGTTGATTCCTGACCTGCATACAGATTTTTCAAGAGGCAGGTCAGGTGGTCTGGTATTCCCATCTCTTGAAGAATTTTCCACAGTTTATTGTGATCCACACAGTCAAAGACTTCGGCATAGTCAATAAAGCAGAAGTGGATGTTTTTCATGAGAACAATCATGGCAGAAAATTCTGAGGTTAAAAGAGAATGGCGAGGTCTTTCATTACTGGGTTCCTCCCGGGACCTTGGGGAGGTCTGTGCAAGGTAGACCCTGTTCTTAAGTTCCATGAGCTTCTTCCACATGAATTTCTGTGATGATAAATTTAGCCTCAGATGATAGTATGTTGCTCAGTCGTGTCTGACTCCAAATTTGCGACCCCATGGACTGCAGCATGCCAGGCTTCCCTGTCCTTTACTGTCTCCTGGGGCTTGCTCAAACTCATGTCCACTGAATTGGTGATCCCAGCCAACCATCTCATCCCCTGTCACCTGCTTATCCCCCTGCCCTCAATCTTTCCCAGCATCACGGTTTTTTTCAATGAGTTGGCTCTTTGCATCTGGTGGTCAAATTATTGGAGCTTCAGCTTTAGCATCAGTCTTTCCAATCAGTATTCAGGGTTGATTTACTTCAGGATTGCTAGTTTGATCTCCTTGCTGTTCAAGGGACTCTCAAGAGTCTTCTCCAACAGTACAGTTCAAAAGCGTCAATTCTTTGATGCTCAGCTTTCTTTATGGTCCACTTCTCACATCCCTACATGACTACTGAAGAGAGCATAAATTTGATTATATGGATCTTTTTTGGGAAAGTGATGTCTCTGCTCTTTAATATTATCTAAGTTTGTCATAGCTTTTGAGATGATGATATACTGTTATTAATATTCAAAATGATAAAGCATAAGAATTTGACACAGGGACATGTGTGATAAGATCTAGGGCTGGGTGAAGACGAGGATGGCCAGTTGGCAGGGTGCAGAGAGCTAAGAATCCTGCAGGACATGCTAAGGAAACTGGGATGAAGCATGAAGCCCAGAGATGACCACTAGTGGCACTTCCTGCCTCAAAATTCAAATCATTTCTTTTTTTTTAATTTATTTATTTTAATTTGAGGCTAATTGCTTTACAGTACTGTAGTGATTTTTGCCATACATTGACATGAGTCAGCCATGGGTGTACATGTGTTCCCCATCCTGAATCCCCTCCCTCCTCCCTCCCCATCCCATCCCTCAGGGTCGTCCCAGTGCACCAGCCTTCAGCACCCTGTCTCATGCATCGAACCTGGACTGGCAATCTATTTCACATATGGTAATATACATGTTTCAATGCTATTCCCTCAAATCATCCCACCCTCCCTTCTCTTTCAGAGTCCAGAAGTCTGTTCTCATCTGTGTCTCTTTTGCTGTCTCACATATAGGGTCATCGTTACCATTTTTCTGAATTTCTTACATCATAACCTTAACCTCTTTAGACATTGTTTACTTTGGAACTCCTGTATTTTCTATCATTTTTTTCCCCATAACTTAACAGTTAGTTCTAGACAATCTGATGCTGTGTCTTTCTTCTCAGCTAGAACTGAAGTTTCCTGATTGACAGTGGTGGTCCATTGCTCCTTGCGTTTGTGGGGAAGCACTGCACATGGGAAGAATTAGTGGTTTGTGATATGCTTTAAACACTGTGTTGTGTCCCAGGCCGGGCCATTTATAGTTGCTGTTTGTTAATCTCCATGATAACACTGATACGAAGTTTTGGTTTTCAACTCATTTTTTAACCCATTGAACACAACTTTGAACTGTGGAAACATTGCAAGAATAAAAATGAAACATAGAACAGTCATAGATTCTTCACTAAGATTTAATTCTGACAACTTTTTGCCCTATTGATACGATCACGTGTACCCTTTATTGATTGAATTTTGGCCGTCTTCGCATTTTAAACACAGAACTTCTAAAGTCCAAGAATGTTACAGCTAATAAAAAGTTACGAACTACTGGTGAGCAGTAGATACAAGCTTTTTGGACCAAAGCTTCTTAGACTGTGTATGTAGTAGGTATTCAGTAAATAATTTTGATTACTCTCTAAAACAATCTAGTAAAAAAAAAAAAAGTTCCCTCAGTGTTTATATTGTAGTTTTGTAGGTCAGTTTATGATGAGGAGCCTTCTTTTTAGTAAGAACGTGAGTTTGGATAATTTAAAGATTCCACATTTCATGTATTAAGTTAAGTGAAGTCGCTCAGTCATGTCCGACTCTTTGCGACCCCATGAACTGTAGCCCACCAGGCTCCGCTGTCCATGGGATTCTCTTTCAAATGTAAGGAAAACTTATGCAAGGTATATTCAGAGGAGAAAGACTGGTGCCAACCAATATGTTTGATAAACGAGAAATCGGATAATCAATCTGTCAGGCTTTGTTTTTTTGAAAGTGATAGTAGAATACTGCAGCAAGAAATGAACAGAGAGAATGCGTAGCATCTCTAACGCTGCCAGGCCTGACCAGTGTTCAGGCTTCTGAGGGCAGTAGAGACACCATGTGTCTGTAAGCAGCATGGCGACCTTGAGCGCCCTGCCATATCACGCCTCTCAGGGATGGGATCTTCCCAGTGCACTTGACCCTCCTCCATCTGACCCACCGGCAGATGCAGGGTCCAGAAACCGGTTATTGTCCAGTACCTGCTGTAGACACATGCTCAGACGTGGTGTAAGGAGCAAGAAAGATTGCAGACCCCCTGTTGATTGATGGCAGTGTCAGTACTCGCCATTGGATATTTCTAGAGCAATGCTGAGTAAGAAGTCACTGACAGCCCGTGTAACCCAGCCAAATGCTATGAAAGGTACAGAAACTATCAAGGACTTTTAAGTGCCCTTTCTTCCCACTATAGGACGTTTCAAAGAGTAAACTTAAGATAGACACAGCATACAACACTGAAAGGCAGTATAATATTGCAATGGAGCTCTTTAATTAGGAAAAAAACATTGATATTGCTTTTTTTGTGGTTATGTGTATTATTAACACACGATTTGTGTATAATTTCTAGATAAGTCACTACTAGTACAGTTTTTTTTCCTTTTTTATCTATTATATATTCTTAAGGTATTTGCATTCTTATATTTGAGTCTAACTATTAATTTGAAAATGTTAAAATGTGTGTTCTCATTTTATATTGACACAGTTCCTAACATAACTTTAGGGCAAGTAATATATGTTGTTTCTGTTTTGTTGAAAAAAAAATAAAAGAAGCATAAATAAGCAGCGTTTCGCTCAGGTTCCACAGAAGGTCGGTGGAAAAACTTGCAAGAGGACTCCTGTACTCTAATTATTAATTTGGCAGGATCTTCTTTATATCAGTGTTCTTAATGTTTTATTGTACTTAATGAAATAATTTATTTTTTCCCTTAAGATATGTTTTTATCAGGGCTGGTGCACTGGGATGACCCTGAGGGATGGTATTGGGGAGGGAGGTGGGGGGGTTCAGGATGGGGAACACATGTACGTCCATGGCTTATTCATGTCAATGTATAGCTAAAACCACCACAATATTGTAAAGTAATTAGCCTCCAATTAAAATAAATAAATAATTTCAAAATGTGTTTTCAGACTTTCTCTTTCATGAACAGGTAATCTTCAGTGGAAGATGCTTATATTCATGATTGAAAGTGAAAGTGAAGTCACTAAGTCATGTCTGACTCTTTGGGACCCCATGGACTGTAGCCCCCCAGGCTGTCCTGTCCATGTATTTCCCAGGCAAGAATACTGGAGTAGGTTGCCATTTCCTTCCCCAGGGGATCTTCCTGACCCAGGGTTCGAACTTGGGTCTCCCACATTGCAGGCAGACTCTTTACCATCTGAGCCACCAGGGAATCCCATATTCATGATTAGAAAGCAATACTTCAGCACTTAAGTAATTCCTGGTCAGTTTTAATAACAATCTGAATTCTCATTGCTGAGCTAACACAACCCAAATGTTATTCTACACTGCTTTTAAATTGTCTATATCATCATTGTGGAAGAGCACTTACAAATATTTAACATAGATGGAGATAGTTTAAAACAGAGATGGGTGATGGATGACAGTATAATAGCTAGTTAATGCCTTGATACAATTAGCAGCAAAATTCAGGATTAAACATGGCTTAGTTTTAATATGCAGAAAGCTCTAAGGTATAATGCTAACCATTCTCCTCAGTTTTGTAAAGGGATTTCAAAAAGATTTATATAAAAAAAAAGTAACCCAAAGTATTTGTCTATAAATTAATGACATAACTGGAGTATGTTTCAGCATTTTCTAAGTGGGAAGCATGGAGAAACTGTCATGACATTTCTTCCAATTACAGATTTTTTTTGTTTTGGATCTAGTATTTTAAACAGTTATTGTGAATGCTTTTCTAGGTATATGCTATATGAAAGACTATTTTTTTCACTATTAAGACCACATCTACTTTGAAGTTACATACATACATACACCCACACATAATTGAATTGTGATCTTTTCCCCATGTAGCAGTTTTATTTATGTGACTTTTAAAAGCAATTCTTATATAACACATGCGTTTACACAACTAATTTCCTTTGTAGCGTGACTGTTGACATAAACCTCAGTGTTGCGCTTGTCTTCCTATCACTTAGCACAGTTTCAGCTCCAGAAACTGGACTCCTCATCAAAATCTTCAGAAAATAGTATGAGTGTAATAGAAGCAATATTTTAAATTTTCTCCTGAAATCTTAACTCCCCTTGAAATTCATTTCAGATAGTTACAGCTCCAGGTTGAGGAAAAGCATGGGCCTGGGGGCTAGGAGTACAGATGGACAGGATTAGGAGAGAGCTATGTGTCCTTTTCAGCAGAGTTCTTGGCATCATTCTGGGACTAGAGGAGGAAGCAGTTAACACCTTTTCCCTTATTCTTTATCTACGGTCTAGCTGGGTGGGCCAAGCATCAGCACCTCTCTGTTCAGTTCAGTTCAGTTCAGTCACTCAGTCGTGTCCCACTCTCCACGACCCCATGTATTTCAGCATGCCAGGCCTCCCGGTCCACACCAACTCCAGGAGTTCACTCAGACTCACGTCCATCGAGTCAGTGATACCATCCAGCCATCTCATCCTCTGTCGTCCCCTTCTCTCTTAGTCCTAATGAAATAACTGTTAGACGTTAAAGGGTTGTAAGGCTTCCCTAGTGGCTCAGATGGTAAAGAATCGGTCTGCGACGTGGGAGACCTGAGTTCGATCCCTGAGTTGGGAAGATCCCCCTGAGAAGGGAATGGCAACCCACTGCAGTATTCTTGCCTGGAGAACCCCACGGACAGAGGAGCCTGGCAGGCTTTAGTCCATGGGGTCACAAAGAGTTGGACATGACTGAGCGACTAAGCTCACAGTAGCAGGGCTGAAATAGGGAAGATATTAGAGAGGCCCTTCTGTTGGGTAGTTTTTGGGAAGAGAGAAAGATAAGCAGGGCTTGGAGAAGATATTCAGCCAGGTAGAGAGAAGAGTGATTGAGCAAAATAATTTTTACAGAAAATTCTGTCTGGCACAGTGTGGGGCAACATGCCCCAAAGAAGAGAAGGTCTGGCTCACTCTCCCACGCCCTTCCCTAATTGAACTCTTACACTCCAAGTTAAGATTGAGTGGGCCTGTCACAGCAGCAGTGTAATTGGGAAAGAATGGTGATGGACTCTCTGGCTGGGGTAAGCCTTGAGGACATGGACGAGATTCAGAAAGCTCCAAAGTCCTTGCAAAGCCAGGGTGACGCTGAGTCAGCAATGGCATGGCCGCGGATCGCAACCAAGATTAGAAAGAGGAGAACTGAGGTCTGGCCTGTTTCCCAAAGCAGATAACAGCAGTGGGTGCCAGCCAAGAGCCTGAGGAACAAGGAAGGGGAGGAGGAATTGTGTCACAGCCGCAGGGTTTCCCACAGACAACTCCTTGCAGCTACACTCTGGAGTCTCCAGTTATACTAACCCGATAAGACCTATTGGTCTCAAAGCTGGAAGTTTAGGCTGAATGAAAACTGAGCCCTCTGTCCGCTGTACCCAGATCTTCCCTCAGAAATAACATAACCTAGGAAATTTCGTCTAACAACTGAGCACAAAGAGACCTTTATAAATGACTGATTGGGACAAAAATTTTTCCAACTGCTAGTAGGGACATGAAGAACGTGAATAGCATTTTGTGTCTAACAATGTAATTGCATTCTTCATGTGAATCAAAGGGCAGAGGGTAAACTTTTTTCCTATAGCATTATATATGGACTTTTTTTAAGTTAAAAAAAAAAAATACCTATAGTGACCAAGGAAAATAAACAGAAAAAAATCATAGACATTCTTTTTTTTTAATTGAAATAAATGATAATAAACTATCTTCATTGGATAAAAGAAAAATATCAACTACTTCATTTATAAGAGACACAACAGAAAGACAATGAGATAAGATAAACACACCAACTAAAAGTAAGTTGGTTTAGCAATGTTATAATACGACACTGAATTTAAGACAAATGCATTAACAGAGATATATAGATTGCACATAATGGTAAAAGTCAGTCTCTCAAAATGATATAACATTTGTAAACCTAAATTTCTCTAACAAAAACAAAGCTTTGTAAAGAACTACAAATCTGTTGTTTAAAGAAAAAAAAATCCAATATAAATATCACCAAAGAATAAGGCATGGATCAGGAAACCTGACTAGTAAAAATTATGGTTAACTTCACCAGACTCAGGAAATGCAAAGTAAAAAGCAATGAGATATCATTTAATTGACATCAAATTGGCAAATATTGAATATCTAAAAAGATGAGATGCCAAATGTTTAGGAGACTGTAGACGTGATAACTCCAAATTTCTGATAAAAGTATAGATTAGTATAGTAATTCTGAAAAGCAAATTGGTGCTATCAAAGTTAAAAATGTTCATAACTTAACCAGTTATTCATTCATTCACGACCTAAGACATGCCCAAGACTGTTCGTTCTTGAACTGTCTATCATAGTGGAAAACTGGAAGCAATCCACCTGTCAGTCAAGGTTGTAGATAGATATTATCACATTTATTTAGATGTTATACTTCAGGGATATTTGTTGTGTACTTTCAATTTTCAGTAGATTAAAAAAAATTTAAGTGTCAGAATAATGTATCTGTGGCTATTTTTTTGCAAATATATTATGAATTTTCTGAGTAAAATTATAGCACTTGGAGTGTTTTTATACCTAATTAATGGTAGAGATGTGGACTCAGTCCTTACTGTTTTAGTGAAAGAAAGGTAGAATTAGGTTTTGCAAAGGGAATGTGGAGTACCTTGACTTGAATTGTTTTGTTTCTTAAAAAACAAGAAAATGAGTGCTCTTTTAGTAAAATGTTAAAGGCATAAATTTCTTCCGCTGGGTATGTGAGTGAGATCCTTTTCATCTCTTTTGTTAAATTTTTAAGGATACTGTTCAAATGATGTTTTCCTTGTTTTCTTCAGAGCATTCTACTATCTCTTTTAATTCTGGGACATTTTAAAATATATTTTTTATTGAAGTATAGTTGTTTATAATATTGTGTTATTTTCAGGTATACAGCACAGTGATAGCCTAGAAATAAACACACACACACCTGTGGTCACCTAATCTATGACAAAGGAGGCAAAAATATATTAATGCAATGGAGAAAATATAGTTTCCTCAATTAGTGATGCTGGGAAAACTGAACAGATACATGTAAAAGAATGAAAATTTAATACTCCCTAACACCACACACAAAAATAAACTCAAAATGGGTCAAACATCTAAATGTAAGACCAGGAGCCTGTCATTGTCAAATGCTTCTCCATGATAAGAGCATGGGAAGTTTAAGCAATGCAGGATGATAGGATGTAAAATATAAGATGATTTTTTTTTAATTCTTGGCATTCTGTGTTCTCCCTTTATGCTCAATATATGGTACAGATTCAAGTACAGATGGTGTTCAATAGAAATAGTTAACTCTGTAGACTTGTGGTTGCCAAGGAGGAGGGAAGGATTGAGAGGTGGAGGTTTACAGATGCAAACTAGTATGCATAGGATGGATAATAACAAGGTCCTGTTGTGTAGCACAGGGGGCTATATTCAACGTCTTGAGACAAACTAAATGGGGAAGAATATTAAAAATAATGTATATATGTATAACTGAGTCAGTTCATTATATAGCAGAAATTCAGTCAGTTCAGTTCAGTCTCTCAGTCTTGTCCCACTCTTTGTGACCCCATGAATTGCAGCACGCCAGGCCTCCCTGTCCATCACCAACTCCTGGAGTTCACTCAGACTCACGTCCATCGAGTCAGTGATGCCATCCAGCCATCTCATCCTCAGTCGTCCCCTTCTCCTCCTGCCCCCAATTCCTCCCAGCATCAGGGTCTTTTCCAGTGAGTCAACACTTCGCATCAAGTGCCCAAAGTATTGGAGCTTCAGCTTCAGCATCAGTCCTTTCAAAGAAACCCCAGGGCTGATCTCCTATAGGATGGACTGCTTGCATCTCCTTGCAGTCCAAGGGACTCTCAAGAGTCTTCCCCACACCACAGTTCAAAAGCATCAATTCTTTGGCCCTCAGCTTTTTTCACAGTCCAACTCTCACATCCATACATGACCACAGGAAAAACCATAGCCTTGACTAGACGGACCTTTGTTGGCAAAGTAATATCTCTGCTTTTGAATATGCTATCTAGGTTGGTCATAACTTTCCGTCCAAGGAGTAAGCGTCTTTTAATTTCATGGCTGCAGTCACCATCTGCAGTGATTTTGGAGCCCCCAAAAATAAAGTCTGACACTGTTTCCACTGTTTCCCCATCTATTTCCCATGAAGTGATGGGACCAGATGCAGAAATTAGCACAACATAAATCAACAATACTTAAATAAAATAAATAATTCATTCCCTTCAAAAAATAATGGGACCATTAATGGCAGTTGATTTGTATCTTAGATTAAGAGAAAAAAAATGTGGAAAATAAACAGATTTTGGTATTCATTACTCTGCATAGGTTTTTGCAGGACAGAGCCCCATGAGCTGCATAATGGAGAAGGGAAGGAAGTGAAAGTCGCTCAGTCGTGTCCGACTCTTTGAGACTCCATGGACGGTAGCCCACCAGGCTCCTCTGTCCATGGGATTCTCCAGCAAGAATACTGGAGTGGGTTGCCATTCCCTTCTCCAGGGGATCTTCCCAACCCAGAGACTGAACCTGGGTCTCCTGAATGGCAGGCAGGCTCTTTCCCATCTGAGCCACCAGGGCGGCCCGTAGGGATAAGGGAGAGAGGCCGATAGGAAATGGTACCATCGCAGCAACGGATCTGCTTCCTCGGGCTGGCTCACCTGTGTCCTGCCCTGCTCCCTGACAAGGAGCACGGACTTCTTACGGGGCCTGGGATTAGATGTGCTGGGCTGGCGTTGCATTTTCAAAATGGCAAAGGCTTTGAACGAGCTTACCTGGGTGGAAGAGAGACGGGCATTCTTGCCGTCTTCACAGTTGTGAGTTGCTTTCAAGTCAGAGAGGACAGGCTACTGCCGTGCTACTTCCAGATGTAAGGGGAGGACGAAGAAGTGAGCCACACAGAAAGGCAGGCTTCTAATTCACCAGAGCTTTGTATACTCTACTTGAGCTGTACGAAGCCTGAGCTCTGCTTTTGAGTCCTGGGCTACCTCTAGGGTCAGTCCCGAAAAAGCGGGTAGACACGAGTCGGGGGTATGGTGAAATGATGCTTCAGCGTGAGCAGACTGGACGTAGGGCCTCCATCACCTCCCATCCTCAGATCCTGAGGCTTTGATTTACCAGCCGTAAAATCTGTCGCTGTTACTTGATAGTCATATTTTGCCTTTATGTAATCAGACATGCAAACAGATAGGGTTTGCAGTAAGAACATGAAAGAAAATTTGTTGACAGCTGTCATTCACAACTACAAAAAGAAACAGAAACTACATATTCAAACCTCCCTTTTATTTCCCATAAGCTTTTAGATATCCTTTCAAATAAGTTGTATAAATATGTCGATTTTAGCTGAAATAAAGTACCATTGCCTCAAGGCTGCCTCTTAGAAAAATCTCTTAATTGATGTAAATTTTCCTTTTTAGTTATTGTAAATAGTGTTTTATAGTCAATCCTTAAATATGCTACTAAAAATTCAATATTTTTTAAACCATCTGAATTTGTAAGTCCCTCCAGCATGTTGTAAAAGATAAGCTCACGTCGGAAAGCTTTTCCCTGAATAACTGCAGATTTCATTGGAAAGTAGGCACAGTGTCCTGATTGTGTAGACCAAGCATATCTTGACATTGACATTGAATGGTGGCTCCACTGTTTTAAAAATCTGCGAATTATTTAACAGAAAACAAATTTTGCGCCACTAAAGTATCAGTCTCAGACTTTAGAGTCACTAAATTGTAAATTAGCCAGCTTTAAGACCTTTAGCAAATAAGAACTGAATCATAGATTATTTAAATTTGTTTAAAGAAAATAAATAACACCCTGATTCCTCCCATCCACCAGATGGCATCCTATTAGCTCCTCTCCTAAATTAAAAAAAAAAAAAGTTTCCTTTTAGTCTGTTTTATGGAAATATCCAGTTCATTCTGAGCCTGGACATTGCCTCCTTATTCTTTTTATCCATTTTATCAATTGGAATATCTCACTGACATCTTAAATAACCTATTTCAAATGAAGTCTGAGTGCCACCCCCCCAATTATACAGTCATTAAACATGACTGCATCTTTTTTCCATTAATGATGTCACATGCCTCTATTAACAATACCATTTTTCTTTTAGTTATCACTTCTTCAAAATTTGGTGTTTCTACCTCTTTTCCTTCTTTTCTTAAATCCTAAGAGCCCAAAAGATTCTTTTTGATGGCATCATCTCAGGTCAAGCCTACTGTTTACCCTCATGAAAGCATTCATTAACCCTTCCCTCCTAACTAGCCTCAGCATCTCTTCTCCTTGCTTGCAGCACATTCTATGAAAATGGTCAGGGTAATCCTCCTGAAATGCTAAATATTTCCCTTGGTTGGCCGTGGTCTTCCATTGAGCATAAAGTAGAAGCATGTACCCTACTGTGTTAGGTTTTTCTTTGTTATAAGCCTGTTGGATCTTTCAGGCTTGTCTTTGAATTCGTCTTTGGAGTTAGACAACCGATGAGATGGAGATTCTGTGTTGGAGGTAGAGAGACAAGTGGTTGTGATGGAGATGTAGCAAGTAGAGAATATCTGATGTTGGGTATTGCTTGACTGGAAGGGGCAGTAGCTGGTGAAGGAAGCAAAAATCAGGATTATACTTGAGCCAGGAGGACAGCTGACATAATGTACTACAGTGAAGGAGGAGATGGAGAATATTTATAAGGAGTCAGCAGTGGTGCCAGAACCAGAGAAATGGTGGTGATCAGGGAAAACAAAGAAAGTAACATAGAAAATGAACTTCGAAGAGGGCTGTGGTGGGAGTGAACATCAGACAAGGGAGCTATACTTAGGTATAAACTGGGTGAATCGCATCTCTGAGACAGCCCTAGGCTTTCCAGGATAGGGAGGCTTGGGTACAAGTGAAACTGTAAGACTGTCCTGATGATTTAAATATGGTGGAAGACCATTCCATCTAAGATGCAGAAAGAAAATCACTCTGAGCACAAGTTGCCTGGGTCTTCCTGTTGGAAGTAGAGACAGGGAAGCTTGTCACCCAGCGTCTTGCCAGATGTTTTGTTTCCAGAACATTAGAAAGTGGTTTTAGCTTCTCTCTTTCTCATTCGGACACCCCAAAATTCATTTGAACAACATATCAAATCTATGCTCCAAGTGTTATCAGTATTTCAGAAGGCTGGGATAAATATTAAAAAGAAAATCAACTATTTCACCCTGAGACATTGAGATTGCATTACCGAAAACACTCAGGTACTGCTGAAGATTTATCAGTTGTAGAAGAGACTGTCTCAAATATATAAAAGATAATGTATGAATGCTGTTAACATAGTATCATAATGTATCAAATGTTAATGTCACAGTAGACTGAATATATAGTAGCATTTCAATCAGTGTACTTTGCTTCCCATATTTAGTGTTTTTTTTTTTAATATTCTTTTTGTTTCAGAACTTTTGCAGAAAAGTTGTAAAGACAGTGTAGAGTTCCCATCTGTCCTATACCTAGTTTTCCTTTTTATTACTTTTTGTGTCGGTAAAGTACCTTTGTCACAATAAATAACCAACCTGATACGTTATCATTAACTGAAGTCTGTGGTCTAACTTCCTCAGTATTCACCTTGTGTCCTCCTCTGGCCCAGGGTCCCATCTAGGGTGCCACATTCCATTTAGTCCTCTTGTTTGCCAGGCTCTTCTTGGCTGTGAGGTTTTCTCAGACTTGCCCTGTGTCTGGTGATCTTGATGGGTTGGAGAGAATGATCAGGTATTTTGTGGACTGTCCCTCAGTTGTGAGCACCGTGATGTCCTCCTGATTGCACTGGGGCTGTTGGTTTGAGGAGGAAGACTACCAAAGTGAAGCACCTTCCAGCAAGCACATCCTGGTGTGGGGGATGCGGGTGGGGAGTGGGGCACAGTGGCGTAGGAGGTCTCCATCAGCTGTCTGCTCTGCACAGCTCCTCTACTTCCAGCTTTCCCGGTCTGTCTTTGGAGGGAGGTAACTATGAGTGACTTCAGGGTGGGGAGGGGGCTCCCCATTCTGAGCAGAGAACCTGTTGATGATTTAGAAGGCTCTTCTCAGCACTTTCTTCTCTCCTGGGTATTTTCCCCAGTATGGAATCATGAATATCTGTTTTCTACTTTGGGTCACCCAGATTCAGTTTAGCCTGTTCTTTCGGCTGCTGCTGCTGCTGCTAAGTCACTTCAGTCATGTCCGACTCTATGCGACCCCATAGACGGCAGCCCACAAGGCTGCCCCATCCCTGGGATTCTCCAGGCAAGAACACTAGAGTGGGTTGCCATTGCCTTCTCCAATGCATGAAAGTGAAAAGTGAAAGTGAAGTCACCCAGTCGTGTCCGACTCTTAGCGACCCCATGGACTGCAGCCCACCAGGCTCCTCCGTCCATGGGACTTTCCAGGCAAGAGTCCTGGAGTGGGAGTTCTTTTGGCTGACCTGATGCTATTCCTTCTGGTTGTTTTCTGCAAAACAATGACCCTTCTTTCCGAGCAAGAACAAGCATGCCGCTTAGCTTGTAGAGTTTACTGCCTTAAGGAGCATCCATTCAGCCAGCAAAGATACCTCAGGCTTCATGTATCCTAGTAGGAATAAGGTTCAGAGCAGACACTACGCATCTTCAGTAGAAGAGCCAGAATTTTGAGGACGTGGACCTGGTTTTCTAACTGTAGATATTTCTCAGTTACCTCGCGCTACCTCTGGGTTTACCTCATCTTTCCCTGGAACACTGATTTCAGAAAAGGTGCAGCAAACTCATTCTCACTAAGAGCTTCATGTATCTCAGTTTAGCGTTCCTTTTCTTTAAGTTGTTATTGTGAATTATCTCGTATAACCTTCACCCAGCTTTCTTCCAAAAGTTAACGTCTTATATAACCAGAGTGAGTACATTGATGAAAGTGAAGATGTTAATGTCGACATAATATTATTAATAATTATTGAGACGTCTCTAGCGTTTCTCCAGTCACTTTTCCATCCAGAATCCCCTGTGGCCTTAAGCCATCACCTCTCCTTAGTCCCTTTTAATCTGTGAGAGTCCTCAGTTTTTCCTTGACTTTAATGACCATGATGAGGTTGAGGGATGCTGGTCTCTTATTGTGTAGAATGTCTCTCCATTTGGACCTCTCTGACATTCTATCACGATTTGATTGGATTGCACATTTTTAGCCAGAAGATTACAGAAACGATGAAGCATTTTCCAGGCATCAGATCACAAGGCCCATGATCTCAGTATGTCTTTTCACTTGTGATATTAACATTAATTGCTTGCTTAAAGTGGCCTAGGATGAATATCTCAATGTAAAGTGACTATTAATATTTTCCCTTTGAATTTAATGACTATTTTGAAGGAGACACTTTATTGCTACTTCTATATTTTATCTTCCCCAAATTTTTCTTAGTGTCCTTTTTAACCAAAATTATTTAAAACATATTTAAGTCCAATGTGAAGTTAAAAGAAGGGATAGCTACATTGTGACCAGCAGTGACTATTCAGAGAGAAGAAATGTGTGTTTCTGTATGTGAGTGTGTGTGAGAGAGAGACAGAGAGAATGATTTTCCTGGGAATTTCTCCAGATCATGCTGTGTTTATGCTTATGTTGAGATCGAGTTGTATGCAAATGAGACAGCTAATCTCTCATGGTTACAGTATGCCTATGTTCATTAGATGTCTAATACTTAATTCAGGACCTAGTAATTTACAGCAACTAAATAGTGGTTTTGCATGCTTTTATAATATAGATGTTTGTGAACAGTTATTTACAGAGTGTTAATAGGGAATAAAGGGACTTTTAAAAAATAATCTCACCAGGTGATACATAACACTGTTAACGTGTCAGTTAGAATCAGACAGAAGTATAACATACATGGGCAATGAGAATAGGTGGACGCATACACAGCATACCATCCAGCAAAATGGGCATCTGGATTTTGTATTTACTTCACAGGGCTTGTAGTGGGATTTCCCGTTTTTATGGTTTAAAGACAATAAGAATGAGAGACGACAAGTGTGTTTGCATATTGTTGAGAGGCCCACAATTCTATCTTCATCACCATCATCAGTATCTTGAGTCATTCATATGTACCTTTCTATTTAAATATCACACAAGTAATTGCTGATAATTTGGTTTCTTGATGTAAACTAGAACGACAGTGACAGAAATGTACTCATTAGAGCAAAAAGTCACATCTAGACAGATAATTACATAAAACTTGGATTTTAAAAGATATGAGATGATACTGTATTCCCAATAGTGTCATCGCTATTATGGACAGCCTGAGAACTATTATCAATCAAAAATATGTAATAAGTGAAAAATTTAAAGATCAGTAGAAATATATTTATATATTTAGGTAAGCAATAACCTCGCAAATTAATTCATTAAGCTCCTGGTTTAACATGCAATTACACCGAGGCAATGAGAAGGTGCCTGGCCTGCGCCCAGAGATGCCGCACCGGCTGCTCTCTGCTCTGGGTGTCAGGCGTCCCAGTCTGACGGAGTACACTTAAAACATCCTCAAGTTGACTCGTTAGGGATTCTCTGGAAAAAATGAACCGCACTGAACCTATCACTTCACTTGGCAAACCAAAATAGGCTCAAAGTAGTTTAGACACAGTTGTTAAAGAAAAGGAACTAGACTGTTAAGAGCAGTATCTCAGTGACTGTGCCCTTTGCCCCCATGATGTCTCTGGGGAGCACTGTCCTGGGCTCCGCTGCTCATATGTGCATCCTGCCTCCCCGCACCTCGACACCCCTAGACTCTGTCCTCCAGCTCCTGGGCTCTGGCTGCATCACCTCCTTGCCTTGGGTCCCCTGCGGGATGGGAGCCACTTTCTGTAATCACTCGTTTCTGATTCACTCTGGTCCTCTTTTGCTCTCTCCGAGTTTCCAAAAGACATGTAACCAATTCTGTGCATTAAAATCCCAATGTTCAAAAAATTGGGAAATGCAAAGTAAAAAAGAAAAATGACTCTACATCAAAACTGAGGAGGGAGTGTAATGAAATATTTAAAAGCAATGCAATTAATGTAAAGAAGAAAGATCCACCCCACTGGGCTCGGTTCTCCATGCTTTGTGGGTGCTTGATGACTCCATGTTGGATGAAGGAATCATCAGGCCACTGATTAAAAATTCAACACAGCAGTGCATTAGAAACCTGAGTGAAATAAAAGCCAAGGGACTGCAAAAATGAGTAACATACAAGTTCTCACAAATAAGAAATCACTCAGATGGGGAAGAAGCGTCAACTTACAGGTCACATAAGAGAAAACAGCAGCTTAGCAAACTTGCTGAAAAATCTCAACTTGTACAAATAAGAAAATGCAAGTTAAAATGTAATCAAATTTGCAGATATTTTAAAACTCATATCCAGTGCTAAGAAAGGTGTGCAGATCCAAACATTGTTATATAAATTAGGAATGAGGGCATAGACCATTGCAATCTCTATAAAAATTTGAATTTTATGGCATTTGTCCTAAAAATTACCAAACTATTTGACACTATGTGGTAGCAACAAATAGAAGAATATTTAAAATAAAATAAATATGAATTATGTAATGGAACAAGGTATGATATATTCATATATACAGAAATATTTTTGACTTTTAAAATCATGTTTCACAGACTTGGCAGAAAATATTTTGGAATCAAAAAAATATAGATGTGTGAAAATCCCAGGAATGGTTATAAATGACTATTAACAGTAGGCATTTTCAAGAGGTGGGATAATAGGTAATTTTTATTTTCTTGAAAATTTTCCAACTTCCTAGATGTTCTGTAATGGCCACACTTCTTTTTTTGCCATCGGAGAAAATGGTACTGGTATGCATATATATTGTCATATGTGAAAAGTGAAAAATAGTTGGAAAAGAAGGGCCTGTCAGAAATAAATTCTTTTGATATGATTATTAGGTTCACATTATATTCGAGCGTCAGTTTGGCAGCGTATTTCCATTTCTTTTGATAAGCTAAGTTCTCTATAGTTGTGATACATTGAGTTATGGAAATTACGTTCTTTAGCTCAGAGCAGATGGAGACTAGAGTTCAGGCCTTTCCTACTATAAACATCCTTCCCCGCCCTCAGATCCCAAGGGTAACCAGCTTCAGCCTGACTGCCTGCCGGGAGAACTCTCTGCATTTGGGTTCCGTTCAGATTCATAGCTGAATTTTATCCGTCTTTTCCTCAGGTAACTCTGAATCTCTTTTGATTTAAAAACATTAAGTAGTTAAGAAATGCAAGGACTTGGTATGGAAAAGGAACATCAGCAGTCACTGCTCCTTCAAGGTTCCCCAGAGAACCAGAATCAATAACCCACAACTAAATGGCAGTCCACTCCAGGACTGTTGCCTGGAAAATCCCGTGGACGGAGGAGCCTGGTGGGCTGCAGTCCACGGGGTCGAAGAGTCGGACACGACTGAGCCACGTTCCGTTCTGTGTAAGTGTACGGAGAGAAAAAGGAAAAAGTGAGAGACTGACGGGTTAATGAGGAGGCGCTGGTGCACACAGTCACGGGGAGCAGTCCCCGGATCCAGTATCTGCAAGCCAGAGGTCGGGAGGGCCGGTCTCGCGGTCCTAGCCCAGAGCCCGGCTCTGAGCCGCAGGCTGCTGTGTCTGCAGCGGGAGGGCGGGCGCGCCTCCGCCCCTCCCCGTGCTTGCTCCGCTCTGGCCCCAGTGGATTCAGTGATGCTGCCCTCACCAGCGACCTCATCGTCTTCACGGAGTCGACGCAAACGCTGATCTCTTCCAGGCACACCCTCTCCGAGGTGCCCGGATGCCACATTCTCCCAGCTTCTGGGCGCCCTTTAGTCCACTCAGGTGATGGAGCGGGTTCACCCTCACAGAGTGGTACAGAGAAGGCGGCAAGGGCAGGCGCCGGGGAGAGGAGGGGGACTGGACTGTTCAAGTGCAGGCAGCGCCCTTCCTCTTTCCAGTCACACGGTTTCTGCTGTACACTCCCACACCTCCCTGCCCTCCCCGCTTCCCATCATCTCCCCTCTCTGTCCTCCCTGTCCTCCCCTTCCCTGTCCTCCCCTCTGCCCATCCTCACCCCCTCCCCCCTCCCCCCCCTCCCC
>SJXQ01008440.1:87394-120515 GCA_006408695.1 Aepyceros melampus
CTCAGCTGGAGGCCCTGGGTTTCCTGGGAAGCTGCCAGTTGGAAAAGGAGTGCCCGTCAGGCACTGGCTAAGCTGCTTTAGGATAAAAGATTTCTAATGGTATGAGGGATCTCCCATCAAGGAACCTCTGACGGCTGGATCATGGAGCCTCCTATGAGGTCATGGTGTACCTGGTTTGCCGAGGACAGTACAAGCTTGAGGCCCTTGTAATTAAAAATAATTAAAGTGACTTCCCCCCTTTCCCTTTCAGAAGTGTTTCGGTTGGAATGATGAAGCTTTTGATCGCCCTTCCCACCGACTAGTGAGGAGGATGCTTGTGGAGGGATGGTGCGGGCTGTGTCTAGCTCAGATCATTTGGTGATAAGGGCATACGCTGGATGTTCGAAAGACCGTCTGAACTATCTGCCTCATGACCTTGTACTTGAAAACTGACTCCTCTTTATTATTTGACATCAATATTGGATAACTGTATTTCTAGTACAGTCATAGGCTTGTGGCGATTCACAGGAGCCCTGGGTCCCACTTACCAGTGAACATGCTTGAAAATAGCTACCACTCCTTTCCTGTGCGCAGCAGACGCTGAGTCGTCCCCTGTCCCCTCTTCTCTCTGTTTCATCACTGCGCTCTCAGGCCCCACCACTGATCCCTCCTTCAGTGCCTTCCCTCTCTCTCTTCCGCCCTCATCCCCTGGTGTTCCAAGGCTGACCGCTTCCTCACATTCCCACCTGGCATGCCTGGCCCCTTGAAGTCTTTCCTGCTCATTCCCATCCTCGACAGTGGTCGGGTGGTTTGTTTCTCCTAAAAACTGCCTTTGTCATCTAGATCGCTAAAGTCATCAAGGTTACAAAGTACCTTTCCCTGTCTTGTTTCATGACCCTTTTCACATGTTTCCCTTTGTTTCATTGGTGTTTCTTCTCATTTCCACCCTGATCCTGGGTCATTCGGGGTGAGCAGCCCATCCTTTCCTAGAGTCATGGTGATCATGCCCACCTTGGTTGTGCCACCTGGCTAGACCTCTCTTTTTTGCTCTCCAAGAAAATACCCATTTCCTCCATGAAGGGTTTCAGCTTACCTGATCCCAGAGTGGTCTTTGTGTTTGTTTTTCCTTCCATTTCTGTAATCTGAGTGATCCTGACAGATTGGTATGGATCTTTTGTGTATCTAGTCATTTAGGAAAACACTGTTCATGTATATGTTGTGACAGTGAAGGGCATCGGTGCCCTGCTATAAATCCTGCGTTCTCTCTAGTCCTGCCCTGTGCCTGAAGGGAATCAAAAAGGAGCAGGGTAAGGAGACAGTTGTGTGCCCTGTGGGTCAGTGAAGTGACAGGTGTGGAAGCTACATTTCTTTTTTTTTTAATTAATTTTTATTTTTTAGTTTGTTTTGCTTTACAATACTGTATTCGTTTTGCTATACATTGACATGAATCAGCCACGAGTGTACATGAACTCCCAATCCCGACCCCCACCTCCCCCCAACCGCCCCACACCCTCTCTCTGGATTATCCCCGTGCATCAGTCCCAAGCATCCTGCATCCTGCATAATATGATGATGATTGTGTTATTAACATCTCAGTTCGGTTTGGTCATATCCTTTTACTGAGAACATTTCTTAACATTTTCATCGTTATATGTCGGCTTTTTGCTTCATGGTATTTATCAAGTCTATTTAGAGAAGACACCAAAATCTTCCCAATAAACATAGGAAGTGAGGGTTTCCTTCCTAATCCTCCATTATCAGCTTCTGACTTAAGGGAAGAGTATCTGTGCAGATATATAAACGCAATATCCTTTGGCCATCCTGTCTTCCAAAGTTCTGTGACTACAGCGGATTCATCAAAGATGAAAAAGCCCTCGGGAAATCCTGCTAATAAGATGACACAATGTTCCCTCCCTGGAGGGGAAAGAAGACGGTGGAAGTTTTTCCTTTCTAATTTAATTAAAATGAAATATTTTATTAAACTATCATGGCTCCATAATATTTTTAGGAAAGAAATCTTGGCTATGTTCATGAATCACTCTTGCACATGGGAAAATTAAATAAGTGAAATTAAGTGATAATACTTGATAGAAGGGAGCAGGCCCTGCAGTAGTTCTGATATTTTTTTTTTTAATAAACTTTTAGTTTCTGGAGCAATTTTAGATTTACAGAAAATGAGAAAGACAGCACAGTTCTCATATTCTTCACATTTGTTTTTCTCTGTCGTTACTATCTTTTGCTGGCAGTTATTAAACCACATCAATGCACTATTACTAACTAGAGTTACTCTTCTCTTGCTTTTTCTCCAGTGTTGTCTGGTGTTTTTCTTATGATTAGTCTGGGGTAGAGGATTTATGCTGTTTTCATAAGCTTAGGTGGTGTCAGTATCAATCAGCTGTATCTGTGTCTCCCTTGGTCCTGATCTCGACCTCCAGGCAGGGGAGTGCTGGTCCCATGTCTCCACGTGGCTGTTCCTCTGGCTCCTCTTTCCCTCCCGTGCTTTCTGGAATCAAGTCCCTGTGGACTGCTGTCACCTGGGGGACGGGACGCCATGATCACCTCCTTCAGGGCAGAGTGTCTGCACTAAGTTGTTTTGTGTTCTTCTGCACTGGAGACTTGCTTTTTCTGACCTCTTATTTACATCAACATGGATTCAAGGATGCTCACTTTATGCTTTGGATTAAAGTCTAAGATTGCTTTATTTTTCTTGCTCTAATTGTTTCAGCTGAAGCCAATGGGAGCTTTTTCGGAAAGCTGCTGTGCTCTTTGACATACTCCATGAATGAGGGGTTTCAACTTCCTATTGTTGATTTGGGGTGCTTCCTATCTCCAGCTGCAGATGCTCTGGACTCCTCTTGTAAGCACCGTGCCCCACCCTAGGATCGGCTGTTTTTCCAAGGGTTTCTGGTTCCTTTTTTCTAGAGAATGGCACTAATATCTAAGCAGTAGGTGTGCTCTTGAATTTTGTAAGTGACATTTATCCATTGCCAATAAATTGAGGTATTGTGTGGAGTTACAAATGTTAAAGGCAGATGCAATGATTCCTTTTTGAGGTTGGCAGTGGAAAACAGTTTATTGAATGCAAAGATTAAACGTTCCTCCTTCACTTTTATTGCCATGGAGACCATTGTCATGATATTCTTTATTCCCTGAAATCAGTCAAATGAAATAGAAAGCAGATGTTCTGTATCTTTACTTTTTACTGTTTCTTGCTTGAGATTACACCTTAATGACTAATACTGAAGCATAATTATCCCTTTAGAGATTTATAGAAGATTAGAGACATTCAGTCAAAGAAATGCTCACTTCCAAAAGATAGACTTGGAGTTACAGCAGATCTGGCTTCTCCTCTGCACCCTAGCCACTAACTCCCACATTTGCCACCTGAACTCATCATGACACATAGCTGCCTGATCATGGATTAAATACCCAGCTCCGAGAGAGAATTCCTATCAGCTCAGGCCTATAATCCCCACCGTGAGTTTGTTTTTATCTTGTTGGTCCTGCCACCCTTCACTAGCATCCCTCTTCTCAAGGCCTCAGTTCCCTTCTTAGCCGATGTGACTGCCTCCTCTATGATTGCCTGGCAGCACATCCCAATGAGTTAAGAGCCGGCGTTTGCCTAGTATGAAATTGTAAGGACCATAAAGAAGGCTGAGCACCGAAGAATGGATGCTTTTGACCTGTGGTGTTGGAGAAGACTCGTGAGAGTCCCTTGGACTGGAAGAAGATCAAACCACTCAATCCTAAAGGAAATCAATCTTGAATATTTATTGGAAACTCCAATACTTTGGCCACCTGATGCGAAGAACTGACTCATTGGAAAAGACCCTGATGCTGGGAAAGATTGAGGGCAGGAGGAGAAGGGGTGGACAGATGATGAGATGTTTAGATGGCATTACCGACTTGATGGACATGAGTTTGAGCAAGCTCTGAGAGTTGATGATGGATGAGGAGGCCTGGTGTGCTGCAGTCCACAGGGTCACAAAGAGTCAAACATGACTGAGCAACTGAACTGAAATGAAGGCCTTTCAAAAATATACAGACACACACATATCTATACAATCTTGAAGATTCTACAGTTGTGCTTCTATTAACTTTAAGATAGAGAAAGAAAATGAATTCACTTGAGCCATAAGATATATATATATAATATATATATGTGTGTGTGTGTGTGTATATATATATATGTTTACATGAAGAGGAAACATTAATGTTTTTAAACCATGGATGAAAAAATGCATTGCTTTAAACAACTTGTCATGATGTCTCACATATAAACATTTGAGTCTTACACGTGTTTCATTTTTCCGTGCTCCAGTGTCCACTGCTCCAGTTTCCTCCATGAAAAGCCAATGATTAATTCACACAATGATAACATATTCAAAATGAGATATAACAGAAAGGTTATCTTGAAGCCCCTCATTTAAAATTCCAACGGGAAAAGATGTGCATGCTAAGTCGAGTCCGTCGTGTCCAGCTCTATGTGACACCATAGACTGTAGCCCGCCAGGCTCCTCTGTCCACGGGATTCGCCAGGCAAGAACACTGGAGTGGGTGCCATTTCTTCCTCCAGGGGATCTTCCAACCCCAGAGATCGGCCAGCATCTCTTATGTCCCCTGCACTGGCAGGCGTATTCTTTACCAGTAGCGCCACCTAACTACCATATAAATAAGAGTTTAGGGATATCTCCTGGATGGAATGTAGAAGAAGAAAAAACAAAACACAAAAGCTGGGTGATGATTCCAAAAGGAATGAGGACCAAAGTGCTGATCACAATTGTAATTAGCGATGCAGATCTGAAGCCTCAGCCCGCAGCTCATGGCAGACAGGCACTTCACATCAGACTGGAGTTCCCCCAGGTTTCAGCTGTGGAAGCAGCTCTTACAGTGTTCGTTAGTTAGTGTCACAATAAAGCAGATCAAATGGAAAGAGAGAAGCTAGTGCACTCACTCGGTGTCTTCCACTTGTGAGGCGAGGTGGAAGTCTCTCTCTCCGATTTCCCAGGGAGTGGAGCTGGAGTGCCAGGCTGTGTCAGCCTCCCCACAGGCCACTCGCTTTTGCGGGAGACAGAGATGTGGGCCTATGTGAATAAAATGTTTGGTCCTCCTCCCAGACTCTAGCTAGACAAATTAAACATTTAAGAAGAAAACTAAAAAAAATGAAAAATAAAAAAGAAAACTAAAAGTAGAAAATGTGAAAAAAAAAACAAAACTGATGTAGTTTTGATTATCTCAGCATTGGAATAAGCCATGCAGTTCTCAAGAGCTGGGTGTAACCTCGAGTGTTCTTGCATTTATAGCTTTAATTGGACATCCTCAAAGAAAAGCCCAGGCTAATCAGGGGTAAATCATTAACAATATCTCTTTCCTTCTATTTACAAATGAGGCACAAAATATGTATTTGGGCCAAAAATCACAAAATTGAAAGTAAAGATATGAGTGTTTTATTCATAAGATCCTTTTTCTTTCTAGAACCATTAAAAGTATTAGAGTTCTTCTGTTAACTTACCATAGCCACTGATAAAAATGGCAAATGTCCTCACTATTGAAAGAGACTATGTCTAATAAAATACCACCCAAGTTCTGTTAGAGCTTAGGGGTTTTCAGATTTAAAATTTCTTGCATGGATTTTGAGTGTCTTGATTGTGTCCACATTTGGGAATGATTTTAGTCAGAGACATTCTGTTATACTGCATTTTTGTCCCATTTTTTTTTTTAAGCTGAGAAAAAGCAGAATCCTCTAGAAAGCGAGAGAAGGTATCATGATACTAAAAAGGTATTGAAAAGTGAAAGTGTTAGTCACTTAGTCACGTCTGACTCTTTGCGACCCCATGGACTATAGCCCGGCAGGCTCCTCTGTCCATGGAATTTCCCAGACAAGAATACTGGAGTGGGTAGCCATTCCCTTTTCCAGGGGATCTCCCCGACCCTAGGATTGAACCTCTGTCTCCCACACTGCAGGCAGATTCTTTACTGTCTAAGCCACCAGGGAAGCCCCAAAATGCATTACTTTAGAAAAAAAAAATATATAAAAGCAAATTTAATCAAATTGTATCTAGGATAATGATGGGTAAGAGTAAACAGGAAAAAAAGAAGGGAAAGTTATTTGTTAAGCAAAATTTCTGGTTATTTTAAGGAGCTAAATATGACAGGGAAGGTCTTAGTGTTTTCCTCGGTGTAGATAAACTTGTGAATCCTTTTCCTACTTCTTTGAGATGTGAATCTTTTCAAAAGCCTCCTGCCAGTCTTAGGGGTCAGGAATGTTTTTCTGAGGGGAATGGGTCTAGGGAGACACAGCCCCATCTCCTAATCTCTGTGGAAGTGTAGGTACCAGGTGTTAACAGGGAGTAGGTTATGAGTAGCTTTTGTAAACAATGAAAGTGTCCTTCATCTTTGTTAGAGGGAAGGACGGAAGGCAAAAATGGAGGTGACAGGACCCATAAGATTGAGGAGGTTTGAAATATTAGAGCATGGGATAAAAAAAAATTCCTCTTATGTGTAAAGCACAGATACAAGGCTTCTCTTTTATTAGTTCATGTCTGGAGAAGGAAATGGCAACCCACTCCAGTATTCTTGCCTGGAGAATCCCATGGAGGGAGGAGCCTGGTAGGCTACAGTCCATGGGGTTGCTAAGAGTCGGACACGACTGAGCAACTTCACTTCACATACTTTATACATAAACAATAAGATTGCCTTTATGCTAAATCTTGTTCATGGTTGGTGAGAATGTAAACTGGTTCAACCATTATGGAAAATGATATGGAACTTTCCTGAAAAAAAAAAAAAAAGGAAGTACCATGTGAAAAGTGTGAAACTGTTTGTTGCTCAGTAGCATCAGACTCTTTGAGACCCCATGGACTGTACCCCGCCAGGCTCCTCTACCCATGGAATTTCCCAGGCAAGAATACTGTAGTGTAGCCATTCCCTTCTCCAGGAGATCTTCCTGACCCAGGGATTGCACCAGTGTCTCCTGCATTGCAGGCGGATTCATTACCATCTAAGCCACCAAGGAAGCCCCATGTGATCCACTAACCTCACTGTTCAGGGTGTATCCAAAGGAAATGAATACAGGATATCAAAGACATGTCTGCATCCCCATGTTCATCACAGCATTTTCCACAGTGGCCAAGACGTGGCAAGATGCCAAATGTCCCTCAACAGATGGAGGGATACTGTGATATATGTACATACACACAGTGGAATGTTACTCAGCCCTAACACAGATGGAAATCCTGTCATCTGTGAACATGTGGATGGACTTGGAGGGCATTATGGTAAGAGAGCTAAGTCAGTAGAGAGAGACTAAATATCATATGATGTCACTTACATGTGGAATGGGGAACATCTGAACTTACAGAAACTGAGGGTCGGATGGTGGGGAAGAGGGAAATGGGGAATTGTTGGTGAAGAGCATGAACTCCCAAATATGAGATGAACAAACAGATTCTGGGAACTCTGATGTACAGGCTGGTGGCTAGTTAATTACACTCTATTATATACTTGAAAGTTGTCAAGAGAGTAGACCTTCCATGCTGTCACCACAAACAAGAAATGGTAATATGTGATGTGATGGGATTTTAGCTGAAGCTATTGATGGTAACCAAACTCTGGGAGACAGTAAAGGAGAGAGGAGCACGGCTTGCTGCTGTCCCTGGGGTCACACAGAGTCAGACGCAACTGAGCGGCTGAACAATTGTCAGTAATCAATCCACGGTATGTATGTATTAAACCAACATACTGTGCATATTAAACTAACACATGATTGTAGGTCAATTATATCTCAAGCTGGAAAAAAGCCTTAAAACACATATAACACACAGTACATAAACAGTTAGGTGTAAAACTTGGTATTAACATTTCATAGGGGGTGATTAGGGAAAAATGCCTAAAAGGCTCCTTAAGGGGCTATACATGAATAATAAATTTTTAAAATATAAATTTAAATGTTTTAATTGGATGCTAATTACTTTACAATATTGTATTGGTTTTGCCATACATCAATAATAAAAAAATGAGAGGTACTGACTTTGGTCATCTTAGCTGCACCAGCTATCAAATGGGAACCTTTTCTGCTGATGCCTCTGGTCTACCTGAACTGTCTCTCATCTGTTATTTGTTCTCTAGAAAGACTGTAATGAGAGAGAGACTGATGTTGTCATCCCTTGTGAACCTACTGTTCAGCAGTTAAAATTGATTCTGTCATTTCTATAAAAGAGGGACGAGCCATTTAAAACTGAAATTCTTTTTAAAGTTTGTTCCTGAGATGTTAGGTGTAATTTTTAGATGCTTGGATTACATTCTATGATCTCATCCCTTCTAACAGTTTCAGAAATAATCCTTTATGTGGAAGTATTTAAAAATTATTTTTGTAACGATGATGAGCCATGGGTTTAAGTGGCCTTGGTGCTGAAGAATTAGCTCAGGGAGAAATATCCCAAATTGCGACATGATTCCCTTTCATTTTTAAATTGAACTAAAAAGCATGGGGTCACAAAGAGTTGGACATGACTGAGCACACACACATACAAAGTCTATAAATATTTAATACATTTCAGTTGAAAGCATATATTGGATGACTGTCTTTCAAATGAAAATACTATAAGACTCAGTAAAGAAAACTTGGTCACAAAACTGTGTACGAAAAGTGGTTTTCCTCTGAAAGTCTTATCAGGCATTCTGTAACTTTGTTTCTCTTTTTACTTTACCCCTTTTCTCGGTGGGAGGGTGAAGAAGACAGTAACAAGCCTTGGATCAGAGAAAAGATTTATTGAGCAGCTACTCTATACTGCTCCATATCATTCTAGAATCTACTTTCCACAAGGAATTCAAAATCTTGTTCTATTTTACAAGTTACAAAAACAAACCAAAAAGAAGTACTCTGAAATAAATGATAGCACAGTTGGCTAGAAGCCTGTTAAGAAGACTGCTCATGCCTGAAGACCAGCTTTTGTCCCAGTGACTATGGACTGGGTCTCCTCTGAGCTGACCCTGGAAAGAGGGGCTGCCAGGTGAGCTCTGTGGGGCTGAACTCAGTCCACTTTGGACAAGGAGAATCTCTTACTTCCCCTTGCATTAAAACCCCCATCTCACCTAAAGGGAGAGTCTTCGCTGGTAACATGGCTCATTTCCTTGAGGAGAAGAGCAAGTCATCATTTCATCGTCTGTTGCTTAATTCACCATTTGAATTAAGGTGAATTCTGGCCTTTACCTGCCAGGCCCAGTGAAACTATTTAATATCCTTTAAAATATACAGACGTAATGGATTTTTTTTTCCACTGTACTCATTTAAATTGAATTATCTTCTGTCATAATTCCATTTTTATGAAACACTCCTTGGAATTTTAACCTAGTCCTCATTTTGATATCAATTAAATTATCTCAGATTTTCCTCATATGTTCCTTATATATCATATTTTAGATTCTTGGCCTATTCTTTCTTCTTCTATAGGAAAGCTTCTTTATGGGAAACAAATAGAGGCAACAGGGCATTGAATTAGGAGCAAAAGAATAAAGACTCTAAGATACAAATTTGAATTTCATCCCTATTTATATAACCAAGGTCAAGTTACCAGCCCTCTGGGCCTCAATTTTCTCATTTGTGAAATGGAAAGAGCATTAATGTCTATCTAATCTTTTAAGAGAATAAAGATGCAATGAGTTGACATTTTAAACTGTGTAGGAACAGTGCCTGGAATAGAATAAAGAATATGTTAAAACTTCAGATGACTACAGCTAATGGATAGATTACTGACAAATAATTTTTAAAAATATGTATCTTTATCTTGAATTATTTCTGAACCTAAAGTAATATTTATTTCCTAATTAATTTTATTCCTTCCTGTTTTTTGAGTAACTTAGGTATACTAAAAACATGTATTCTGATCTAAACCATACAAGTCCACAAAGTAAGTCTTATTTTGCCCATTGAACAAATGATAAAGCAGAAACTCTGAGTCAGACACCAAAAATCCACTTTTTCTTCTCTTTTGTAGTCTTGTAAGAAGCATATACTAATCCATCATCCAGTGTCAGCTAGGTACTCTTCAAATCCCAGGAGAGATACAGGCTGATTAAACACACACACACACACACTCACTCACTCACTCACTCCTGTTCTCAGAAATCCAATTCTAATTTGAAGGCATCTATGCACTTAAGCAATATTAAAAATAAAAAGAGAGCATAAGCTTGGCAATCAGTTCTACAAGTAAGTGTATGATTAAGGACCAGGAGATTAGAAAGGAAGTAAGTGCAGTAAAAGAAAAAAAAATGAGCTTATGACAGCAGGATCTTAGAGAATTTAATAAAGCATAATTATTTAATTTTAAATATGCTGTCTTAATAGAAGAGTGTTGTGGTAACTTAGTATTAAGGTAGAGACATGATGTTAATATCATTAGAGGATAAATGAGCAAAGGCTGGTTTGCAGCATCTGTTGGATTAGGTATGTTTTGGAAATGCCTTTAAATGAAAGTGAATTCAGGAGACGAGGCTGCTTCATCAGGCAGTCAGTGACTCTGTGGACTATAGCCCATCAGGCTCCTCTGTTTGTGGGATTCTCCAAGCAAAAATGCAGGAGTGGGTTCCCTTCTTCAGGGAACCCTGAAGATCCCTATTTCTTCTTGAAACAGGGATCAAACATGCGTCTCCTGCATTGTAGGCAGATTCTTTACCACTGAGCAACTAGGAAAGTCTGCATGACACAGTATTGCATTAAATATTCTCCAGGAGTGAAGGAGCCTCAGGAAGAGGAATTCCTTTCATTTCACAGATGATGAAACTCAAACTGGGGCTTTTGCTTCAGTGTTGAGGATGAATCATGTCTTGTTTGTGAGGAGCTGGACGTGGCCCTCTTCTCAGTTTCTAGCATAGTATTGCTGCCTTTACCAGTATTTCATGTTTGCTGCTAAATATTTAATTGTGTTCTCTGCATTTTTTGAAATCACACACATGTGCATGTGTGTATAAGTGAACATGCATGTGTGTGCACGTGTGTGTGTTGAAGAAAGAGAAGGATTGTGGTGACTATATTGCTTATTTAAAAAGAAAGTTTAATGTCTTATATTTTTAGGTTTATTGTGATCATTGATACAACTATTTATGAATCCTTATAGCATTGAAATCAAGGTACTCTTACTTGATTTATATCAATAGATTTCTTAGTCTCACCTTGGCCAACAAAGCTGTTAATGCAATCTAATTGCTTTTTGACGTTTCATACACTTACCTTTAGAATCATTTTAATGATGATTCTACAGATCCTGACTTCTTATATATATGAGTACACAAAAGAAAAAAGTCAGCATGGAAAGGAACTCCTGAAATATCACATCGAGTATCTATGCCCTGTTAGTCTGTTCTTTCTGCTCAGCTTGCTCTTTAAATGGCCATGTGGAAAACGGTTTGGGTTGGCAGGGAGTTGTCTGGTCTCCACTGTGTCTGTTTAACTCACCTGGTGGTGCAGAGGCAGTCACAGATACCGTGTAACCAGTGGGTTGGCTCTGCTCCAGCCAAACGGTGTGTAGACACTTGAAGGTGAGCGTCATACATTTGTCATAGGTTCTCATTGCCTATTTTTTTTTTCAATTTAAAAGATGTTAAATCATTCTTAACTCATAGATCCTACAAAATTAAGCAGCAGTGAGATGTGCCCTATGCCTGCTCTTTATGATCTTCTGATGAAAGTAAAATCCACAGTGATGTGCATTTGATACTTTGATTACATGATAATCCTCGAAAACTTCACCCCTAAAATGCACTGAAGGTCTTCATTTTATATGCATGGGAATTTAAGACTATCAGATTCTATTTTATATAAAATTTTATGTTTATGCATCAAAAAATATAAAATCATACATAATTTTTAGTCATACATATCAAATTATATATACATAAATATATTTATCTTCTTATGCATTCTATTTCTATAATATAATTCTATTTATATGCAGTATATAAATACAGTATAAATAAAATTGAATATATTCTATATGTTATGTTTGTGTACAGCATATATGATACATATGCATATGTACACATATATGCAACTAAGACAGCAGATAACATGTGTTTCTTGGGACTGTGATCCCAGGAGAAGAAGTCGATTTTTATTATGTGTCTTATTCTTGAGTCTCACCAATTATACCACTAGTAATTGGTTATTCTTAAATATAATCTCTAATTTTTATGAATATCACAATTATATTAACTATCATTTTGTATCAAACTATGATAGATACTTAAGCTACGTCATCATCCAAGAATTTTGGTCATCCAAGAATTCCTCTCTTCTCACACTCCTCCTCCTTTTTCCTCTGTTATTTTTTAATTTTAGCAGTTGTTTATTCGTCAAGTCATGTCTGACTCTTTGCAACCCCATGGACTGCAGCATGCTAGCCTGCCTTGTCCTGTATCCTGGAGTTTGCTAAGTACATGTCCCCTGAATCGGTGATGCCATCCAACCATCTCATCATCTGTCACCCCCTTCTCCTGCCCTCAATCTTTCCCAGCATCAGGGTCTTTTCCAACGAGTCAGCTCTTCACATCAGTTGGCTACAATATTAGAGCTTTAACACTGGTTCTTCCAATGATGAAGGAAGGAACTTCAGCTGAAAATTGGTGCTGAAAATCAATGAATATTCAAGGTTGAGTTCCTTTAGGACTGACTGGTTTGATCCCCTGGCAACCCAAAGGATTCTCAAGAATCTTCTCCAAGACCACAGTTTGAAAGCATTGATTCTTTGGCCCTCAGCCTTCTTTATAGTCCTTTATAGCTCTTTTTTAATCTACAGCCTGAAAGACTGGTCCTGATTATCTCTTGACCTCACATTGATTCTGATCTTCTGAAAAGGTTTTGAAATCTTACAATGAGGAAAGCATCAAAGTTATACTCAGTACATCTTATATTCATTTGAATGTACTATTGTTAATCTAAGGGACTGAAGTTGTGCGTACTGCATGGATTTATAGGTTTCCTTTTCCAGTCACATGTTTCTAATGCTTCTAGAAATGACAGCGCAAGGTGGCCTGTGAGGAGTCATGGTGTCCAGGGGTGGGGGAGAATGGGGTTTGCCAGAATACAGACACCTACTGCTCTAGGTCTTAGAATTAATATTTGACATTTAAAATAACTTGATTATTTGAGGAAATGCGGTGGACCTGGTTCTACTACACTGTGTGTGGTTTAAAACAGCTCAAGTAACATCAGGAGACATTTTGAGGGGAAAAGAGGCCAGATTAGATTCTTGTGGTTATTATTAGCTTCAGGAACCTCTAATATTATGACAGGATTTTTCAGTTGAAAAATCTAACTACTTAAACACCCTACCACTTATCACCACATATAATTTAAGAATTTTACCAGTTGCATTCCAGTGCTTTTGCCCTTTGAAGTCTTTCAGTTACTCTTTTTACAATTCACATTTTGAAATAAAAATGTCATGTGGTTATTCAAACTTAAAGGTCTAAATTAATTACAGTTTCCACATCTGGACTTTATGTAAGAAGCAGAGGTAACTCAATGCATCAGAACTGGCCTCAGTCCTGCAGTTACTCAAGGCAGGACCAGAGCAGCTGCATGGCCCCAGACACCATGCGGGAGCTTTATGGTGTATGAAAAGCAGTTAATCAGGAGTCATTCTAAGGAAGACCTAGAAGTTCCTATTGGAGCCAACCTGAGGATGGTAACCCAGGAGACAGTCTTTCTGGAAGCCCTGAGGCCCCCCGCCCATTAGAGGTCAAAGTGTAGTTACCTATGAGACACGGGGTTATACATAAGAGGTCATACTGACTGTTGACACAATCCAGATCTGAACTGTCGTACACAACAGAGTGGGTCACTCTGACCTTCTAGATGAGGAAGGACACGACTGAGTGACTTTACTTACTTACTTACTTATACTGTATTGGTGTTTTTCTTTCTGGATTACTTCATTCTGTATAATAGGCACCAGTTTCATCCACCTCATTAGAACTGACTGCTTTTATTTCCATTACTCTGGGAGGTGGGTCATAGAGGATCCTGCTGTTATTTATATTGGAGAGTGTTTTGCCTATGTTTTTCTCTAGGAGTTTTATAGTTTCTGGTCTTACATTTAGATCTTTAATCCATTTTGAGTTTATTTTTGTGTATGGTGTTAGACAGTGTCCTAGTCTCATTCTTTTACAAGTGGTTGACCGGTTTTCCTAGCACCACTTGTTAAAGAGACTGCCTTTAATCCATTGTGTATTCTTGCCTCCTTTGTCAAAGATAAGGTGTCCATAGGTGCATGGATTTATCTCTGGGCTTTCTATTTTGTTCCATTGATCTATATTTCTGTCTTTGTGCAGTACCATACTGTCCTGATGACTGTGGCTTTGTAGTAGAGCCTGAAGTCAGGCAGGTTGATTCCTCCAGTTCCATTCTTCTTTCTTAAGATGGCTTTGGTTATTCGATTTTTTTTTTTTGTATTTCCATACAAATTGTAAAATTATTTGTTCTAGTTCTGTGAACAATACTGTTGGTAGCTTGATAGGCAATGCATTGAATCTATAGATTGCTTTGGGGAGTATATTCATTTTCACTATATTTATTCTTCCAATCCATGAACATGGTATATTTCTCCATCTGTTTGTGCTCTCTTTGATTTCTTTCATCAGTGTTTTATAGTTTTCTATATATAGGTCTTTTATTTCTTTAGGTGGATATATTCCTAAGTATTTTATTCTTTTCGTTGCAATGGTGAATGGAGTTGTTTCCTTAATTTCTGTTTCTGTTTTCTCATTGTTAGTGTATAGGAATGCAAGAGATTTCTGTGTGTTAATTTTATATCCTGCAACTTTACTTTATGCATTGATTAGCTCTAGTAATTTTCTGGTGGAGTCTTTTGAGTTTTCTATGTAGAGGATCATGTCATCTGCAAACAGTGAGTTTTACTTCTTCTTTTCCAATCTGGATTCCTTTTATTTCTTTTTCTGCTCTGATTGCTTTGGCCAAAACTTCCAAAACTATGTTGAATAATAATGGTGAAAGTGGGCACCCTTATCTTGTTCCTTTAGGGGAAATGCTTTCAATTTTAGGGGAAATTCTTTCAGTTTTTCACCATTGAGGATAATGCTTGCTGTGGGTTTGTCATATATAGCTTTTATTATGTTGGCTTATGTTCCTTCTATTCCTGCTTTATAGAGGGTTTTTATCATAAATGGATGTTGAATTTTTTCAAAGGCTTTCTCTGCACATATTGAGATAATTATATGGTTTTTATTTTTCAGTTTGTCAATGTGGTGTATTATATTGGTTGATTTGCAGACATTGAAGAATCCTTGCATCCCTGGGATAAAGCCCACTTGGTCATGATGCATGATATTTTTATATGTTGTTGGATTCTGTTTACTAGAATTTTGTTAAGGATTTTTGCATCTACATTCATCAGTGATACTGGCCTGTAGTTTTCTTTGTTTGTGGCATCTTTGTCTGATTTTGGTATTAGGGTGATGGTGGCCTCATAGAATGAGTTTGGAAGTTTACCTTCCTCTGCAATTTTTTTAAAGAGTTTGAGTAGGATAGGNTGTTTACTAGAATTTTGTTAAGGATTTTTGCATCTACATTCATCAGTGATACTGGCCTGTAGTTTTCTTTGTTTGTGGCATCTTTGTCTGATTTTGGTATTAGGGTGATGGTGGCCTCATAGAATGAGTTTGGAAGTTTACCTTCCTCTGCAATTTTTCTGGAAGAGTTTGAGTAGGATAGGTGTTAGCTCTTCTCTAAATTTTTGGTAGAATTCAGCTGTGAAGCCATATGGCCCTGGGCTTTTGTTTGCTGGAAGATTTCTGATTACAGTTTCGATTTGCATGCTTGTGATGGGTCTGTTAAGATTTTCTATTTTTTCCTGGTTCAGTTTTGGAAAGTTATACCCTTCTAAGAATTTGTCTATTCCTTCCAGGAAATAAAGGCTGTGAAAAGAGACAAAGAAGGACACTACATAATGACCAAAGTATCAATCCATGAAGGGGGGATATAACAATTATAAATATATGCACCCAACATAGGAGCACCACAATATGTAAGGCAAATGCTAACAAGTATGAAAGGGGAAATTAATAATACAATAATTGTGGGAGACTTTAATACCCCACTCACACCTATAGATAGATCAACTAAACAGAAAATTAACAAGGAAACACAAACTTTAAATGACACAATGGACCAGTTAGTCCTAATTGATATCTATAGGACATTTCACCCCAAAACAATGAACTTCACTTTTTTCTCAAGTGCACATGGAACTTTCTCCAGGATAGATCACATCCTGGGTCATAAATCTAGCCTTGGTAAATTCAAAAAAATGAAATCATTCCAAGCATCTTCTCTGACCACAGTGCAGTAAGATTAGATGTCAATTATGGAGAAAAACTATTAAAAAATTCCAACATATGAAGGCTGAACAACATGATTCTGAATAACCAACAAATCACAGAATAAATCAAAAAATAAATCAAACTGTGCATAGAAACAAATGAAAATGAAAACACAACAACCCCAAATCTATAGGACACTGTAAAAGCAGTGCTAAGGGGAAGCTTCATAGCAGTACAGGCATACCTCAAGAAACAAGAAAAAATACAAATGAGTAACCTAACTCTACACCTAAGGCAACTAGAAAAGAAGGAATGAAGAGCCCCAGGGTTAGTAGAAGGAAAGAAATCTTAAAAATTAGGGCAGAAATAAATGTAAATGAAACAAAGGAGACCACAGCAAAACTCAACAAAGCTAAAAGCTGGTTCTTTGAGAAGATAAATAAAATTGACAAACCACTAACCAGACTCATCAAGAAACAAAGGGAGAAGAATCAAATCAATAAAATTAGAAATAAAAATGGAGAAATCACAACAGAAACACAGAATACAAAGGATCATAAGAGACTACTATCAGCAACTATATGCCAATAAAATGGACAACTTGGAAGAAATGAGATGTTTCTTAAAACTTCCTGATTCTTGTCCTTAAAGCCTGGGGCTCAGGGAAATGGCTGGGATGGAGACTGTCCATTCATTCCCTCAATCTCAGGCTGGTAGCATGGGGTTTATTTTCAAACCATGCCAGATAAGCACACTGATATTATGCGAAACCAATTAAAAGGTGTGCTGGCCCTGAGACCTGGATTCTGTTTCATGAGAAGCTCATGTTAACATTAAAGGATTTAAAGCCAGCTTGCCATTCTTGGCGGACTCCTATGTGGAATGTTTGCATCGCTTATCTTCTCCCTAAACAGTCCTGGAATCCACCTTTTTCTCTATAATTATTTCTGCTAAGAACCTATTTTACTAAATTATTGAAATTCCCCTCCCATTTGCTTTACTTTTAATGAAAACATATTGCAGCTCTTTTTATGCTTTCCCATAAGGAACTGTAGGGGTAAGATACACTGAATTGACTACTTTCATAATCAGAACACTGTTCCTGTGTCTTTTGAGTAAGATTGAGAAGTATTCCTGAAAGTGAAAATTCTGAATAAATGCTCAATTTTCCATTTTTGAGTAGACAGGGCTCTCAGGAAGGTGGTGTGGGGAAGTCAGGATGATGCCAGGCATGTTTCGTGGTCATGAGGGCAGCAGCCTTTTCCTGCAACATGCAGTGATCAAATATTCGTGACTCCGAGTTCCTATCTGACAGTCGAAGCCCCGAGTATAATTTTTAGCAAAAGCAGATGCCAGTTTCTCATGTTGAATGTCATTTCGGTTGTCCTATTGGGAGAGTCTATATTTTAATGGTTATGAAATGAGCAGCTTAGTGAATATTAGAAGGGATTTTTCATCCCCTCAAAGAGAAGAATCTGCTGAAATGTTCCATTGGCTTAATACTAGCTGGACATTTATGCAGTTAAAACCATGCTCTATAAGGTTGTTGTGAAGTGGGAATACCAGAGGCTTCAGGATAATCAGCTTGGAAGATATCATTATAGTCACACTGCCTGGAATGTTTTTGTTGTATTTACATTTACATTTTTTAAAATTTATAATAAATATAATTATTTAGCAATGTGTTAGTTTCAAGTGTACAGTAAAGTCATTGTTATACATAAAAGATTATATATAAATGTGTATATCTTTTTTTACATTCTCTTCCATTGTCAGTTCAGTTAAGTCGCTCAGTCATGTCCGACTCTTTGCGACCCCATGAATCGCAGCACGCCAGGCCTCCCTGTCCATCACCAACTCCCAGAGTTCACTCAGACTCACGTCCATCGAGTCAGTGATGCCATCCAGCCATCCCATCCTCGGTCGTCCCCTTCTCCTCCTGCCCCCAATCCCTCCCAGCATCAGAGTCTTTTCCATTGAGTCAACTCTTTGCATGAGGTGGCCAAAGTACTGGAGTTTCAGCCTCAGCATCATTCCTTCCAAAGAAATCCCAGGGCTGATCTCCTTCAAAATGGACTGGTTGGATCTCCTTGCAGTCCAAGGGGCTCGCAAGAGTCTTCTCCAATACCACAGTTCAAAAGCATCAATTCTCCGGCGCTCAGCCTTCTTCACAGTCCAACTCTCACCTCCATACATGACCATTGGAAAAGCCATTGCCTTGACTAGACGAACCTTAGTCAGCAAAGTAATGTCTCTGCTTTTGAATATGCTATCTAGGTTGGTCATATCTTTTCTTCCAAGGAGTAAGTGTCTTTTAATTTCATGGCTGCAGTCACCATCTGCAGTAATTTTGGAGCCCAGAAAAATAAAGTCTGACACTGTTTCTACTGTTTCCCCATCTATTTCCCATGAAATGATGGGACTGGATGCCATGATCTTCGTTTTCTAAATGTTGAGCTTTAAGTCAACTTTTTCACTCTCCTCTTTCACTTTCATCAAGAGGCTTTTTAGTTCCTCTTCACTTTCTGCCATAAGGGTGATGTCATCTGCATATCTGAGGTTATTGATATTTCTCCCAGAAATCTGGATTCCAGCATGTGTTTATTCCAGTCCACCGTTTCTCATGATGTACTCTGCATAGAAGTTAAATAAGCAGGGTGACAATATACAGCCTTGATGAACTCCTTTTCCTATTTGGAACCAGTCTGTTGTTCCATGTCCAGTTCTAACTGTTGCTTCCTGACCTGCATGCAGGTTTCTCAAGAGGCAGGTCAGGTGGTCTGGTATTCCCATCTCTTTCAGAATTTTCCACAGTTTACTGTGATCCACACAGTCAAAGGCTTTGGCATAGTCAATAAAGCAGAAATAGATGTTTTTCTGGAACTCTCTTGCTTTTTCCATGATCCAGCAGATGTTGGCAATTTGATCTCTGGTTCCTCTGCCTTTTCTAAAACCAGCTTGAACATCTGGAAGTTCACAGTTCACGTATTGCTGCAGCCTGGCTTGGAGAATTTTGAACATTACTAGCATGTGAGATGAGTGCAATCGTGTGGTAGTTTGAGCATTCTTTGGCATTGGCTTTCTTTGGGATTGGAATGAAAACTGACCTTTTCGAGTCCTGTGGCCACTGCTGAGTTTTCCAAAGTTGATGGCATATTGAGTGCAGCACTTTCACAGCATCATCTTTTAAGATTTGAAACAGCTCCACTGGAATTCCATCACCTCCACTAGCTTTGTTCGTAGTGATGCTTTCTAAGGCCCACTTGACTTCACATTCCAGGATGTCTGGCTCTAGGTGAGTGATAATCACCATCATGATTATCTTGGTCATGAAGATCTTTCTTGTACAGTTCTTCTGTGTATTCTTGCCACCTCTTCTTAATATCTTCTGCTTCTGTTAGGTCCATACAATTTCTGTCCTTTTTCGAGCCCATCTTTGCATAAACTGTTCCCTTGGTATCTCTAATTTTCTTGAAGAGATCTCTAGTCTTTCCCATTCTGTTGTTTTCCTCTATTTCTTTGCATTGATCTCTGAGGAAGGCTTTCTTATCTCTTCTTGCTATCTTTGGAACTCTGCATTCAGATGCTTATATCTTTCCTTTTCTCCTTTGCTTTTCATTTCTCTTCTTTTCATAGCTATTTATAAGGCCTCCCCAGATAGCCATTTTGCTTTTTGCATTTCTCTTCCATGGTAGGTTATTACAAGATTTGAGTATTGTTCCTTGTGCTAGGCGGTGGGTCCTTTTTTTGTTTCTCTTTATATATAGCAGTGCGTTGTTTATTTTAGATATAGTAGGGTGCATATTTTTAAGTTTAAATTGCAAAATGCACTTTCAGGCAGGTTGGGAGCAGTGTTACCTGTATTAGTGAACAGGTGCACACGTGCTGACAGGTCCAGAAGCACGCCTGAGGTGTGTGCTGAGTGATGGCAGGCTGCAGGTGAAAGAAAAGGTGCACCCTGCATCAGCTGAGGGCTGGGGAGGGGCCCTGATGTCCCTCACATGAGCGAGGTATGGGGACAGCTCCTGGAGCTGCTGGTGTCCCTGACACCACTGCTGTGGCCACATGAGCCATGATTAAGCCTCGGCCACGAGGAGAGGGATAGTGGCTTTAATGCCGAAGTATTTATGCACCAGCAAATGAGTAAAGCAGCTGAACTGTATGAAGAACAGAAACAAGTCTCTGTGAGCCCCACACAAAGCAGGTTCCAGCCAGAGCCTTTTTTTTTACATCTTTTGTTGAGTTTTGAGAGAAAACAAAGAGGATGTATTTCAAGTCAGTTACAGATGCTGACTCAGCACTGGGGTGCAGCACCTCCCCTTCGGGCCCTGCCACCCTCACCCAGACACTGTGTGCTCCCTGACAACACCTACTTCGTCCCCTTTGGTTACTGAGCTCAGGTTCTCCGTATCTGTACTGTGGTTTACTTCTAGACTTGAGAGCATGTCTCTACAAGTAAATTCAATATATCTTGTAAGACAACGCTTCCTAATAAAGGAAAAATTGTTAATGCTTAAGTTGTTGAAATTAAATTTTTGAAATCACTTTTTTAAATGGGTGATCAGTTTTCATATGGAGAAGCCTTTGCTTTCTAGTTGACCAGCTCGTGCACTTTGGTACTCTTATAGATCTTTTCAGTTTCTTAGGAAAGGTCAGATTTTATTTTAAGATCTCATAGTCACTCAGTGCAATAGACAGTTGTCAGTTGCTGAATCAAAAGCAACCTAATGTGATGTTACTTCACATAAAAGTTAACTGAAGTTGATTATATCTGTTATTTTATGGTTAAGACATGTAGCCTTGAGGTGTAATCTCTTAGTAGGAAAGGAGAATATTTGCTAATATTCCCTCTTAGGAACAGGCAAGGTAAGGATCAGACTTGGGAAGTATTGTTCATTCCTTCTCAAAGTAATATTTTTCTTTAGTAGAAGTAGCGAAAAATCATCTTTGATCCCAATTCACCACAGGCAGAAAGTACATAATGAAAGAAAAAAAAAAAAAGCAAAAGTCTGGGAGAAAGCAGCTTATTCTCTGGAGGACAGAGATGATGGCATTACAGGGCTCTGAAGTCCCACTGCCTCACCTGCACACACAGTGGGAACTGAAGCACAGCTTCTCCAAGTCTGGGGAAACCAAAGACTTGCTTTGAAAATAAGGGATAAAGATGCTCAACATCACTCATTATCAGAGAAATGCAAATCAAAACCACAATGAGGAACCATTTCACACCAGTCAGAATGGCTGCGGTCCAAAAGTCAACAAGCAATAAATGCTGGAGAGGGTATGGAGAAAAGGGAACCCTCTTCCACTGTTGGTGGGAATGCAAACTAGTACAGCCACTATGGAGAACAGTGTGGAGATTCCTTAAAAAATTGCAAATAGAACTGCCTTATGATCCAGCAATCCCACTGCTGGGCATACACACCAAGGAAACCAGAATTGAAAGAGACATGTGTACCCCAATGTTCATCGCAGCACTGTTTATAATAGCCAGGACATGGAAGCAACCTAGATGTCCATCAGCAGATGAATGGATAAGAAAGCTGTGGTACATATACACAATGGAGTATTACTCAGCTATTAAAAAGAATACATTTGAATCGTTCTAATGAGGTGGATGACACTGGAGCTGATTATACAGAGTGAAGTAAGCCAGAAAGAAAAACACCAATACAGTATACTTACATATACATATATATGGAATTTAGAATGATGGTAATGATAAACCTGTACACAAGACAGCAAAAGAGACACAGATGTATAGAACAGCCTTTTGGACTCTGTGGGAGAGAGAGGGGGTGGGATGGGTTGGCAGAGTGGCAGTGTAACATGTGTGATATCATAAGTGAAACGAATCGCCAGTCCAGGTTTGATGCAGGATGCAGGATGCTTGGGACTGATGCATGGGGATAATCCAGAGAGAAGGTGTGGGGCGGGAGGGGGGAGGTGGGGGTCAGGATTGGGAGTTCATGTACACTTGTGGCTGATTCACGTCGATGTGTAGCAAAACAAATACAGTATTGTAAAGCAAAACAAACTAAAAAATAAAAATTAATTAAAGAAAAAAAAAAGAAAATAAGGGATATGAGAATACCTACCAGAAACTGATGACCTGTCTTTGGGTTTTTGGAAAAGAAGTAGGACTCAGGGACACAAGGAGACATTGAAGGAGAAGCAGGTGCCAGACACCACTGCTAAAAAGAAAGAGCACACCTTTGTCATAATGCTCAGGAATTAATTAGTAGTTATTTCACAAGTGAGATTCCCTGGTCGCTCACACAGTAAAGAGTCTGCCTACAGTGCAGGAGACCCTGGTTCGATCCCTGGGTCGGGTAAACATGCTGGAGAAGGAAATGGCAATTCTCTCCGGTATTCTTGCCTGGAGAATTCCATGGACAAAGGAGCCTGGCAGACTATACAGTCCATGGGACTGCAAAGGCTTGGACAAAACTAAGCGACTTCACTTTACTTTTCCTTTATTTTATAAATGCCGCCAGACTGTCCTGCTGAGTATAATGAATTTATTCAGCTCTCCTTTTCCTTGGCATGTGCCCGGGGTTTTTTCCACCTCGTAGGTGCATCAGTGTTAGCTGAATAAAGAAAGAAGGAAGAGGAACGTCTGCTGCCCCCTTCCAGGCTATGGGCTCATCATTGCAGTGATCTTGTTGATGTAATTGTAACCTCACGTGCCTGGATGGGTGGGTGGTGCTGTGTGATGGTGGAATTAGGCCCGGAGAGAAGGCATCCGTCTGAGGACCCTGAGCTTTGCATTCTCTCCACGCTGCCACTCCAGTCCTGGAGGTCAGAGTCCAAGTGCCCTTCAGCTGTTATGGTCGTTAGACCTAACCCAGATTGAGGGCACAGTCCCCTGGGCTGGCTGCCCTCTGAATGAGCCTCCCAGGCGGTGGTACAGAGTTACTCTTGCTGGGCTTGCCAGCAGTTCCAGCCCAGGATGTTCAGGAACCAGGGCTCACGATAGAACGAGGGAATGCAGAAGACATGGCCAGTGGGAGGGAGAGTCTGTTTCATGGTCAGACCTCATGTCGGGCAGCATCAGATCTAGCCCACAGAGCAGCCACTCACACGTCAGGTGCTGGCTTCCAGAGACTCCTATTTGACATGAGCTGAATGTAAGCCTCTGTGGTCAGGGTGAAGGATGTTTCCAGAGCGAAGGGACCAAAGTTATTACTTGGCATCCCTTAAGTCTACAGCCTCTGTTTGTTTTGTTAGACTTGGTATTATTAAGGTCAACCCTCAGCCTTTCCTGTACCTGAGCATTTCAGTTCCCACCTTTTTCTTAAAGGTAACCTCCAAGAGTTAAAATATAATCTGAATACAAAATCATATGTAAGGCCAAAACCTATTCTAATTCTAGACAACTTAGAGAAATGAGGATTGGAATGTATGGAAGTTCCTTTAGGGTATTCAAGGCATGTAAAATACATGACCTTGCAGCTCACCCTTTTGTTTAGATCTATGCTAGAACTTGGTTGTACTTCACAATCCATTGCTCTTGTAAATAAATTGAGGCTGTGAAGCTGTGAAATTTCAGGAAGAAACAAGAGTTGCCCAAGATGATTTGATCCCTAAATGTTGAAGCTCCCGGGGTCATTTATTAGAAGAAAATATGAAGCACAATGGAAAGATGTTGTAAGGGAAGAAGAAGTGGATCCTTGTTATAACCCTGCACTTCATCAATCTTATTATGTTAGACAGATCACTGTTTCTGAATCGGGCATTTCCTTATCATTCAGGTAGAAGGAATGATACATCCTCCGCTTACCACAAAAGAACGCTTCAAGGAAAATGTAAAATACCATGCCGTTTGTATCTTATCATCCTCTGTTCTGTGGCATTCTTAGGCTTCTGCCTGAGCTTAACAAAACCAGCTTTCCACTACTTCAAAATAAGTTGTGGAAAACCACTGATCCCCTTTAGACAGAACAAAGGCAATTAGTGAGTAAACAAGCCCTTTGTAGAGTCGTTCTGATTAAGATGTTCAAATAGTTATCTAGGGACAGTTGGCTTATCTGCAGAAATGACGTGGACATGGCACATATGCAGGCTTACCCTTTGGACCCAAACGGAATTTCATTTATCTTCAGATTTCAGCTAATTTCTCAATGCATACGGAGAAGGCAATGGCACCCCACTCCAGTACTCTTGCCTGGGTAATCCCATGGATGGAGGAGCCTGGTGGGCTATAGTCCATGCGGTCGCGAGGAGTCGGACACGACTGCGCGACTTCACTTTCATTTTTCACTTTCCTGCACTGGAGAAGGAAATGGCAACCCACTCCGGTATGCTTGCCTGGAGAATCCCAGGGACTGGAGCCTGGGAGCCTGGTAGGCTGCTGTCTATGGGGTCGCACAGAGTCGGACACGACTGACGTGACTTAGCAGCAGCAGCAGCTCAATGCATGCAGCAGATGAGCATTGCCTGGGCCTTAGTGATAGTTTCTCTCTGAATAAGCAGATTTCGGCCCACACGCGCAGCTGGATTTCTGCACTTTGTCACGTCCTCTGCATGTAGCGTCTTTCCAGGGATCTCCTAGGGCGCCGTCTGGTTAAGAATCAGTAACAATCGAATCAAGAGGAGAAAGGTTCATGACCGAATTAGAGGAACCGACATGTGGATAAGCTAAGAGAGCGCGTTTGTTCATTAAATTTACTGGTTTAACAGTGTCACGGAAGAATAAAGGGGCGGAGGAATGCCTGGGAAGTCAGGTTTGGGCTAGATATACCACCGTTTCCAGGGATAGTAGTGGTCCTGGAAGGGGACATCAGCTGTCCATATCTAAATTCACTTAAGAATATGTATGCAACAAACTATATTCAGACACATATTCAGACATTCACACACACACATACACACTACTGTTTATTGTGAAACTTTAATCTTTGCAGACGGGAATTAGCTATGTTTTTGTGGAAAGAAACACCATGAGGATATTCCATCTAACCAGTGATCAAAGAGATCTGACTTTATAATCTTTATTCTGAAGACTCCTTTCTATTTCTGTGAGTATTTTTGGACTCAGTTCTTCCTTTAAGAACCAAGAGTGGAAATACTAGAATGTGCATGAACAGGAACCAAATGTGAAGTATGCTGTTTGTAGAGTCACATGGAGTGTGATTCTCAAGTTCAGTGTGTGATGGTCACTGTTGGTTGGTCACTGTTGGTTTATTTGGAGCCCAGATTTGTTCACACTGTTTGGCTTCACATAGTTGTGGGTTTTGATAAACTCTCACTCACGGGGTCCATACCCAGTGCCTGCCTCCTCCTGAAGCCCCTGGCACCTCTCTCTCCATCAGCTCTGATTCCCTTTCCTCCTGGTCCAGACCTCATCACACCCTCCGAGCATCTGTGGTGTTTGCATATGTTACTGTGAACATCCTCGTCACGTGTAGAAACTAGCAGATAGATAAGCAAGTGTGTTTATTTGATGTTTCTCACTTTCTATATACAGTTTCCCTGGCACAGTGCTCCATGCAGCAGTCATCTGCAGTGATTATCTGTTGAATAAATGAAAAGATTCTCTCTCTTTAATACTTTGTATAAGCAACAAACCTGACATTTGCCCAGTGAATTTAGGAATTCATTTTTGCTCTTCACATCTTTGTGTCAATACATAGAAACCTTAGAATAAGCAGTCTGTGTCTAGCATGATGTAGGATGTTTCTTGTATATAGTTCCTTGGTGACCTCTACTGATTTTACACTGTTCTGTTGATCATTTTTTCTTTCCTTACTTGTTTTTATTCATTTATTTATTTATTTTAATTGAAAGATAATTGCTTTACAGAATTTTGGTGTTTTTTTTTTTTTTTTCTGGTAAACATCAGTGTGAATCAGCCATAGGTATACACGTATCCCCTCCCTTTTGAACCTCCCTCCCATCTCCCTCCCCACCCCACCCCTCTAGCTTGATACAGAGCCCCTATTTGAGTTTCCTGAGCCATACAGCAAATTCCCATTGCTATCTATTTTACGTATGGTAATGTAAGTTTCCATGTCACTTTCTCCGTACGTCTCACCCTCTCCTCCCCTCTTCCCACGTCCATAAGTCTGTTCTCTACGTCTGTTTCTCTATTGCTGCCCTGTAAATAAATTCATCAGTGCCATCTTTCTAAACTCCATGTATATGCATCAATATATGATATTTATCATTCTCTTCCTGACTTACTTCAGAACTGACTCAAATGCACTCACTTTTGCGGCTGAGTGATACTCCATTGTGTATCTGTACCACAGCTTCTTGACCCATTCTTCTGCTGATGGGCATCCAGATTGCTTCCATGTCCTGGCTACTGTAAATCGCGCTGTGATGAACACTGGGGCACGTGTGTTCCTTTCAGCTTTGGTTTCCTCAGAGTATATGCCTAGTAGTGGGGTTGCTGGGTCATACGGTGGCTTTATCCCTAGCTTTTTAAGGAATCTCCATACTGTCTTCCGTAGTGGCTGTGTCAATCTGCATTCCAACCAGCAGTGCAAGAGGGTTCCCTTTTCTCCACACCCTCTGCAGCATTTGACCTGATGATGGCCGTTCTGACTGGTATGGGGAGGTGTCTCACAGCACTTTTGATTTGCCTTTCTCTGATAATGAGCGATGTTGAGCATCTTTTCATGTGTTTGTTAACCATCTGTATTTCTTTGGAGAAATGTCTGTTTAGGTCTTTTCCCCACTTTTTTATCTAGTTGTTTGTTTTTCTCTATTGAGTTGTGGAGCTACTTATATATTTTGGAAATTATTATTTCTCAGCTGTTTCCTTTGCTGTTATTTTCTCCCATTCTGAGGGTTGTTTTTTCACCTTGTTTAGAGTTTCCTTCACTGTGTAAAAGCTTTTAAGTTTAATTAGGTCCCACTTGTTTATTTTTGTTTTTATTTTCATGACTCTAGGAGGTGGGTCATAAAGGATCTTACTTTGATTTATGTCATCTAGTGTTCTGCCTGTTTTCCTCTTAGAGTTGTATAGTATCTGTTTTTGAATTTAGGTCTTTAATCCACTTTGAGTCTATCTTTGTGTATAGCATTAGAAAGTACTCTAATTCCATTCTTTTACATGTAGCTGTCCACTTTCCCCAACACCACTTATTGAAGAGGCTATCTTTGTTCTGTTGTATATTCTTGCCTTCTTTGTAAAAGAATAAGTTGCCCATAGGTGCATGGGTATTCTCTGGGCTTTCTATCTTGTTCTATTGGTCCATATTTTTGTTTTTTGTGCCAGTACCATACTGTCTTGGCTGTACATTTATAGTATAGTCTGAAGTCAGGAAGTGTGATTTCTCTAGCTCCATTCTTCTTTCTCAAGACTGCTTTGGCTATTTGGGGTCTCTTGTTTTTCCGTATAAATTGTGAATTTTTTTGTGCTAGTTCTATGAAAAATGTCATTGCAATTTGATAGGGATCACATTGAATCTGTAGATTGCATTTGGTAATATAGTCATTTTCACAATATTGATTCTTCCTGCACAGTAGCATGGAATATCTCTCCATCTGTTTATATCATCTTTGATTTCTTTCATCAGTCTTATAATTTTCTATATACAGTTCTTTTGTCTCCTTAGGTAGACTTAGTACTAGATATTTTATTCTTTTTGTTGCAATGGTGAATGGGACTGATTCCTTAATTTCTCTTTCTGATTTTTTCATTGTTATTATATAGGAATGTAAGTGATATCTCTGTATTGACCTTGTATCCTGTGGCTTTGCTAAATTCACTGATTAGTTGTAGAATTTTCTGATAGCTTCTTTTGGGTTCACTATGTATAGTATCATGTCATCTGCAAACAGTGAGAGTTTTAATTCTTCTTTTCCTATCTGGATTCCTTTTATTTCTTTTTCTTCTCTAATTGCTGTAGATAGGACTTCCAAAATTATGTTGAATAATAGTGGAGAGAGTGGATACCCTGTATTGTTCCTGATCTTAGGGGGAATGCTTTCAGTTTCTCACCACTGAGAATAATGTCTGCTGTGGGCTTATGATATATGGCCTTTACTATGTTGAGGTAGGTTTCTTCTATGCCCATTTTTTCAAGTGTTTTTTTATCATAAATGGGTGCTGAATTTTGACAAAGGCTTTTTCTGCATCTATTGAGATTATCATATGGTTTTTATCTTTCAATTTGTTAATATGGTGTATCACAAAACCTCGTATCACCTGTGAAGTCTGGGTGATGCTGGGCTTTGTGTACAGGTGTCGAAGTTCTCGGTAATTAACACCCTGGCAGTCTGAGTTCTTGGACTCAATGCTCCCACCTCACTGGGGCAGGTGCAATCTGTGGTCAGGGGATCAGGGCTCCATAAGTCACTTGTTATGGAATTAAAGGGGGTTAAAGCAAACACACCAAGACGAAAAGCAAAACATGACATGAAATAAAAGATGAACTAAGATAAATGGTAAATGCAATATCAAGCAGTTCATTACAGAAATAATGGGCCATATACACTCACTTCCATATGCATACACATACACATGCAACCAAAGTATTCTAAAGACAGGAGTACAGGAGATTGCCTTGGTGAATAAAGGAAGCCTAAAGTGAAATCAACCAATTAAAAGCAGAGCTAAGTGCACTCAATCTGGAAAACTGAGCCTGAGCAGAGTGCCAACTGGAAAATATAGCAAAGAAAGCACAAGAATTTTACTTACATGGTGAAAAAAGAAAGAGTGAAGAGAAAGGGGAAAAGAATAAGAAAAAAATAAAGAGGAGAGAGAAAAGGAAGGGCTGGCAGTGAAGTTAAAAAAACAGAGACAAAGAAAAAATTAGAAAAGCAGAGATAAATAGACATATGTGAAAAATATTCATATATATTCAAGAATAACTACAGCCAATAAAGAGTTGTAAGAAAAGCAGTCAAATCCATCAAAACCAAAATCAGAAAAATCACCAAAAAAAGATGAAAAAATACACCACCTTAATTAAAAAAACAAAACAAAAAACAGTAAAACAAAGAGAACTCCACAGCACCACAAAAGGCTAATATGAAGGTAGAAATATGTAGGGAGGATAAACAGTGTGGTTTAAAGATTTAGAAGAGAAAACAAGGAACAGTTCTCAAGGCTGTGGTTCGTGGTGTGGAGTCTGCCCTGTGGGTGGGGTTGGATTCGTGCCTTGTGAAGTTTTCCTGGTCGGGGAAGCCTGTGTCTGGGTTCTGGCTGATGGAGCTGGATCCTCTCTCTCTGAAGGGCGGTGTGGTGTCTCGTGCAGGGTCTCGGGGCGTCTGTGGGTTCAGTGTGTCTCTGGGCCGTCCTTCTGGCTGGGGCAGCCCTAGACACGTCTATTTCTGCAGCCACGTCGAAGCGGCCCCCTCAGTACAGCTGACTGCCACCTGTCCCTGCGGTCCCTTGGCACACCCTGCGCTGCAGGCTGAAGCTTGCTGGGCAGGGGCCTGTGTGGGTCTTTTCTCAGCTCCTTGGCCCTGTCCTCTGTGTCACACAGAGCTGTGTGGGCTCGCCCTCTTGTGTGTCCTTGTTTCAGCTCACCAGGCCTACTCTCTCTGTCATGGGGTTTTTGTATTCTTCTCTCAGTTCCTGGGGCCCAGGTTCTGCGCCCTGGGGGGTTTGTGGCTACACAGGTTTGTGTGCCGCGCCTCTCCTGACCCGTCGGCCCACCGTCTGTGCCGGGAGGTGTTTGTGGCCTCCTCTCGGTCCCCCGAGCCTGCCATCTGGTTGGGGCCACAGTCTGTGAGCTCTTTATGGGCTGAGAAAGTGCAACTGCCTCTGTTTTCTGCCCTGATGTGCCCAGCTTTTAAAGATTCAACAGCTCCCTCTTGAGCTGCCTGTAAGGGAGCCTCCCAGTGCGTGGGAACTCCCCCTCCTTCCTGATTCCCTCTTCACCGCAGGGCACAAGATCCCCTCCAGTTCTCCTTCCCTTCCCTCCACCCTCTCTCCTACCTCATTCCAGAGAGCTTAGCCTGCTTCCCTTTGCTGTCACCTAGAGGTTGCTTTGTAGGAGTTGATTCATATCTCGATGAGTTTTTGGTGTGTTTGTGGGGAGAGTGGTGATCTCCTTGTCTTCTTCCTCAGCCATCTTTTCCAAGTCCCCCTTACTTGCTTTAATATTATTTTCTAATCACGTAAGAAGTTTGGAGGTTGTCTTTAATCTGTTTTTTGAACAACCTTCTGATGTGGCTTTATTTTGGCTACTAAAATTCAGTCCAGTAAGACTCAGCAGTGGGCACCTCCTAGGTGCTGAGAATTGGGTTACGTGCTACAGGAGAGACAGAAGAAGTTTGTTTTAACAAAAGATATTGCAGTTGCATTCGGATGCAAAATCATACTCCAAGCAGCATTGCTTTTCTACCGAAGAACTGAGAGCAGATGGCCGGTGTCACCTTCTCTTGGGTTGACTTCCATAATAGGCAATGGAAAGGGTGGCTCTTTGTTCTGTTTCAGAGCAGCCTTTTCCTGTAATTTCTGTGTAAATTATAATCCATTCTTTCTTTGTCTTGCCATTTTATTCTCTTCGATAGATGCAGCATATTCCTTTGTGTCTGTCTGATTAAACTCACTCAAGGAACACTTTACAAATCAGGCACCCTATAACATACACTACTGCATACTTCTGGCTAATAAACTTATGATTTCTACATGTGCTTAATAGACAATAATTTTTACCACGTTAGTTTTTGTCAAGATGAACACCTGTGTTTTGTTGGTCATCACAATAACTGCTGTATTGGTCATTTTCATATGAGTATACTCTAACAATTGCTTCAATGAAGATAATGAAGAAAAATACATGGAGAGAAGTAGGTAGAAAGTTAGGAAAGTATGCCATTGAGAAGTTTGGTTTTAAATTAAGTTCCTTTCTTTGTTTGAGAGAAGACAGTAATTGCTCTTACAGCGGGAGCTGGTCGGGACATTTAGAAACAAAGTTCCAAACCTGGGGGGCTGAGGACCAACTGGACACACCTTTAATCTTCTCTTCCGCTGCACACAACAAAGTAAGCAAGACAATGATCCTGCAGGGCACGTGATGTGCTTTGGGTGCCTTTGAGAGAACAAAAAGAGAGGACGGGTTGTCTGTGGCGGCAAAGGTAAATCTCACAAGATAGATGTGAGAAACAGAGTCAGACAGTGTCTCTCCAGCCTTCACCTACAGACATGTTTTTGGACAGAACAAACATTTACTCATGGTACTGTTTTGGTTTAACATACCAGAAAGTGTGCCTGGGGTCCGTGCATGTGAGCGTGCTATGCCTGGTGTTTCCATGCTGTACACGTGCACATGGGGTGTGAGTGTGTGCGTGCCTGGCGTGCGCTGTCATGGTGTGTGTGTGTGCCCATGACGTGTGTGTGCCTGGTTTCACAGTCCCAGTGTGTCTGGTTGGCAATAGCTTTAGCAACATTTGTTTTGTATATGAAAAGTGCTTATTGTGATTTTTAACAGCACTTTTCCTGGCAGTGTTAAAAACCAAATAAACCTGCAAGGTTAGGTACTGAATTCAGCCATGGGACATATGTTAAGATGTGGGAGAAGAACAGTTTGGAGTGGAGGGCACGTTCTCTCTAAACTACAGCCTTGCTTGTTACAGCTTCCCCACGTGCGTCTAAAAAAACGTGTCTGTTTTCTCATCTGGAAAACAGAATGAGAAAGAATAACCCCAATGTAGGCTCCATATGCTGATAATATTTGCTGATTAACTGGGTGGAGCTCCACTGGCTGAAAGTAGAAAAGAGGAAGCGTTCCAAAGATCCAGCCAGTGGATGCAGAGGCGACACGTGCTTTTCACAGAGTCGTGGCCTGTGGGCCACGAGCCTGATGCATCAGGCGTGTTTTGTCCAGTTCTGCTCCATTATATCACTGGAGTCCAGGGGGTCACTGAGGCCTCCTCCAGGCAGGAGAGCAGACACTGGTTGTGACCTCATTTCTTCTCCTGGGAAATGCATTGATCTGCTTTTCTTGCAAAGTGATGAGCTGATGGAGTCAGGCAGGTGGTTCTGGCCTGGATCCTAGGAAGAGGTAGTGGTCCTCAGAGGATGCTACCCCTCTCTGTGGTACCTTCTCCTCACTCCACCCAGATGCGTTCCTTTGTCATCACTGCCATATTTGGAGGCTGATGGTGGAGCAGCTCTGAAGTGGGCTGGAGGGAGACATATCAGGAAACTCAAGGAAAATCAGTGGCATGCCCAACCTTGAGAAAGCTTCTGAGCAGGCAGCCTCTGTCTCCAGGTTCATTTGCTCTTGGGATTCAGTTCAGTTCATTTCATTTCAGTCGCTCAGTCGTGTCCAACTCTTTGTGACCCCATGAATCGCAGCACGCCAGGCCTCCCTGTCCATCACCAAATCCTGGAGTTCACTCAGACTCACGTCCATTGAGTCCGTGATGCCATCCAGCCATCTCATCCTCTGTCATCCCCTTCTTCTTTTGCCCCCAATCCCTCCCAGCATCAGAGTCTTTTCCAATGAGTCAGCTCTTCTCATGAGGTGGCCAAAGTACTGGAGCTTCAGCTTCAGCATCATTCCTTCCAAAGAAATCCCAGGGCTGATCTCCTTCAGAATGGACTGGTTGGATCTCCATGCAGTCCAAGGGACTCTCAAGAGACTTCTCTAACACCACAGTTCAAAAGCATCAATTCTTCAGTGCTCAGCCTTCTTTACAGTCCAACTCCCACATCCATACATGACTACTGGAAAAACCATAGCCTTGACTAGACAGACCTTAGTCGGCAAAGTAATATCTCTGCTTTTGAATATGCTATCTAGGTTGGTCATAACTTTTCTTCCAAGGAGTAAGTGTCTTTTAATTTCATGGCTGCAGGCACCATCTGCAGTGATTTTGGAGCACCCAAAAATAA
>SJXQ01008440.1:121535-203941 GCA_006408695.1 Aepyceros melampus
CATTCCAAGGCCAAATTTGCCTGTTACTCCAGGTGTTTCTTGACTTCCTACTTTTGCATTCCAGTCCCCTATAATGAAAAGGACATCTTTTGGGGGTGTTAGTTCTAAAAGGTCTTGTAGGTCTTCATAGAATTGTTCAACTTCAGTTTCTTCAGTGTTACTGGTTGGGGCATAGACTTGGATTACTGTGATATTGAATGGTTTGCCTTGGAGACGAACAGAGATCATTCTGTCATTTTTGATATTGCATCCAAGTACTGCATTTTGGACTCTTTTGTTGACCATGATGGCTACTCCATTTCTTCTGAGGGATTCCTGCCCACAGTAGTAGATATAATGGTCATCTGAGTAAATTCAGTTCTTCAGTGCTCAGCTTTCTTCACAGTCCAACTCTCACATCCATACATGACCACTGGAAAAACCATAGTCTTGACTAGACGGACCTAGCGAGGTAATGTCTCTGCTTTTCAATATGCTATCTAGGTCTGTCATAACTTTTCTTTCAAGGAGTAAATGTCTTTTAATTTCATGGCTGCTGTCACCATCTTGGGATTCATGAGCTGGTAAATGGGTACAATTGATGGATTTGAAGGCACCTTCCAATGAAAACCATTACCATAATGATGTAGTAAATTAAAGGTGCTGGAAACAGGACGCACACTTGAACCCAATCCCCACTTTATGCAGAAGCATTTCACTGAATCAATGAACATGAGTTTGAGCAAACTCCAGGAGATAGTGAGGGGCAGGGAAGCTTGGTGGGCTGCAATCCATGGGTTCATGAAGAGTTGGACACAATTTAATGATGGAAAACCAACAACAACATCTGAAATGAAGTTAAAACTAAAAAAAAAAAAAAATAGTAAAAATAATAAGAAAGGCTTTATGACACCAAATTAAAAAGATAAACTAATTTTTTTCAGAGCAGTGGAGCTATGATTTATGAAACTTTATAGTGGCTTATAAAGAATCAGAATTTCCTCAAGTGCCCAAAGCACTTTTGAGTTAAAGGAAATAAAAGAAATATTAATTAGTATTGCTACATTGATAAAGTATTCAAAAATAATAGTTTTTCAATTGTTCAGTATGCTCGATGAAGCAAGTCATTTTGCCAAGTTTCAAAATAATTTCTCGTCTTAGCATTTAATAAAGTTATTTAGATCTTTATTTGAGAGTCTGATTTTCTAAAATCACATGTTAGGTCTGAAAGTTTGTCTATTGAAATCTTAATGGATATTGTTTTATACCTTCCATATGTAAAATGTGGTTCAATCAGCTTCCTATATTTTTCTGAGAAGGATAATTATGTTGTTTTTAATTTGTCAGAAAACATATTCACATAAAGCATCACTTCAAGCCTGATTGTAGCAGAGCAATGTTTAAAAAAAGCATAGTATGAATGAAAACAGCACATATATAGCGGCGAGATTAAAATATGTATTATAACTATCTTTCAAATAATTTTTGTAGTGACTTTTCTTTGTCTTTAGTGAGAATGCATTTTTTGCATATAATATTTTCAAATATTAAAAAAATAATAAAGTATAATCAATTCACAATGTCATGTTAGTTTAACACATACAACACAGGGATTCAGTGGCATATATATATGCATATATCATTATATATGTTCAGTTTTATACACATATTCTTTTTCAGATTATTTTCCTTTATAGGTTATTATAAAATACTGAGTTTAGTTCTCTGTGCTATATATGAGTTCCTTCTTGTTTGTCTATTTTATATACAGTAGTGTGCATGTTGCAAAAACACTTGAGTACTAAGAACTTAAGTTCATATGTACCCTTGACTCTCCACCATAGGAAGCCTGGAGATGAAGATACACTTTTCCATTCATTAAATGTAAACTTCTTAGTATCAGAAATGTGTAAGTGATGATAATTGGAACAACAACAGATTAATAGAAAGTATTAATAGATCATTATTGATTTTAAATATAGAGGAAAAACTCATTGATCATTTTTCCATGGAGAAGAGAAAACTAAAAATGTTACTCAAGGTCATTTAACCTTCAAGTGTGAGATTTTCAATGGATGTAAGTTTCTCATTGTGCCATAGACATGAAAAATGAGACACCCACAAAATGACTGTTTTCCTTTTTGCTTTATATCTAAGCTAAATTTTGTTAGTCTTTCCCCAAAACTTTATTAAAAAAATCATTACAGAAATGTTCCTTAAAAGGTGAAAAGAATTAGCTATGTGGAGGTTGTTTTTGTGTCACAAAAGGATAGGTTTAATGTCAGTATTCCTTTCACATTTTCTCAGTTACTCCTTTTAGAGGTATTGATAATAACTAGGACCTTTATCTAGGATCTTTAAGTCTTGAGTTAACTTTGGTTCCTTTTAAACCTATACCTGAACCTAGCAGAAATCTCAGGGTCCAGAAGGGCTTTGTTATTCTTGTTGTTTATTTGCTAAGTTGTTTCTGTCTCTTTGTGAACCCATGGACTATAGCCCATCAGGCTCCTCTGTCCATGGGGTTTCCCAGGCTAGAATACTGGAGTGAGTTGCTGTTTCTTTCTCCAGGGGATCTTCCCATCACAGCAATTGAACTCCCATCTCCTGCATTGCAGGTAGATTCTTTGCTGCTGAGTGACCTGGGAAGCCCCCAGAAGAGCTGACCTGAGTCCTTTTCCAGTATCTGAACATGGAGAAAATGGGCCCCAGAGCTCTGTTAGGAAAACACATGCCCTCCATGCAGGCCCCACACCTGCCTTTCCTAGTCAATAGCTTTGAATAAAGAAAAGCAACTGAAGGATGACTTGCAAAAATTTTGTTTATAATATTATTTCACAATGTTCCTATTCCACTATTTTCCTTGTTAACAATATCAACCCTGGAGTCTTTGGATAGAATTTAAATTCACCCTGAAATAATATTGGCAATGATAATTAGAAAATAAGAATGACCTGGATTTAGATTTTCATAGGATTTTACTATTTAAAATGCATTTTTGCAGAAATTAACATTTTTTGAGCCCCATAGCATAGGAGATGGAGCCTTTTTAAAATGATGATATTCATTCACATATTGAGAAAACTAAAGTACATTCATAAATATGATCTTATATTTTGTGAACTTTCCTTTGACTATTCACCCAGAGGCTCTCATGTTTGTAGAGAGAAGGATAAAGACTCATAAAACTTAAGTTACACTGCCTGAAATTAACCGAGTCACATGCAGTGAACATCCGGTCACAGTGGAAGGTGAGACAAGCCCTTCTCTGTACTTACTGATCCCTGTTCATTGTGGCATCTCTCCCTTCCTTTCATGGGGAACATGAACAGGCTTTTGTCGGATCCCACAGCCTCTGCTGTGTATCTGAGGATGGGCAAGTATTCTCGCCAAGTTGTGTGGACGTTCCCTGGGCTCCCCACTCTCTCATCACCTGGCACCCCCAGAAGAGGGTTCTGCTTACATGGCAAAGTGGCTGGGGGAAGTGAGCAGAGACATGTATGGAGGGAAAAAGAAATTGCATGTTCTCAGAGCAGATCCAAAACCAGTAGTGTACGGAGTTTACTTTTTGTTTAAGTTCCTATTAGATTAGAATGTGTATTTTTGTTCTTCAGCAAAGACAGTTGTACCACCCTTTGTGCTTTATGATTGAGGCTTCCCCAGTGGCTCCATGGTAAAGAATCTGCCTGCCAATGTAGGAGACTTGCGGGAGACACATGTTCGATCCCTGGGTCATGAAGATCCCCTGAAGAAGGAAATGGCAACCCATTCCAATATTCTTGCCTAGAGAATCCCACGGACAGAGGAACCTGGAGGGTCCAGTCCATGAGGTCACAAAGAGTCAGACATGCCTGAGGGACTAAGTAACAGCAGTAGCAGCTTTGCATATTCAGGTAGCATCCGGTTTCCCATGCTGTCGTGTGTTGAAGAATTACAAATGCCACCCCACCGAGAGGCCGGAATCCCTTGTGAATCCCCTATTAAAATGTGGCGTTTTATGGCATGGCCAGTAGGTGCGAGCCACTTGAGTCTGTCCTACACCGTGGACATTTCTACCTGATTCTTGTCTGAAACCTACAGATCACATGCAGCATGCCCTGGCCTCTTATGAAAGACAAAACTAATCCTGTCCCTCTCAGTAGATCGCTGCATCAGGCACACAGATGACCTTCAGTAGAGGCTGGGCGGTTCTCTCTCCACTCTCCTGCAGTGTCCAGGTTGGAAAATATCACCTTTACCATCTCCTTTGCAATTCTTCCTCTCCTAGTAATCTCCCAGCCGAACCAGCTGTGTCACTGTCTCACAGAGCTGACTCTCCCCCTACGGAAAGCATGTTCTGTCCTGGCCACCCAGTTTACTTATAGATTTCATATGCAGTGCAAAGGGACAGTGTCTGCATGTTCAGGATTTTTTCATGTCGTTTTCTCAGTAGTCTTACGTGGAAGTGGTCATTTGGGAAGAACATCCATTTGCCAAATATCAAACATCAGGATCATCTCTGAGCTAGTTTTAAATCTGCATCTGCTGAGTTGATCCTGTGCTTTTTCTCCCATAGTTTATTTACTTTCTGCCAGTTTATTATCAACTATTAAAAAAGCCTGAAGAGCTTTCAGCATTTTGTGAAGTCATTACCTCTTTATATGTGATATACATACAGTCTGATACATGCATGTGCAATCACTGTGAAACATACACACATATCTCTGTCTGTATAACATGCTATCATATATATGAAAGTGTTTGCTGCTCAGCTGCATCCAGTTCTTTGCTACCCTATGGACTATAGCCTGCCCGGGTCCCCTATCCATGGAATTCTCCAGGCAAGAATACTGGACTGGGTCGAAATTTCCTTCTCCAGGTGATCTTCCTGACCCACGGATTGAGCCTTGGTCTCTTGCATTGCAAGCAGATTCTATATTGTGTATAAAATTACCACATTTTGCTGAACCTTGGGATTGCAGTTAAAATATGCACGCACACACACTCCATCACCCCAGTTTTTCATATGGGAATTAAGAAGATAGGCATGTAGACTGGTTTATTTCTGATCCCTCTGCCTGTTACATGTGTTGCAGTTACCATAGAAACATGGAGAGATGGACTCACACCAGTCAAACCCTCAGGATACCTGAGTTGCTCAGAATATTTTTAACTTGAGACCAGTTCATAAAATTACTTTGGTGGAAATGGGGCCAGTTTGTCTGTTAGACCTTAGTGATATGTGTTAGTATGTCAGGACAATGTTCTGATCCCAAGTTTCAAAAAAAAAAAAAAAGAATGATCTAAAGGCTAAAGGTTGGGGATTGGAAAGTCCCGAGATTAATATTAGGGCCACTAGACACAACGTCTTTCTTTAAATCCTTTAGATGTGTTTATTAAATTAACTGAAAAGATACATAGACCACTATGAATCCTAATTCAACCTTCTAATTCTGACTTGTTTAAGCACCACTGACTCATTCTTACCTGTTTCTGTTTGTCTTGACAGTGTTACATTGTTTTGTTGAACGTTGTATTCGCAACACATTGCAAATTCCCAGATATTTTTTGTAGGAATTAAATGTTTGCTTTGGGCAGATAAGGCACTGTGGAACAGCAGCATCTCTTCTCAAAATTACACTGTAGGAAAAGAATAGTTATTCCCAAATTTGCTTCCTGCAGACAGTAACCTTCCTGACAGGCAGGCTACTCTGTGTTTGGTTTAGTTCTTAACCTGAGTGATCTTTTTTTTTAATTCAGTCACCACCCCCTACATTTTGAGTTCAAGGTCTTCAACACTAAACAGTAGGTGAATATTCATCTCCAAATTGAATGTGAAAGACTTTTCACCTAGTGATGTGATTCATTGGCTAACATATTTGAGCCTGAAATATGCCCACATGACATACAACTTTGTTCTAAAAAATACTGGGAAAACAGTTATGCAATTGCTAGCTCCATGGAAACTTGCCTTCAAGGCAGATTTGAATCCCCAAATATAGATGATCAACGCCTACCAATTCAAAATGCTTAGATAGGCCTGGTTACCTAGGCAACAGTGTATTAGAAATAGATATGTGCATTCTCTCACATTTCTTTGCCAAATTTTACCTTTTACGTAGCCTTAGAGTATGAATTTTAAAGTTGAATATATAATTTTCTTAAAAATAGGATGATTATGACAATTTTGAAATCCATCAGCTCGAAATAAACCCTCCAAATACAGACTGGCTCCTCCTAGACCTGGAAACCTCTCCAGTTGACTTTACCTTGGATTGTAGGTTGTAATGAACAATTAATATCATAAGTTTGCTTTCTCTGTTATGGTTACCAAAAGGAAAGGGGAGAGGAATAATTTAGGAATTTAGGATTCACATACACACACTACTGTATGTAAAATAGTTAAGACAGGGAGCTCTAGTCAATATTTTGTAATAACCTATAAGGGAAAAAATCTGAAAAAGTACATATAAATACATACTTGCATATACATACATACGTATATATATACACACACACATATGTCTGTGTGTGTATAATCTGATTCATCTTGCTCTTCACCTGAAACTAACACAAAATTATACTTCAACGATACTTCAATGAAAAAAGAAGTTAATACCTAACATAGTGCATAGTCTAAGCAGAAACTGAATCATTGAGCTTTTAGAAGCAGATTCATGAAATAATCAAGTTTCTTCCTATAAGCAGTTGCTATGTCACTGAGTCACACTGCGGGTCTTGGTGCTCACGTGGGTCCCACAAGCACTGGGGTTGGTAGTGTGTCTCTGGCCTTTGTTAAAGCACCCTCTTTTAGGGTTCTCACATAATGTATTCCATTCCCTTCCTACCATCTTTCTGATGCAGGAAACCCATGACGCCCTTGCCAAAGAGGTGTAATACTCTCTCCCCTCGTCTTCCTGATGAAACATGATAGCTGTGTGCCTTTTATTTAATGCCAGCTGTCTCTGTTTGTAGTGTGCTGCCATCTAAACTCTAACACTGGCTGGGATGAGGTTTGCAGGCCACTGTGCCTCATGAGAAGGGTCTGGAAAAGAAGACGTTTTGACATGAGTTTGCCTTTGACCACAGGCTAGCAATCAACTCCTCAGTTAAGCTAGATGTTCACGGAGGGGAAGCCCTGTTAGTTTCTGTATGGATCATGAACAGCTCATGGTTGAGTCCACAAGGTCATGGTTGAAAATCACTTAATGTACATCAGATGAATCAGCATCATGATTGTTGAAGAGGGGTCCTGGGGCAAAACCAGCCCCACTGAGGTTTTCACATCACTTCTGGTGGCAGCCTGGCTCTGCTGTGTGGCCCAGAGGACTGTGAAGATGAATTATATCAAGTTAAAGGGTATCCTGGCAGTATATTAAGAGGTGTATGCTATAAACAGAAACATTAGCATGTTGTAACCAAGTGAGAATGTTTTTCCAAGTCTGACAATCACAAGAAAACCCTAACTGTGTTAGTAAGAAGCTGAAAAGATGTTACTATGACAACTTCTTGGTATTTCTAATTGAAATCCCTCTTGAGAAATTTCTGCCCTTGGCAAGAACTCACAATCTTTCTTTTAAGTGTGTAACTGATGCATGTTTCTCTTCTGGGACCATACAGATCATATAAAACTGGCAGTATATTAAGAGGTATATGCTATAAACAGAAACATTAGCATGTTGTAACCAAGTGAGAATGTTTTTCCAAGTCTGACAATCACAAGAAAACCCTAACTGTGTTAGTAAGAAGCTGAAAAGATGTTACTATGACAACTTCTTGGTATTTCTAATTGAAATCCCTCTTGAGAAATTTCTGCCCTTGGCAAGAACTCACAATCTTTCTTTTAAGTGTGTAACTGATGCATGTTTCTCTTCTGGGACCATACAGATCATGTAAACGATCACATTTGTCATTTTCTTCTGTCTTGAAGCTCAGGTCATAGTTGTTTTGAAAGAATGAGAGGTATTCCCTGATCAGTTTGAGTCTTGACTGTATGCACCGTTAATTCCGATTCTCATTTTCTCAACCTCTTATACCTGCATTTCTCTCTCTCTCTCTTTAATTTATTCACCTAAACATGGAAATCATTGTGCCATCCACACACAGCATACTGAAGAATCTGATCAATGCTTTTTATATGTGAGCAGATCATCACTGGCCAAGATTCCACACTTGTTCTCAGCCTGAAATTAACAGCCAGAAGTGAGGTAGGGAATCTTCTTCAGTCTTGNCAAAAAAAAAAAAAAAGAATGATCTAAAGGCTAAAGGTTGGGGATTGGAAAGTCCCGAGATTAATATTAGGGCCACTAGACACAACGTCTTTCTTTAAATCCTTTAGATGTGTTTATTAAATTAACTGAAAAGATACATAGACCACTATGAATCCTAATTCAACCTTCTAATTCTGACTTGTTTAAGCACCACTGACTCATTCTTACCTGTTTCTGTTTGTCTTGACAGTGTTACATTGTTTTGTTGAACGTTGTATTCGCAACACATTGCAAATTCCCAGATATTTTTTGTAGGAATTAAATGTTTGCTTTGGGCAGATAAGGCACTGTGGAACAGCAGCATCTCTTCTCAAAATTACACTGTAGGAAAAGAATAGTTATTCCCAAATTTGCTTCCTGCAGACAGTAACCTTCGTGACAGGCAGGCTACTCTGTGTTTGGTTTAGTTCTTAACCTGAGTGATCTTTTTTTTTAATTCAGTCACCACCCCCTACATTTTGAGTTCAAGGTCTTCAACACTAAACAGTAGGTGAATATTCATCTCCAAATTGAATGTGAAAGACTTTTCACCTAGTGATGTGATTCATTGGCTAACATATTTGAGCCTGAAATATGCCCACATGACATACAACTTTGTTCTAAAAAATACTGGGAAAACAGTTATGCAATTGCTAGCTCCATGGAAACTTGCCTTCAAGGCAGATTTGAATCCCCAAATATAGATGATCAACGCCTACCAATTCAAAATGCTTAGATAGGCCTGGTTACCTAGGCAACAGTGTATTAGAAATGAGATATGTGCATTCTCTCACATTTCTTTGCCAAATTTTACCTTTTACGTAGCCTTAGAGTATGAATTTTAAAGTTGAATATATAATTTTCTTAAAAATAGGATGATTATGACAATTTTGAAATCCATCAGCTCGAAATAAACCCTCCAAATACAGACTGGCTCCTCCTAGACCTGGAAACCTCTCCAGTTGACTTTACCTTGGATTGTAGGTTGTAATGAACAATTAATATCATAAGTTTGCTTTCTCTGTTATGGTTACCAAAAGGAAAGGGGAGAGGAATAATTTAGGAATTTAGGATTCACATACACACACTACTGTATGTAAAATAGTTAAACAACACAGGGAGCTCTAGTCAATATTTTGTAATAACCTATAAGGGAAAAAAATCTGAAAAAGTACATATAAATACATACTTGCATATACATACATACGTATATATATACACACACACATATGTCTCTGTGTGTATAATCTGATTCATCTTGCTGTTCACCTGAAACTAACACAAAATTATACTTCAACGATACTTCAATGAAAAAAGAAGTTAATACCTAACATAGTACATAGTCTAAGCAGAAACCAAATCATTGAGCTTTTAGAAGCAGATGCGTGAAATAATCAAGTTTCTTCCTATAAGCAGTTGCTATGTCACTGAGTCACACCGCGGGTCTTGGTGCTCACGTGGGTCCCACAAGCACTGGGGTTGGTAGGGTGTCTCTGGCCTTTGTTAAAGCACCCTCTTTTAGGGTTCTCACATAATGTATTCCATTCCCTTCCTACCATCTTTCTGATGCAGGAAACCCATGACGCCCTTGCCAAAGAGGTGTAATACTCTCTCCCCTCGTCTTCCTGATGAAACATGATAGCTGTGTGCCTTTTATTTAATGCCAGCTGTCTCTGTTTGTAGTGTGCTGCCATCTAAACTCTAACACTGGCTGGGATGAGGTTTGCAGGCCACTGTGCCTCATGAGAAGGGTCTGGAAAAGAAGACGTTTTGACATGAGTTTGCCTTTGACCACAGGCTAAGCAATCAACTCCTCAGTTAAGCTAGATGTTCACGGAGGGGAAGCCCTGTTAGTTTCTGTATGGATCATGAACAGCTCATGGTTGAGTCCACAAGGTCATGGTTGAAAATCACTTAATGTACATCAGATGAATCAGCATCACGATTGTTGAAGAGGGGTCCTGGGGCAAAACCAGCCCCACTGAGGTTTTCACATCACTTCTGGTGGCAGCCTGGCTCTGCTGTGTGGCCCAGAGGACTGTGAAGATGAATTATATCAAGTTAAAGGGTATCCTGGCAGTATATTAAGAGGTGTATGCTATAAACAGAAACATTAGCATGTTGTAACCAAGTGAGAATGTTTTTCCAAGTCTGACAATCACAAGAAAACCCTAACCGTGTTAGTAAGAAGCTGAAAAGATGTTACTATGACAACTTCTTGGTATTTCTAATTGAAATCCCTCTTGAGAAATTTCTGCCCTTGGCAAGAACTCACAATCTTTCTTTTAAGTGTGTAACTGATGCATGTTTCTCTTCTGGGACCATACAGATCATATAAACGATCACATTTGTCATTTTCTTCTGTCTTGAAGCTCAGGTCATAGTTGTTTTGAAAGAATGAGAGGTATTCCCTGATCAGTTTGAGTCTTGACTGTATGCACCGTTAATTCCGATTCTCATTTTCTCAACCTCTTATACCTGCATTTCTCTCTCTCTCTCTTTAATTTATTCACCTAAACATGGAAATCATTGTGCCATCCACACACAGCATACTGAAGAATCTGATCAATGCTTTTTATATGTGAGCAGATCATCACTGGCCAAGATTCCACACTTGTTCTCAGCCTGAAATTAACAGCCAGAAGTGAGGTAGGGAATCTTCTTCAGTCTTGCTTGAGAAAAAGCAGAACTAAAACTCAGGTCATGAACATGCTGTCACTCAGCTCCAGGGTCTCCCTTCTCTGCTGCTCTGCCCAGCTGATTCACACACCAGGCCCTCATTTACATGAGAGAGAGCTCGGACCCAGATTAGCACAGGGCAGGACGAGACAGAAAATAGATCCATTATTTGGCCAGCTGATGAGCTTGCCAGGATGGCTTCTGAATTCAAATTACATACTGGTTAAGAACTAGAAGGGTTTGAAGTAGTTATCCGGACTCGACTTCTGTCTGTGGGCAAGACCGGGACTAAACTATTTTCGGAGAAGGCAATGGCATCCCACTCCAGTACTCTTGCCTGGAAAATCCCATGGATGGAGGAGCCTGGTGGGCTGCAGTCCATGGGGTCGCTAAGAGTCGGACACGACTGAGTGACTTCACTTTCGCTTTTCACTTTCACGCATTGGAGAAGGAAATGGCAACCCACTCCAGTGTTCTTGCCTGGAGAATTCCAGGGATGGGGGAGCCTGGTGGGCTGCCGTCTATGGGGTCATACAGAGTCAGACACGCCTTAAGTGACTTAGCAGCAAACTGTTTTCTGTGGATTATTGCCTGTGGTGTTCTCGCAGCTTTCACTTGAAGTGGATTGAGGCTGGGTCACAAATTCATCCTGTTGCTGACAACACGTACAGGTGGGATCCTGCCTGGAGATGAGTTCTTTGGTGGAGGCTGGTGCCCCAGCCACCCATAGGCAAGGAGCAGCTCTGGGTGGATTCGGGGTCACAAACTCAAAGCGGTTTTGAGCATCTAATGTGTGACCAGAACTATGTCCAGATATGTTTTACTGTTACTTAGATTTCATTTATCACCCCTCAGATTTCATTTCAAGCATTTAAAAATATTTCCTTTCAAGCAAATGGAGAAAAATCTAAACATTGAAAACAGTGCAAGAACTACTACTGTACAAAAAGATCAGAGAGATGATGTAATTTGGTTCCAGGAGATTTAATATTCAATGGGGGATTAGAGAGAAAGAAATCTAGGTTTAGAAATATCCCTGGACCTAGGAGTAAGGAGCTGTGGCTTCTGTCTCTGTCTCTTCCGTGGACACAAATTGACAAACCCAGTTTCAACCTTAATTTAGTTGCTGTTGTTGCCATTGGATGTAATCAGAGGCCTTATCAAGCATAAAAATCAATTGTGAGGACAGAATAAAGTAGAATAAACAAAATATATGAAAACCTGATTTGCTTGGTGCTGAGAGAGGCCTTGACAAGGTGTCCACAGACTTGCCTGCTTCTGTATAGTTTACAATGTAAGATGCACTTCTGTTCTTCCTCTTTAAGAGAGTAACTGAGAATACCAAGTACAAGGTAAGTGTCTACATAATTTTATTCAAATAGTGTATTTAAATGTTGCATTGATGCAACCATGGAATATCACAACTATTCCACTCAATACTGGAAGCACCAGTTTCCTAATTATATACATATGTACATATATGTATGTTTGTATGTTAAGGTTTCTGACATAACCTCTACCATTGGTACCTGAATTACTGTAATCCTTTACTGCCATACTTTGAAATAAAATTCATAACTCTTGAATTAATTATGCACCATAATTATACACAAAATGCATATATCAAAGGAAATAATATAATAGCTCTTCACTGAAGCCCACAATTTACCTAAATTGTATAATTCCATACCCATAACAACCCTGTTTTGCTGGAATTATGACATTTTTCAGTTGAGAAAATGGAAATTTAAAGTTTAAGAAATAAGTGACAGATTATATTGGAAACTGTTTGGTGATGGGATCATTTTGTTTGACTATTAGAGGAAGGAATTGCACTCTTTTGCCTTTTAGGGGGTTTACCAAGGAATGTGGAGCTTTGTGATTCTGTTGATGAGAAATGAGAAAGTTGTGTGAGTTCTGCAAGAACCCCAGCCCAGTGTACAAGACATCCTCCTTGTCCACTCAGCTTTTATGCCAGACATTTGGACACACCACTTAACAATGGCCACACTCAAGGGAAGGGTGTCTTTAAAGATAATGTACTCTTAGTCAACTCACTATTTCAGGCTGACACCTAACATACTTCCTCACTTTTCATAAAGATTATGAGGGAGAAGAGTTGCTGTGACTCCTGTACCTCAGAGCTGAATGCCTGATTCCACAATTGTGTACATTCTGCACTGCATGTCCATTATCCTTAGAATGTATGTAGAACAGAAAGGAAAGCGAAGACACTTTCCTGCTCTGTCAGCAAAAACAATCCAGATTTGCAGCAGGAGCTCAGATAGAAAAGCATTTTGGAATTAAATGGTCTATTGATCTGAGAAGAGGGGCAAACAATGAGTCAGCTATAAGTGTGCAACAGTTGTCGGTTGCCATGTTCACTATGACTCCTGTACCTCAGAGCTGAATGCCTGATTCCACAATTGTGTACATTCTGCACTGCATGTCCATTATCCTTAGAATGTATGTAGAACAGAAAGGAAAGCGAAGACACTTTCCTGCTCTGTCAGCAAAAACAATCCAGATTTGCAGCAGGAGCTCAGATAGAAAAGCATTTTGGAATTAAATGGTCTATTGATCTGAGAAGAGGGGCAAACAATGAGTCAGCTATAAGTGTGCAACAGTTGTCGGTTGCCATGTTCACTGAGATAAACTTTGCCTTTGATGGTAGAGAAAAATGTCAAGGAGAAAGTAAGTGTTTAGTTGCTGTGATGGTTTAGTTTTATCAGGCATGAGTGTTTTCTGTCTTAGGGGTCCAGATAGTAAGTCACCTCTTTTGAGCAAAAACTGCTCAGGAGAGAGGTGTGGACAGACTGGTAATGAAAATGGTAAGAAATGTTCTCAAGTGTATGCCTGGGTCTTCCGCACATGGTCACGAGCTCTGACGGCCCTCTGGGATATGGGATCAAATGAGTTCAGTAAGGGGACAGAATTATGCTTATGGTTGTAGATTTACTTAGCAGTATGCATTACCTATCATTCTTGTCAGAAAGCATACCAAACTATGTGATTTTTCAGTGTAAGTGTTGTAGCTTTGAAGTATTTCTGCATCATTATTTTTTATTATGGAATTTAATTACATTTCTGTATGTGTTTTCCCCTTAGTTTTGATGTTTTTCCCAAGTTTCTTTGTGGTAAAACAAGCCTACAACATTTTCCATCTCATCCATTTTTGAGTGTGTGGTTCAGTGTTGTTAGGGCTTCCCTGGGGGCTCAGCTGGTGAAGAATCCACCTGCAGTGCAGGAAATCTGGGTTCGATCCCTGGGTTGGGAAGATCCCCTGGAGAAGGGAAAGGCTACCCACTCCAGTATTCTGGCCTGGAGAGTTCCACGGATTGTATAGTCCATGGGTTGCAGAGAGTCGAACACGACTGAGTGACTTTCACTTCACTTCACCTCAGTGGTGTTAGTTATATCCACAGTGTGGTATAGCCATCACCCCATCCATCTCTAGAACTCTTTCCATCTTGTGAAACTGACACCCTGTATCCATTCAGCAGTAAGGCTCCGTTTCCCCACAACCCTGGCAGCCACCATCTGCTTCCCTAGGATTCTATTTTGAATATTTTGAGTACCTCACAGAAGTGGATTCATAGAGTAGCTGTCCTTTTGTGGCTGACTTGTAGCCTGTATCAGAATTTTCTAAAATATTAAGGCTGCATAATATTCCACTGTATGTGTATATATATCATGTTGTGCTTATCCATTCATGTGTTGATGGGCCCTTGAGTTGCTTCAACATTTTAGCTATTGTGAGAAATGCTGTTATGAATATGGTTCTACATGACTCTTTGATACCTTACCTTCAAATCATTGGATTATATTCCCAGTAGTGGGATTTTTAGTTATGGTAATTGTATTTTTACTTTTCTTGGAACTTTCCATACTGTTTCCCTCAGCAGCCATACTATTTTGTGTTTTTACCTGTAGTGCACAAAGGTTCCAATTTGTCCAGATTCTCACCAACACTTAGTATTTTCTGTTTTTTTGAAAGTAGTCATCTTAATAGGTATTGGTAGTGCTTCATTTGAGGTTTGGATTGTGTTTGATTAGTGATATTGAGTATCTTTGCATGCACTTTCTGACCATTGGGTATTTTCTCTGGAGACTTGTCTTTTCAAGTCCTTTGCCTATTTTTGAACTGGGTGATTTCTGCTGTTGAGTTTTCTCTGTACATTATGAGTATTAGTCCTTTGCAGATAAAGGCTTTGGAGATATTTTTTCCCATTCTGTCAACTGCCTTTTTATTTTATTGATACTGTCTTTTGGTACACAAGTTATTAGAAGTTTCAAGAAGTCTACTTCATTAATTTTTTTCTTGCCTTTATCTTTGATGTCATATCCAAGAAATCATTGCGAATGATTTTTGTTGGTACCTTTGTCAAAAATCCTTTTCCATATATTTGAGGGATTATTTCTGAGCTCTCTTGTGTTCCTGTGGTCTGTATGCCTGCCTTTGTGCCAGTACTACACAGTTTTGATTACTCTAGTTTTCTCTTATGTTTTGCAACCAGGAAGCATTAAATCCTCCAGCTCTGATCATCTTTTCCATGTGTGCATTTAATATGGAGTCTGTTACTGGAAACAAGTCTTGACTGTGTGCTAACCACTACCCCCAGTTATACATACGCTCTCAGTCTTTTCAAATTCATCCTGTTGTTTTGATCAAAAGGGATTAGCAGGTGTACACTGTTACCGGTAAAACAGACAACACAGACCTACTGTATAGCTCAGGGAGCTATGCAGCAGTTGATTCAATATGCTGTAGCAGCCTATAATTGAAAAGAATCTGAAAAATAACATGTATATATAATTGAATCACTTTGCTATACACCTGAAACTAGCACAGCCTTGTAAATCAATGATACTTCAATAAAATTTATTAAAGTATTCTTTGCAGAACAGTGTAATCAAAACCTATATCATCGATCATATAACTAAAGTTTTCCTAGAATCTTTTCCTATCTACATGTATACCTCCCCCCAAAACCGAACGTAATATGCCTTCACATGCACACAAGTAAATATTCTTCCAGGTTTACAAAGCAGCAGAAATAGTGAGGTATTCTGTGTGTGTCTGTGTATAAAGACACATCCCTCAGAGCAGGATTAAAGATTATCTCCAACCGTTAGCCAGTGGACTAGATCTTGGAATCTTCAAGTTTCCAGCAGTTATTTTGCAATTCTTTCCAATTTCATGACATTCTATAAGTGCCTATGTTAAATGTTCTTACTGCATTTAGATTTAATGTCCTTTGATATATTTATATGAGGCAACAGCCGTGGCAGAATTGTAGTCATCACTGATGAGTATCGGATGCCCATGATGTTCTAAGAACTACTCTCCCTAGTTCCCTGGTTTATAGAATTGGGATTCTCTTCTTGAAAGAAAAACTATGACAAGCCTAGACAGCATATTAAAAAACAGAGATGTCACTTTGCTGACCAAGGTCTGTCTAGTCAGAGCTATGGTTTTTCCAGTTATCATGTACAGATGTGAGAATTGAGTTATAAAGAGGGCTGGGCACCAAAAAATTGATGCTTTTGAACTGTGATGCTGGAGAAAATTCTTGAGAGTCCCTTGGGCAGCAAGGAGATCAAACAAGTCAATCCCAAAGGTAATCAACCCTGAATGTTCATTGAAAGGACTGATGCTGAAGCTCCAATACTTTGCTCACCTGAGGTAAAGAGCCAACTCACTGGAAATGACTCTGATGTTGGGAAAGATTGAGGGCAGGAGGAGAGGGTAACAGATATTGAGATGGTTAGATAGTATCACTGGCTCAATAGACATGAGTTTGAGAAAACTCTGGGAGATAGTGAAGGACAGTGAAGCCTGGTGTGCTGCAGTCCATGGGGTCACAATGAGTCAGACATGACTTAGCGACTGGACAAACAGCACAGGGTGTTGCTATTTTAATTTCCTAGATAAGGAAGCTCAGGCTTAGAGAATTTAATTAAGTTACTCAAGTGTAGGCACCAAGTGTGTTCAGTTCAGTTTAGTTGCTCAGTCGTGTCCAACTCTTCGACCCCGTGAATCGCAGCACGCCAGGCCTCCCTGTCCATCACCAACACCTGGAGTTCACTCAGACTCACATCCATTGAGTTGGTGATGCCATCCAGCCATCTCATCCTCTGTCATCCCCTTCCCCCTCTGTCCCCAATCCCTCCCAGCATCAGGGTCAGGAGATAGAAATCAACCCGGGAAATTCATCCCTGGGGAATGTGCTGGTGACTCCACTCTGAAATCTTATTCCTGTGTCTCCTGGAACCATGCATTCAGCAAAACCTGAGACACTTCTTTCAGGCAAAGGCTGAGCTCACAGCTTGTCTTCGTTAGAAATTCAGTCAGGGTCACAAAGAAGGGTGTGACTTCTTGTGTGTTCAGGACTGTGGGTGAGATGGCATCCCGCTTGCCACAGGATTTTCTGGAAGGCTTTCCAGTCACGTGTTAGCGGATTTCACCTATTGTCTTCAAATCTTCTAAACAGTGCTAGCTAGAAAAAAAATGAAGTATTTTTATGAAATGCTCTTGACATTGAAAATGGTCTCTATGTGTGGATGAGAAATGCATTGATGTTGCTAGCTTCCTGCATACTGTGTTCACCTTGAAACCACAGGCAGTAATCTTAATAGTTTTTTTTTTCTTACTTTCTTACAGAGAAAATGTAACAGTAAAGCACTTTTTCCAAGTCATTCCATTGTTTTGTCAAAGGTATTTTGTATGGAAATGTAGATGGTTGAGGAAAAAATTCATTGGATCATATAAATAAGTTTCCTCAGAATCTTCACCTTTCTACACACAACTTAATTTTGGACTTGGAAATGCATTGCATACCGTCAGATACCTATTTCAGGATAATACTGCACCCTGAAACAGAACGGAATGCTCTTTCATGTGCACAGGAGTTAATATTCTCCCGGGGTTGCAGAGGAGCAGAAAGAGTGAGCAACACTGTATGTCTCTGTAGCTGGGTGGTGTCGTGTGTCGATGGATGCCTAGTGTGTTGTTACGGTGGGAAGAGGGTGTAGCTTGGGGAGAGAAGAGCAGGAAACAAGAGAAGAGCTGATTTCCTGAGTCCAGTGGCGATGACTGAGAGTGATCTGTTAGCTGTTTGGTCTCCATCATCCCGTGGTGCCTGCAGAGAATCCATAATGCCCACCAGCAGCATGGTGGGGAGTTAGTTTGAGAGCAGAGCTGTCATCCTAGTCCTGATAGCAGGAGAAATGCAGTCTTACCTCTGGGAGCCTTGGGTGATAACCCTTGCTCCTCGGTCCTGAGCTCCCCCGATGGGGGCCAGTAGAGTTCCGGGGGCTCTGCGCCTGTTTCCTCATGACTCTCTTGATCGCCTCCATCTGCTTATGCCTTTGCACTCTTACGCAAGCACACTGCCATTTTCAGGACAATTTGAGGGCAGGATGAGACACATATTTTAGTGAAACTGAATATAGTTCTGATTGAGCCAAGCTGATAAGATAAAAAAAGATACTCAGGTATCAATCACTGTTTGTGGGTTTGCGTACATTGTTTGCCATCTTCATCTGGGGTGTGCTGTGCATGCAATGAAGGGCCATAGATTCCAGTACTGTGGCCATGAAGGCTTCCAAAGAGAATTACTGTGTGGGTGTGAAAATTTTAAGCTATAAATTATACATTTTTAAGAAAGCAAACATATTGCATTACCAGGATTGAGTCATAATTCTTAGCTTGGAAGAAAGATACTATGAGTCAGAAGACCTCCCACGTGACTGGGGCTGGGAATATGCAGAAAGGTCATTCTGAAGCCTTTGGAAAACAAGGGACACTGATGTGACCCAGCTGGAGGGCTCAGAAGGGCCAGCATTGGGCTTCACTGATTCTGGCCGGACATAACTGGCGACGGAAAGCCACAGTCGCCACCACGGGTCTGCTTCTGTCTGACAGCTGTGGGTTCGCTTCCTGCCCCTAGTTCTGCCCATTCTCCAATGAGAGGTAAAAGTTAAAACATGTTTGAAATACAGAATACAAAACCCATGAGAGACATAGCAAGGCCCTCCTTACTAGAAATGGGCATGTTTTTTTCAGGTCTCTGGAAGATGGCAATCACTGTGGAAAGTGTTAAGTACCTTGCAGCTAATAAACAGGTCGAAGACTTCTAGAAAAAAACAAAACAAACAAAAATTGTCCTTTTGCTTAGCATTTTCTATTATTGATTTCAAAGACTGCTTCCTCCCTGAAAGTGAGGTACAGATAGCCGCAAAGGGAAGTGGTACTGAGGCTGCACCCAGCCTGCTGCCTTGACCCTAAGCTCCCTGCCTCTCCCTGCGGGTGGGTGACCACAGGGCTTCCTTGGAATCATGACAGTGGTCTTGTTGACTCTCTTGAGGAAGTTGTTGTTGTTCACATGCTCAGTCGTGACGACTCTTTGCAACCCCATGGACTACAGCGAGCCAGGCCTCCCTGTCCTTCACCATCTCCCTGAGCTTGTTCAAACTCATGTCCATCGAGTTGGTGATGCCATCCAATCGTCTTGCTCTCTGTTGTTCCCTTTGCCTCCTGCCCTCAATCTTTCCCAGCATCAGCATCTTTTCCAAAGAGCTGGCTCTTCTCATTCAGGGGCCAAAGTGTTGGAGCTTCAGCTTCAGCATCAGTCCTTCCAATGAACGGTTGGATTTCCAACATACAGGGTTGATTTCCTTTGGGATTGACTGGTTTGATCTCATTGCTTTTCCAGCAACTCTCAAGAGTCTTCTCCAATACCACAATTTGAAAGCACCAGTTCTTTGGCACTCAGCCTTCTTTATGGTCCAACTCTCACAGCCATACATGACTACTGGAAAAAACAAACAAACAAACATAGCTTTGACTAGAGGGAACTTTGGTGTCAAGTAATGTCTCTGCTTTTTAGGAAGGCTTTCTGGTATCTTCTTCTCAGGCAAGACGTTTGGAGAGTGGGCTTTGGTATCGTGACAGAGCAGGTTGGGAAGGATGTTGATTTTCATTTGGTTGTCATTGCGTTGTTACATCTGGAGAACAAGAAAGGTAAATTATACAAAAGGAATGAGTGTGTGTTCAGCATGGTGTGGCGCGGCAAGAGCTTTGGCAGGTTGAACACAAGGAGGCAGCCATGTGTGTCTGTATGTCTTGTGCTTATTATGGAGCTTGTCTCAGTTTCAAAGATAAACACGTGGTAAGTGAATCCAGGCTGAGCCATCAGGTATGCATCGAGGCTTTCGGAGAAAAGCTGCAGTTCCTGATAACTGGTGGGATTCAGGAAGGTAAATAGGAACTGGGTCTGGGAAGATGAATAGAGCTTCAAAACACAGGCATGTAAGAAGTATGATAACTAGGCATAAAGAAACTGCTTGCAGAAATGTACTGAAGAAGATGGATCACACCCACTTGGGCTATCTGAAGTCAGACAGCCTAGCAGGCTACAATCCACGGGGTCGCAAAGCGTTGGACACAACTGAATGACTTCACTTTCCCAAGGAGAAATTGCCTAAAAGTTTTCTATATATACAGTTGTGGTTGTTTAGTTGCTAAATCGTGTCTGACTCTTGGCAACCCCATGAACTGTAGCCCTCCAGGCTTCTCTGTTGATGGGATTTCCCAGGCAAGGATACTGGAGTGGATTGCCATTTCCTTCTCTAGGGGATCTTCCCAACCCAGTGATCAAATTTGCATCTCCCGTATTGGCAAGTGGGTTCTTTACTGCTGAGCTACCAGGGAAGCCAGTACATAAATAAAATAAGTATTCTCTTTCAAACATTTACCAATTTGAATTTCTGTGCTCTGTGCATCTTTCAACATCTAGGGCATAAAACATTTCATTTCAGAATCTCTACACTTGTTCCTTACCTTGAATGGTTTAATGGAAACAACCTATTCAATACAGACTTGACATATACCTGGATTTACCTGCTGAATGATTTTTATATATTATACCATAATTCTCCAGGGCTTTGATCACTAGTCTTTACTTACAAAGAAAAACTGATAGCTGAAGCCCAAGAGGAATAATAACTATAAACATAAATATCAGACAAAAACTCTGCTGAATTTTAGACTCCATTACAATAAAGGCAAATGCAAACTAAACACTCTAAAATGTACACAAAGGCAATAAGGATATCTCACGAGCTTTAGTTATACTTTTTCTGTCAAAAAAAAAAATTGCTTGGACTTCTAAGCCACTGTGGTATTTTTAAGTCTCTTGAAAACACTGGGAATAGGTTGTCAGATTTCTAACTTAAAATCCCTAGGCAACTCTTTCTGAAAGAGTAGCAACAAAGATCAAGCCTAGTATAGCTCATAAAATGCTTTTAAGTAGGATGAGCATGTAGATTCAAAGGGGAAGGGCAATTTTATCATTGGTAACCAAAGTGGCTTTACTTTGTATGAAAAGCAAGAACAACACTTTACATTTCATAAGTGTGTCATTTATTACCTTATATATGACAACAATTTATGAAAGTTAAAAATATTTAAACTATTTAAACAGTAGAAAACAGTACAGCCTTGTGACTATAATTATTAATACCAAATTGTATTGATATATTTGAAAGCTGTAAAACAATAGGTCTTAAAAGTTCTCATCATGGGAAAAAACGTGTTTATATATGATGATGGATGTTAATTAGACATTGGGGTGATCGTTTCACAAATACACAACTATTGAATCATTATGTTGTACACATGAAACTAATAAAATGTTACATGTCAATTTTACGGCAACAAAAATGTAAAGGAATAAAAAGAATAATGTTTCAAGAGATAGATTAGTAGTGCTGAGAGATGTCTTTGATCTCACGTTTGATATTTTTGAGATATGAGGAAGTGATATTTCACAGATAAGAATGGAATTGCTATTTCTTGAGACAAGGAATTTTTGTAGTGAGTTCAACTTAACAGAAAATGCATAGAATTTGGATCAAAAGCTGGTTAGTTGCTATCTTGAAATGTGACCTTGAGTAAAACTTTTGGTGAATATTTATTTCTTCATGCATGCAGTTGCAGAGTTACTATTTCATACCTCAAATAAAACAGATACATGGCCTGTACAGAGCCTGGTAAGTGGTGGGTGCTCAGTCACCTCTGCTTAGTAACTGTTAATCTTTCCTAGGGAGATAAATTTTACCAGTGGATATTACAGTAGTAGTTTTATTCAGCATCTAGATCACAGTGAAAAAAATATGCCGGTTATGCAGAAGGGAAAAAACAATTTTAAATATACAAATTCCAAACGAAAAATAAGCTTTTAACAAAATGTTTTAATTTCAAACTAAATCTTACACTTATGGAAGACATTTTAGTATGACAAATTAAGAGCTCATTTCTTTTTATTGCTGAATAATATGTCATTGTCTGGATGTTCCATGGTCTATTTCTGTATTGAATGACCTCTTGATTGCTTGTAGGTTTTTGGCAATTATGAATAAAGCTGCTGTAAACATCTGTGTGCAGGTTTTTGTTTGAATGTAAGCTTTCAAATTATGGCAACATAAATTAACATTTGGAAAAATACCAAAGAACATGACTGCTGGATTGTTTGGTATGTTTAGTTTGTAAGAAACTGCCAAGCTGTCGTCCTAAAGCAGCTGTACTAGTTTTCATTCACAATAAGCATGATATTTTCTCTTGGTCTGAAGTTTGTTTTGTCTGAATTTCATATAACTATTCCGACTATCTTTTGATTAGTGTTAGCATGGTGTATTTTTCTCCATTCCTTCACTTTTAATCCGTCTGTATCTTGATGTTTTATGTAGACTCCTATTTTCTATTCATTGTCCCTGTTATTTATTTTCTTCCAACATTTTCTTCCTTCTCTGGTCTTAATTGAGCATATTATATTGTATTCTTCTTCTCCCCACTTAGCATATCAACTATACTTTTGAAAAAAGTTAGTATTTTTGTTTCCCTTGAGTTTGCAATATACATTTACATCCAATCTAAGTCTTCTTTCAAGGTAACACTCTACCAGTTCATGGATAGTGCAAGTACATATCTTATAATAGAGTGTTCCCGATTTCTCTCTCCATCTTTTATAACATTGTAGTCATTCACTTCACTTACTCATAATCTGTAATCACTATTACTATTGGGAACAAAACGTTAGATCAATTAAAAATAAGAAAACTCAAATATTTTAATTTACCTTTATTTCTTCTCTTCTATGTATCTTAATGTTTTATGTAGACTCCTATTTTCTATTCATTGTCCCTGTTATTTATTTTCTTCCAACATTTTCTTCCTTTTCTGGTCTAATTGAGCATATTATATTGTATTCTTCTTCTTCTCCCCACTTAGCATATCAACTATACTTTTGAAAAAAGTTAGAATTTTTGTTTCCCTTGAGTTTGCAATATACATTTACATCCAATCTAAGTCTTCTTTCAAGGTAACACTCTACCAGTTCATGGATAGTGCAAGTACATATCTTATAATAGAGTGTTCCCGATTTCTCTCTCCATCTTTTATAACATTGTAGTCATTCACTTCACTTACTCATAATCTGTAATCACTATTACTATTGGGAACAAAACGTTAGATCAATTAAAAATAAGAAAACTCAAATATTTTAATTTACCTTTATTTCTTCTCTTCTTTTTGCAGGTCTAAGTTTTAAAAATCTTTATATTTATTTGGCTGTGCCAGGTCTTAGTTGCAGCATATGAACTCTTAGTTATAGCATGTGGATTCTAGTTCCCTGACCAGGGATCGAACCTGGCCTTCTGCACTAGGAGCACGGAGTCTTAGCCATTGGACCCCCAGGGAAGTTCCACATATGAGTTTTTGACCTGTATACATTTGCTTCTCTTTGAAAAATTTGTTTTTCACTTTTCCTGCAAGGGAGATCTCCTGGCAACAGTCTCCCTCAATTTTATTAGTTATTTTTGGCTGTGCCGGGTCTTCATTGCTGCGGCTTCTCTTGCTGTGGAGCACAGGCTCTAGGGCACACAGGCTTCAGCAGTTGTGGCATGTGGGGTCAGCAGTTGCTGCTCCAGGGCTCTAGAGCACAGGCTCAATATTGGGCATCTGGTTAGTTGCTCCACAGCATGTGGGATTTTCCCAACCAGGGATCAAACCCTTGTCTCCTGCACTGGCAGGCAGATTCTTTACCACTGAGCCTCCAAGGAAGCCCTCTCTTTTTCCTGCTGCTGCTGCTGCTGCTGCTAAGTCGCTTCAGTCGTGTCCGACTCTGTGCGACCCCAGAGACGGCAGCCCACCAGGCTCCCGCGTCCCTGGGATTCTCCAGACAAGAACACTGGAGTGGGCTGCCATTTCTTCTCCAATGCAGAAAAGTGAAAAGGGAAAGTGAAGACGCTCAGTCGTATCCGACTGTTAGCGACCCCATGGACTGCAGCCCACCAGGCTCCTCTGTCCATGGGATTTTTCAGGCAAGAGTACTGGAGTGGGGTGCCACTGCCTTCTCCCTCTTTTTCCTGAGAAAGTTTTTTTGCCCCTTCACTTTTCAATGATAATTTTCTGGATACAGAATTCTAGGTTGGTGGTTTTTCTAGGTTTTTCTTTCAATACTTTAAATATTTTACATCACTCTCTTCTTGCCCACATGGTATCTGAAGAGAATTTTGATGTTAATTTTTTATCCTGGTTCCTCTATTGGTAATGTGTTTTCCCCCTTTGGATTTTCAACTTTTCTCTTTGCCTTTGATTTCTGTAGTTTGAATATACTATACATAGATGTAGGGGTTTTTTTTTTCAGTGTTATTTTTGTTTTCTTTTTTTTGGTTTTTTAGTATTTATCATACTTGATGTTTTCTAGGCTTCCTATGTCTGTGATTTGTTGTCTGAAATTAATTTTGAAAATTCTCAGTAATTGTTACTTCTAATATTTCTTCTCTTTCTTCTGGTATTCCAATTACACATGCTACACTTTTTGAAACTGCTTCATCATTCTTGGACATTCTGTTCCATTATTTTTTCTCTTTGCTTTTCAGTTTTGGAAATCTCTAGTGACATATCTTTAAGTTCTGGATTCTTTCCTGGGCTAGTACAGTTTACTGATAAATTCAAAAGCATTCTTTGCTTCTGTCACAGATTTTTTGATTCCAAGCATTCCACTTGATTCTTTCTTAGTTTCTACTTTTCTGCTTATATTGCATATCTGTTCTTGCATGTTGTGCTCTTTTTTCATTGGAATCCTTAGCATATGAATCAATTTTTAAAAAAAATTCCAACCCGGCAATTTCAACATCTCTGTCATATCCAAGTTTTATTCTGATGTTTGCTCTGTCTCTTCAAAATGTGTTTCTTGTCTTTTAGTATGATTTGTAATATTTTGTTGAGGCCAGTGTAAGGTACTGGGTAAAAATGAATTGAAGTAAATGGGCTTTTATGTGAGGCTTTATGTTTATCTAGCTATGGGTTAGGCTGTATGGTGCAGTGGTAAAAAATCTGCCTGCTAATGCAGGAGAAGCAAAAGACTCAGGTTTGATCCCTGGGTGGGGAAGATCCCCTGGAGAAGGAAATGGCAACCCACTTCAGTATTCTTGCCTGGGAAATCCCATGGACAGGGGAGCCTGGCAGGCTACAGTCCGCAGGTCACAAAGAGTCAGACTCAACTGAGCACACACACACATGTAGATGTCGGAGGATGAATTCCCTCTGGAGTCTTTGCTTTGGCTCCCCTGTTGCCTTTGGGTTCCTTACAGCCTTCTTATATTGCATGAGACACTTCTTTCAGTTGTATCCCCTGTCATTAAACAGGATCTCTACTGACGTGGTTGTACAGTGTGGAAAGAGGGGAATGTGCTATAGTACTGTGAGTAAGTGTCATCCTCTTAATGAGCTTGTGATCCTGGATTGTGATCTTCACAAATGCTTTTCAGTTGCTTTTTTCTGTTAGGAGAGACAGAAAGGCTAGAGGGGGCTGCTTTGGGTATTTTTCGTCACCCAGATAGAAGCTTAGAGGAGGCTGTAGTCAGGTATTTCCCCTCCCTCAAGTAAGCTGAGCTCTGGTAAACCACTTTCTCTGGAGGGCAGGCCTTAAGACAGAGTGCTCTCAGCATACTTCAAAATGGCCATTTTCATTGCTTCTCGCCCTTTTGACCAACATCAAGTGCAAAATGGTCATTTTCTGTCTGCCTGTGGGAAGCATGAGGGGATTTTTTTCCTCTGAGGACTTGGTAAGGTTTCTGGAGATAAACCTCAGAAAACTGGTGGGGTGGCGTTGAAGGGGCAAGTGGGTGGTAATTCTCAAACTGTTTTCACTTAGCCTCTAGCAAATCAATTACAGTTTAGCTTTTCCTGCCCTGGTGTTAATTCCTTAGAGATTCTGCTCCTATAAGTTATGATTCTATCTGCTTGTGCTTTAATTTTGTGGGCAGAGGTTGTGATCTCGAAACTCGGCTGGATCTGAGAATAGTTGTTGTTTTTCAGTTTGTTCATTTTTTTCTTGAGGTCAGCAATGATGACTTTTGAACTCCTTATGTGCCAGGTTGAAAACTAGTGATGTTTTCTGAAGATCAAAAGTTGTTTTCAGGAAGTCCAATTTATTGATTTTTTTTCTTTACAGTGTGTGCTTTTTTGTGTGTGTTATGCTTAAGAATCTTTGCCAAACTCAAGGTCACTAAAATTTTCTCCAAGAAATTTTGTAGTTTTAGTGATTATCTACAGGCTTCCTTGGTGGCTCACAGATAATAAAGAATCCTGCCTGCAACGTCAGGAGATCCTGGCTCAACCCCTGGGTTGGGAAGAACTCCTGGAGAAGTTCTACACTCCATTTTGGGTTATTTTTTGTATGTGGTAGTGAGGTAAAGCAAGAGATTTAAGTTTTGCATATCCAATTGTTGAAAAGATTTCTTGCAAAGATTACCCTTCTTCATTGAATTGCCTAGCCAAAAATCATATATGTGAGTCTATTTTGCTCCATTGATCTAATTGTCATTATGCCAATACCACAGTTTTGATTACTGTGGCTTTATAATAAGCCTTTAAATGATGTAATTACTGTAAAGCAAAATTAATTCAACATTATTTTTCAAAGTATTTTGGCTTTTCATTTCCATATAGGTTTTAGAATTGGCTTGTCATATTTTATTTAAAAAAGTCTGCTAGTATTTTTATTGGTATTGCAATAAATTTGTAGATCAATTTTGGAGAGAATTGATATTTAATTTCTCCATAATAAATTTATTGAATTTCTATAATATCAACAGGCACTGTGCTAAGCATTTTACACTTACTCTTTTTTAAATTGCAGTATAATTGCTTTACAATGTTGTGTTAGTTTCTGCTGTACAATGAAGTTAATCAGCTCTACGTATACATATATCCTCTCCCTCTTAGACCTCCCTCCCACCCTCATATCCCACCTATCTAGGTCATCAAGAACACCGAGTGAGCTCCCTGTACTATACAGCAGGCTCCCACTAGTCATCTATTTTATATGTGGTAGTGGCACCCCACTCCAGTACTCTTGCCTGGAAAATCCTATGGACAGAGGAGCCTGGGCTGCAGTCCATGAGGTCACTAAGAGTTGGACACGACTGAGCGACTTCACTTTCACTTTTCACTTTCCTGCATTGGAGAAGGAAATGGCCACCCACTCCAGTGTTCTTGCCTGGAGAATCCCAGGGACGGGGGAGCCTGATGGGCTGCCGTTTCTGGGGTCGCACAGAGTCGGACACGACTGAAGCGACTTAGCAGCAGCAGCAGCAGCAGCAGTGTTTATATGTCAATCCTAATCTCCAATTCATCCCAGCCTCCCCTCCCACCCGTGTTCGCATGTCCCTTCTCTATGTCTGCATCTCTATTCTTGTCTTGCAAATAGGTTCATTTGTACCGTTTTTCTAGGTACCACATATATATGTTAATATACAATATATGTTTTTCTCTTTATGACTTACTTCACTCTATATAACACATTCTAGGTCCATCCACATCTCTACAAATGATGCAATTTCATTCCTCTATATGGCTGAATAATATTCAATTACACACATATATATGTGTGCATATATGTATACCTATATATATGTATCTACCACATTTTCTTTACCCATTCACATGTTGACAGACACTGAGGTTGTTTTAATGTCCTGGCTATTGTAAATAGTGCTGCGATGAGAATTATGCTATCTGTGTCTTTTTAAATTGGAGGATGATTGTTTTACAATGCCGTGTTGGTTTCTGCTGTGTAACAGCATAAACCAGCCATGCGCGTGCATGTGTGCCAAGTCACTTCAGTTGTGTGCAGCTCTGTGCGACCCTACGGACTGCAGCCTGCCAGGCTTCTCTGTCCTTGGGATTCTCCAGGCAATACTGGAGTGAGCGGCCATACCCTCCTCCAGGGGATCTTCCCAACCCGGGGATCAAACCTGCATGTCTTATGTCTCCTGCATTGGCAGGTGGTTCTTGCCCACTAGCGCCACCTGGGAAGCCCATGAATCAGCCATGAATATACATATATCCCCTCCCTTTTGAGCCCCCTTTCCAAACCTACCCCCATCCCACCCTTTCAGGTCATCACAGGCTGGTTCCCTTGTTATACAGGAACTTCCCACTAGCTATCTATTTTACATATGGTTACGTATATATTTCAATGATACTCTTAATTGTACCATCCTCTTCTTCCCCTGCTATGTCCACAAGTCCGTTCTGTGTCTCTATTTCTGCCCTGAAAATAGATTCATCAGTACCATTTTTCTAAACCCCATATATATGAGTTAATGTTATGATATTTGTTTTTTTCTTTCTGACTTACTTCACTCTGCATAATAACCTCTAGGTTCACCTACCTCAGCTCAACTAACTCAAATTCACACCTTTTTACGGCTGAGCAATGTCCCATTGTGTATATGTACCACAACTTCTTTATCCATTCATCTGTTGATGGACATCTAGGCTGCTCTCATGTCCTGGCTCCTGTAAATAGTGCTGCAGTGAATACTGCGGTACATGTGTTTTTTTGTAATTTCACTTATTTGTTTTAGGCAGTGCTGGGTCTTTGCTAATTTGTGCAGGCTTTCTCTAGTTGAGGCAAGTGGAGGCTACTTTGTTGTGGTTCGTGGGCTTCTCACTGTGGTGGCTTCTCTCGTGGAACACAGATTCTAGGCACGCAGGCCTCAGCAGCTGCAGCACGTGGACTTCCAGTGCATGGGCTGTTGTTCAACAGCGTGTGGAATCGCCCCCGACCAGGGATTGAACCCATGTGCCCTGAATTGGCAGGTGGATTCTTATCCACTGTGCCACCAGGGAAGTCCCATGGGATACATGTCTTTTTGTATTATGGTTTTCTCAGGGTATATGCCCAGTAGTGGGATTTCCATGTCAAAGGTAGTTTTATTCCTAGTTTTTAATGGAATATCCATTCTGTTCTCCATGGTGGTTATATCAAATTTACATTCCCACTAACAGTGCAAGAGGGTTCCCTTTCTCCACATCCTCTCCAGTCTTCACCGTTTGTAGATTTTAAAAATATTTATTTATTCTTGATTGATGATTGCTTTAGAATATTGTTTGTAGGTTTTTTGATGATGGCCATTTTGATCTGTGTGGTGTGATACCTCACTGTGGTTTTGATTTGTATTTCTCTAATGACTGATATTGAACATCTTTTCATGTCTTTGTTGGCCATCTGTATGTCTTCTTTGGAGGAATATCTGTTAGCTCTTCCACCCATTTTTTGATTTGGTTTTCTGATATTGAGCTTCATGAGTTGCTCATATATTTTGGAGATAATCCTTTGTCACTTGCTTCATTTGCAATTCTTTTCTCCCATTCTGAGAATTGTTTTCTCATCTTGTTTTTGGTTTCCTTTGTTGTGCAAACTTTTCAAGTTTAATTAGGTCCCATTTGTTTATTTCCATTACTCTAGGAGGTAGGTTAGAGGATCTAAGGATCCTCTAACATCAAGAGTGTTCTGCCTATGTTTTCTTGTAAGAGTTTTATAGTTTCTGGCCCTAAATTTAGGTATTTAATGTATTTTATATTTGTGTATGATGATGTTAGGACGTGTTCTGTTTTTATTCTTTTACATGAGCTGTCCAGTTTTTCTAGCACCACTTATTGAAGAGGCTGTCTTTTCTCCACTCTCTCCTCTGTCAAAGATAAAGTGCCCATAGAAGTGTAGGTTTTTCTCTGGGCTTTCTATCTTGTCCCATGGAACTATATTTCCATACTTCTTGATGACTGTAGCTTTGTACTATAGTCTGAGGTCAGAATTGTTGATTCCTCCAGTTCCAGTTTTCTTTCTTAAGATTGCTTTGGCTATTTGGGATCTTTGTGATTTCATACAAATTGTAAAATTTTTTGTTCTAGTTCTGTGGAAAATGCCATTGGTAATTTGATAGGGATTTCACTGAATCTGTAGACTACTTTGGGTAGTATAGTCATTTTCACAATACTGATTCTTACAATCCAAGAACATGATATAGTTTTTCCATCTGTTTATGCCTCTTTGATTTCTTTCATTCAGTGTCTTAGTTTTCTGCATACAGGCCTTTTGTCTCCTTAGGTACACTTATTCCTAGGTATTTTATTTTTTTTCTTGCAATGCTGAGTGGGATTGACTTTTAAATTTCTTTCTGATTTTTCATTGTTAGTGTTTAGGTTACAAGGGATTTCTGTGTATTAATTTCTATACTGCAACTTTACTAAATTCATTGATTAGGTCTAGTAATTTTCTGATGGTATCTTAAGGTAGTATCATGTTTGCAAACAGTTTTTCTTCTTCTTTTCCAATCTGAATTTTTATTTCTTTTTCTTTTCTGATTGCCATGGCTAGGACTTCCAAAGCTAGGTTGAATTACAGTTTCAAGAGTGATCATCCTTGTCTTGCTCCTGATCTGAGAGGAAATGCTTTCAATTTTTCACCATGAGAATAATGTTTACTATGGGTTTGTCATATATGGCCCTTATTATGTTGAAGTAGTTTCCTTCTATGGAGAAGGCGATGGCACCCCACTCCAGTACTCTTGCCTGGAGAATCCCATGGATGGAGGAGCCTGGTAGGCTGCAGTCCATGGGGTCACGAAGAATCGGACACGACTGAGCGACTTCACTTTCACTTTTCACTTCCATGCATTGGAGAAGGAAATGGCAACCCACTCCAGTGTTCTTGCCTGGAGAATTCCAGGGATGGGGGCGCCTGGTAGGCTGCGGTCTATGGGGTCACACAGAGTCAGACACAACTGAAGTGACTTAGCAGCAGCAGCAGTTTCCTTCTATGCCCATTTTCTAGTTTAGCATAAATGTGCATTGAATATTGTTGAAAGCTTTTTCTGTATGTTGCGATTATAATATAGTTTTATCTTTCAATTTGTTAATATGGTGTATGACATTATTGTGTATATTGAAGAATCCTTGCATCCATGGGATAAATCCCTCTTGATCATGGCGTATGATCCTTTTAATGTGTTGTTGGATTCTATTTGCTAGTATTTTGTTGAAAATTTTTGCATCTTTATTCATCAGTCTATTGGCCTGTAATTGCTTTTTTTTTTTTTTTCTAATCTTTGTCTGGTTTTGGTATCAGGGTGATGGTGGCCTCATAGAATGAGTTTGGGAGTGTTCCTCCCTTTGCAATTTTTTGGAAGAGTTTGAGAAGATAGGTTTTAGCTTTTCTCTCAATGTTTGATAGAATTTTCCTGTGAAGTCATCTGGGCATGGACTTTTTTTTTTTGAAGATTTTTGACAACAGTTTTGGTTTCAGTGCTTGTGATCAGTCTATTTATAATTTCTATTTCTTCTTGGTTCAGTCTTGGAAGGTTGTACTTTTCTAAGGATTTGTCCATTTTTTCCCAAGCTGTCCATTTTATTGGCAAATAGTTGCTCATACAAGTCTCTTATGAGCCCCTGTATTTCTGCATTGTCTGCTGTAACTTCTTTTTCATTTCTAATTTTATTGATTTTAGTCTTCTTCCTTTTCTTTTTGATCGTTTGTCAGTTTAGTTTATCTTCTCAAAGAGCCAGCTTTTTATTGTTTTATACTTCATTTATTTCTGCTTTGATCCTTACGATTTTTTTCCTTCTACTAACTTTGGTGTATTTGTTATTCCTTTCCTAGTTGCTTTAGATATAAGGTTAGTTAAGTTTATTTGATATTTTTTCTATCCTGGAGAGTGTTCTGTGTGCACTTGAGAAAGTGTATTCTGCTGCTTTTGGATGGAATGTTCTATAGATATCAACTAGGTCTATCTGGTCTAATGTGTCATTTAAGGTCTGTGTTTCCTTATTGATTTTCTATTTCAGTGGGGGTGTTAAAGCCCCCTACTATTATTGTGTTACTGTCAATTTCTCCTTTTATTTTTGCTAGCACTTGTCTTATGTATTGAGGTGTTCCTATGTTGGGTGCATAATTTACACCTGTTATATGATCTTCTTGATCACTTGATCATTATGTAGTGTCCTTTCTTATCTAATGGTTTTTATTTTAAAGTCTATTTTGTCTGATATGAGTATTGCTACTCCAGTTTTTACTTCCATTTGTATGGAATACTTTTTCCATCTCCTCATTTTCAGTCTGTATATGTTCCTAGGTCTGAAGTGGTTTCTTGTGAGCAGCACATACACAGTTCTTATCTCTGCATCCTTTCAGCCAGTCTATATCTTTTGAATGCTTTACTTTTAAGGTGGTTATCAATATGCATTGCCATTTTCTTATTTTGAGCCTGTTTTTGTTAGTCTTTTTCTTCTCTTGTGTTTCTTGCCTAGACAAACTCCTCTACCATTTGTTGTAAGGCTGATTTGGTGGTGCTGAATTCTCTTAGCTTTTGCTTGTCTGTAAAGCTTTTCTTGATCCAATCTGGATGAGATCCTTGCTGGGTAAAGTAACCCTGGTTGTAGGTTTACCCCTTTTATCATTTTAAATATATCCTGCCACTCCTTTCTAGTCTGAAGATTTTCTGCTGAAAAATCAGCTGACAGTCTTATGGAGATTCCTTTGTATGTTATTTTTTTGCTTTTCTCTTGATGCTTTTAATATTTTTTCTTTGTATTTAGCTTTTGTTAGTTTGATGAAAATATGTCTTGGTGTGTTTCTCCTAGGGTTTATCTTGTATGGGACTCTAACAAACCTACCAAATACATAGAGATAAAAATGCAAATTAGACAAAATGAGACAACAAAGGAATATATTCCAAATGAAGGCACAGGATAAAATACAAGAACTAAGTGAAGTGGATAGGCAACTTACCTGGGAAAGCAAAGCGACATCCAGGTCCAGGAAGCAGAGTCCCAAACCAGATCAACCCGAAGACTACATAGAAAAACATTGCCATTAAGATGGGAAAAATTAAAGACAAAGAGAGAATAGTAAAAGCAGCAAGGGAGTTAAATTAGATACAAGGGAGCTCCCATAGGCTGTCAGCAGAAACCCTGCAGGCCAGAAGGGAGTGGCATGATATGGTTAAAGTGATGCAAAGGAAAAAAATACAACTAATACTGGCAAGGCTTTTATTTAGATCTGATGGAGACATCAAAAGCTTTACAGGCAAGCAAAAGCTAAGGCAGTTCATCACACAAGACCAACTTTACAAAAAATGTTAAAGGTACTTCTCTAAGTGAAAAAGAAAAGGCTTGTCTTTCATGATTTCATAATTCATGAAAATTATAAAAAGAAAAAGCTCATTGGTAAATGCAAATATATGTAAAGGGAGTAAATCAACCAAATTGTATTGCTGATCCTGCCCACAGTGCCAACTGTCTCGCTGTTCACACTGTACACACTGTTTGTTAAACCCAGGGTAGGCAAGGCGTGAACTAAGAGGCTAGAAGAAGACAGGAAGAGCCGTAGGAACTACAGACACGTTTATTCTCTCCTGGCTGGCACAGAAGCCGTACCGGAATTCTGTCCTCTCATGGGCGACCCCGTGGACACAGCTGTAACGCAGCAGTAAATGACACCACTTTCTAGGTGGAGCTCCTGTCCCTACAGCACAAAGCAGCTTATGACCAGGCGAGCACCTCATAACATGCGTGTGCAGTGTTGTAAGTCATCTCAGCTGCTACATAGTCATTATTTACAAAACATGGGGTGACAGAGCCTGAACATGCCATCTTGGCTAATTTGCTCTCTCCCTCGACACACGTTAAGTGAAAAGGTTAAAGACAAAAGGAGTAAAAGCATCTATATCCATGATAAGTAGGGAATCACAAACAAAACATGATGCAAAAACAGTGAATATGGTAAGGAGTAAAAATGCAGGGTTGTTAAAAATGCATGTGAACTTAAGAGATCAGCAACTTAAAACCACCACATATTGTGTAGAGATTGCTATATATAAACCTCACAGTAATCATAAAGCAAAAATCTGTAACAGACAGATACAGGAAGAAAGGAATTTGAACATAATACTAAAGATAGTCATCAAATCACAAAGGAAGAGAACAAAAGAAAAACCCAAAACCTCAAAGCAATTTAAAGAATGGTATATGTACATACCTATCAATAATTACTTTAAATGTAAATAGACTAAATGGACTAAATGGACCAATCAAAAGATACAGAGTAGCTGGATGAATAAAAAAAAAGCAAAAAGTAATTGTCTATAAGAGACTCATTTTAAAGGTAAAGACACAAACAGACTGAAAGCAGGGGGATGGAAAAAGGTATTCCCTGTAAATAGAAACAAAAAGAAAGCTGGGATAGCAATACCTGTATCAGACAAAATAGACTTTAAGACAAAATATGTAACTAGAGAAAAGGTAGGACATTACATAATGCTCAAGGGGTCAATCAAAGAAGATATAACAATTGCAAATATATATGCACCCAAAATAGAAGCATCTGAATACACAGAGCAAATATTAACACACATAAAAGGAGAAACTGACAGTAACACAATAATAGAAGGGAACTTTAAAACCCCACTTACTCAATGGGCAGATCATATACACAGAAAATCAATTAAGGGAACACTGGCCTTAAATAACAGATTATTCCAGATAGATACACACGTTACATATACACACACTCCATTCCATCCAAAAGCAGCAGAATACACTCCAATATGCATAGAACATTCTCCAGGACAGATCACAGGCCAGGTCACAAAACAACCTCAGTAAATTTAAGAAAACTGAAACCATGCAAAGCATCACTTTCAACCACAGTGCTATGAGACTAGTAATCAACTTCAAGAATAAAACTGGAAAAATCACATTTACATAGGATAGACAATATGCTACTAAACAATTGATGAAAGAAATCAAAGAGGGAATCAAAAAACACCTGGGAACAAATGAAAACAAATAAAATGACCCAAAATACATGGGATGCAATGAAAGTGGTTCTAAAGGGGAAGTTTATAGCAGTATAAGCCTTGACCTCAAGAAACAAGAAAAGTTTCAAACAAACAATCTAACCTTACACCTAAAGAAACCAGAAAAAGAAAACAAAGCCCAATGTTACCAGAAAGAAAGAAATGATAAAGATCAGAGAAGAATGGAAAAGAGACTAAAAAAATACTAGGAAAGATAAATGAAATTAAGAGCGGTTCTTTGAAAAAATTGCAGGAGACATAAGCGACACAGGTTTGATTCCTGGGTCAGAAAGATCCCCTGAGGAGGGCATGGCAATCAACTCCAGTATTCTTGCCTGGAGAATCCCATGGACAGAGGAGCCAGGTGAGCTAGGGTTCATAGGGTCACAGAGTTGGGACACGACTGAACTGACTTACCACACACACACGCAGTATCTATTTATGATACGGCCTCCAAAAAGTGGGTACAGCAGGAATATACCTCAACAAAACAAAGGCCTTATGATGAGGTCACAGCTTAAGAGCGTACACAATGAAAAGCTGGAATCATTTCCTCTAAGATCAGGAACAAGACAAGGATGCCTAGTCTTGGCACTTTTATTCAAAATAGTATTGGCAGTTGTAGCCACAACAATTAGATAAGAAAAAGAAATAAAAATACTAACTGGAAAGGAAGAAGTAAAACTGTCACTGTTTGCAGATGACATGATACTTACATAGAAAATCCTCAAGACACCACCAAAAATTACTAAAGCTCATCAGTGAATTCAGTTGTAGGATACAAAGTTAATATAGAAAAACCTGTTGAAATTCTATACACTAACAACACACTATCAGAAAGAGAAATTAAGAAAACAATTCCATTTACAACCATATGAAAAAGAATAAAATATCTAGGAATAAATTTAACCAAAAAAAAAACAACAAAAAAAGCCCAATGTGGTTAAAAAATGGGCAGAAGACCTGAATAGACACTTTTGCAAACAAAACATCATGCTGGCCAACAGGCACACAAAAAGATCCTCAATGTCACTAATCATCAGGTACATGCAAATTAAAACCACAGTGAGATATCACCACCTCACACCTGTCAGAAAAGCTATTATCAAAAACACAACAAATAACAAGTGTTGGTAAGGATACAGAGAAAAGGGAACCTTCACACACTTCATACACAAAGCAGACTTTTAAGTCAAAATCTGTCATAAGAGACAAAGAAGGACATATAATGATAAAAAGGTTAATTTACCAAGAAGATAAAACATTTATAAACATATATGTACCAAACATCAGAGCTCATAATATGTGAATAATTTCTTATTGCAAAATTAAAGGGAGAAATAGATTTATAAAGATAGAAGAAAACTTCAAAACCCCCTTTCAATAATGGATAGAACAGCAAGACAGAAGATCAATAAGGAAATGGAGGCCTTGAATAACACTAGAGATCATTAGACCTAGCAGACATATACAGAAATGTGTATGAGAGCTATGTGTATGACAGCTATACAGTCTTTCTCTGTTTTTGGCATCAAGATAATGCTGGCCTCAGAATTTGGAGTTTGGAAGTGTTCCCTTCAGTTTACTTTGGAATAATTTGGGGAGAATCCATGTTAATTGTTTTCATGTCTGGTAGAATTCGCCAGTGATGCCATCTTCTCATGGGCTCTCAAGTGCATATGGAATATTCTCTGGGGTATTTGACATGTGAGGCTGCCACAAATAAGTCCTAATAAATTTTAAAGACTGAAACCATACAAAGCATCTATTCTAATCATAATGGATAAAACAAAAGAAATCAATAGAAAGAAGAAAACTGGAAGCTCCACAAGTATGTGGAATTTACACAGTACCTCCTCAAACAACCAATGGGTCAAAGAAATCACATGCAAAGTTAGAAAATACCTTCGAGATAAATGAAAACCCAACATACGAACTTACAAGATGCAGCAAAAGTCAGGCTAAGAGATAAATTCACAGTTGTAAATTTTTAATTAAAAAACATTGAGTCAGTAACCTAACTTTACACCTTAAAAAACTAGAAAAAGAATAACAAACTAAACCCAGAGCAAAAGCAATAATGAACATTAGAGCAGAGACAACATTTAGAATAGGAAAAAAAAAGAGAAAAAAACAGTAAAACAAAGAGTTGGTTCATTGAAAAGATCAACAAAATGAACTTTAGCTAGACTGACTAAAAAGAGACTCTAAATAACTAAAATCAGATATCAAAGAAGGGATATTAGTATCAACTTTACAAAATAAAAAGAATTATGAGGGAGTACTATGATCTGTATGTCAAGACAGGATAACCTAGACAAACATGGAAAAATTCCTAGAAACACATGGGACAAAATAGAAACATGAAAAAACAGAAATATGAATAGACCTGTAATTAGTAAAGAGATCGAACTGGTAATTAAAAGAAACCACCCAACAAAGAAAAGCCCATGAGAAGATGGCATCACTGGCGAATTCTACCAGACATGAAAACAATTAACATGGATTCTCCCCAAATTATTCCAAAGTAAACTGAAGGGAACACTTCCAAACTCCAAATTCTGAGGCCAGCATTATCTTGATGCCAAAAACAGAGAAAGACTGTATAGGACAAGAAAAACTACAGACCAATATCCTTGAAGTATACAGATTCAAAAATTCTCAACAAACAAGGGGTGGGAGTGGGTGAAGAGGATCAAAACGTACAAATTTCCAGGACAATTAAGTCATAGGGATGTAATGGACAGCAAGCACACCAACTGTATTAATAATATTGTATTGCATATGTAAAAGTTGCTAAGGGAGTAAATAAGTTCTCATCACAAGAAAAAAATCTGAACGATGTATGGTGATGGATATTAACTAGACTTACTGCAGTGATTTTACAATATAAAGACTGAATCATGTTGTACATGTGACACTAGAATGCTGCATGTCAATTGTATCTCAATGAAAACAAACAAAAAAACACTGCTTCAGACTGTAAAATTAAAAAATCTATTTGAAAATAACCTTTAATTGTAGTAATTCACCCCTCCGTACCCCCCCACCATTGTCACAATTCAGCTTAAGGAAGTGCATCAATTCTTTAAGAGTCACATGTTTAAAAGAACTGTTACAATTAAATGGGGATATTGAACAAGATAGCTGGAAACATCCTCTACACAGGAGAATCATATAAAGAGTAAATAAACCTAATAAGCCTATACTAATCACATGTAACCCAGTGAAGGCCATCTTCAGAATGACTTTTTGAATACTGGTATGACAAAGATGATTGTGTATCAGGTGACTGTGAGGTTAAGTTAAAAATCTCTAACTGATGCTATTAGTATTATTAGAGTGATAATTATTACTGATTATGATTGAGTAAAATTATCATTTCTAATTATTTCCAAGGTTATAAACTTCCTGAAATTGGGTTCATAGTTTCTACACTTTGAGATTCCCTTATTAAGTATCATGATCTAAATATAAATGTTTGTTAAATTGAATTTCTGCATAAGTTGACAGCCTGTTATTTTCACTCTAGGAAAATAAATTTATTAAGCTAAAAAGACAGTGTCTTTGAACTATTTTCAAAAATGTATTTTGACTAAGAAAAAAAGCTCTTAGCAGTAAAAGTTATATAGGTACTAAACAATTATCTCAACTTTCACTTTAGTTAAGACATAACTTTATATATGGATAAACTGTATGTATTACCACATTTTCAAAAATAACGTGTCAAATTGAATGTTAAAACAGGGTAGTTAGAGATTGCCCTTAAAATTCTGAATTGTCTCCATTACAGGTATTTGGCTAATTAACCCTTTATTCTACTAGTAAAGGCAGGTAAGTCACCACGCTGTGATAATTCTCTTGCTGAATATAACAGCATTGTGTATTACACCAATTTAAGCAGCTGAACTAGGCCACACTGCCAGCATAGCCAGAAAAATAATGGTAACTTTAAAGTTAAAATACCAGTTGCTTTTTGTTAGGTAAGAACTATCAATGAGCAGTAAGAGCAAGGCCATCGTCTAGGAATCACATGACTACAGTATGCAATATAAACAAGAGTGTACTTCATTAGCTATCACAGGTGTTCAATGCTTTCAACAGTTAAAACAGGACAGTATTTGATTAATATAGAGGTAAACAAATTTTAATCACCTTGTGACTAATGTTAATGACAGCAACAAAATCATAGTGTTTTCCCTAGTAAATGTGTTTAAAAGAAATCCTCAACAAAATCTTAGCCAACAAAATTCAATAGTACATAAAAGAATTCTGTACTTTATGTTTCAAAACACAATTATCAATTAGTGTGATACATCACATTAACAGAACAAAGGGTAAAACCCACATGATCATCTTAATTGATGCAGAAAAAGTGTTTGACAAAATCAACGTCTCTTCATGATAAAAAAACATTCAACAAACTGAACAGAAGGAAACTGTAACAACATAATAAAGGGCATACATGACAAGCCCACGGATAACATCATACTCTATGGTGAAAAACTGAGAGCTCTTCCTCTAAGATCAGGAAAAATTAAGGATGCCCATTTAAAAAATATTTATTGGACTGACTGATGTGGCTGCTTCCTGTCTTAGTGGCTGCATGCAGGATCTTCCGTTGTAGTACACAGGCTATTTATTTGTGCTGCACAGGCTTCCTTGCTCTGTGGCATGTGAGGTCTTAGCTCCCTGACCAGCGATCAAACTCACATTGCATTGCAGGCGGATTCTCAACCACTGGACCACCAGGGAAGTCCCAGGATGCCTGTTTTTGAGACTTCTAATCAAACAGTACTAGAAGTCCTAGCCAGAGCAATTACCTAAGAAAAAAAAAAGTTAACCAAATTGGAAATAAAATCTATTGGTAGAGATAATCTTATATGTAGATGTGCCAAAAGAGTCTACACCCCACAACCACACAGGTTAGAATTAACAAATTTAGCAAAGTTGAATGATATAAAATATGTAAAAATCTGTTGTATTTCTACCTGTTAACAATGAAAGATCCTAAAAGGGAATTAAGAAAACAATTCCATTTACAACTGCATCAAAAAGAATAAAATACTGAGGACTAAAGTTAACCAAGGAGGTGAAAGACAGACTGTGCACTGGAAACTACACTGGAAACAAGTTGATGAAAGAGGTTACAGAAGATAACATACAGGAAGGCGTTATGTGTCCGTAAACTGGAAGATTCTTAAGATGTCAATACTACCAAAAGTGACCTACCAAACCAACTCAATCCCTATCAAAATCCCAATGATGCTTATTACAGAAAAATATAGTTCATTCTAAGATTCAAACAAAATTTCAAATGACTCCCAAATAGAACAGTCTCAAAAAATAATTAAGTATAAGAACCCACACTTTCTGATTTAAAATTTTAATACAAAGCTACAGTAGTCAAACAGTATACTGGCACAAAGACAAGAGTCCAGAAAAAGACACAATCGACATATGTGGTCAAATAATTGTTGACAAGGGTGCCAAGATCACTCAATGGGAAAGGACAATACTTCCAACAAACGGTGTTTTAAAAACTAGATATTCACATGTCAAAAAAGAAAAAAAAGGTATATGCTTACCTTAAATCAAATGCAAGTTAACTCAAAATGGATCGAAGACCTAAATACAAGAGACAAAACTCTTATAAAAAACTGTAAGAAAAGCCTCATGACATTGGATCCGACAATTATTTCTTGGACACCACAGAACAGGCAGTTAAAGAGGAAATAAACTGAACTACACCAAAATTAAAACCAATTATGTGTCAGAGGGTACAACAGTGAAAATGCAACCCAAGAAATGGGGAAAAAAATTACAAATCTAATAAAGTTATCCAGAATACATAAAGAACTCTGACAACTCAACAAGGAAAAACTTACTTTTAAAATGGGCAAAGGATCTGAACAGACATTTCTTCAAAGAAGATATCCAAAGCCTCCAAAAGAATACAAATGTTCAGTATCACTAATTATTAGGGAAATACAAATCAAAACTATAATATAATACAATCTCACATCTATTAGGATGGCTACTATCAAAAAAACAGAAAGTAAGTGTTGGTGAGGATGTGGACAAATTGGTCCTGTTGGTGAGAATGTTAAATAGCCATTATGGAAAACAGCATGGCAGTTCTTCAAAAAATTAAACAGAATTACCATATGATCCAGCACTTCCACTTCTGGGTATATACGTGAAAAAATTGAACATAGGGTCTCAAAAGAAGTATTTGTATACTCACGTTCATGGCAGTATATTATTCACAATGGCCAAACGGGGGAAGCAACCCAAGTGTCTGTCAACAAAATGGATTGACTAAAGGTGGTATATACAGACAACAGATTATTATTCAGCCTTAAAATGAATGGTACAACATGGATGAACCTTGGGAACAGTATGCTAAGTGATCAAGTCAAAAAAGGTAATGATGATTCCACTTACATGAGATACCTAGAGCAGCCAAAATTGGAGACAAAGTAGAATGCTGCTTGCCAGGCTAGGGGGAGAGAGGAGAAAGGAGTTACTGTCCAAAGGGTAGTTTCAGCTTTGCAAGCTGAGATTTCTGGAAATGGAAAGTAGTGATTGCTGCACAACAAAGTGAACGCTGTATTGCCACTAACTGCATACATAAAAACTGTCCTCTACGATGGCAAAACTTATGGGTATTTTACATATTCACAATTTCCCCAAGTTAAAATTAATCAACAATTAAAACATGTTAACTGAAAAAATAAACATGATTCTGCATCACTGCACCCATGTGGTCAAAGCTGCCGCCACCAACACTGGGAAAACGAAAGGTCCTTGTTTTGGAAAGAAATATGCTTAAGTGTTTGGGGATCAAGAGGCAAGCTGTAAGCACGTTACACTTCTGTGAAAGCAAGTGTGGCACGACGTTCACACTTGCTGTACACAGGTGAAATTATATGGGATTTAGTTTACCATTCTTGCAACATTACTGTAAATTGGGACTATTTCCAATTAAAAAAACAAGGCTATTCTTGGCCAGTTTTGAGACTAAAATAAACCATGCAGCAATGGCCATTTATACAGAAAACTATTTTTTTGACATTTAAAATTTCTCAGGTATGATTATCACATTAATACCTGGCACCATCACAAATTTTAACCCTATATGGGTGAAAGTTTTAGATGACTGGGACATACCACTTTAAATGCAAGAATGGTGCATGGCTAGCTTTCAAGTCTTTTTAAAGTGCTACTTTACTTTTCTTGTTCATAATTTTTAATGGTCAAGGTCATCAGCATCTGCTTCAGTAGGCGGCTGTGCTTGTTCTCACAAGTGCTTCTGAGAATATGATGCAAAAGTGACGCTGCAGATAATAGCTGTTCTTCCATCTCCACCTAGTGGTTAGTTATTACCTCTATCTTTACCTACCTGCTTTTTACAACCATCACATTTGTATTTACATTTCTTGAAAGGGTAAAAGATCCTGAGAGATTCTTTTGTTAAGTGCACAAACTTCATATTTTGGTTGTTCAAAGACTTTTATCAACAATCTCATGTGTTCCTGAATATCAACAGATAACCCTTCCCCAATTTGTAACATAAGATTTCTATAATTAAAATCAATGACTTATTCTTGGATTTAGTCATCTTGATCAATGAGATTTCTCATAAATAAGTCTGCAGAGACTATAAAAATGACTTTAAAGTATCACAAAAATAGAACTATACAGCTGTACGTTATACTATTCTCTGTCTCAACTGCCTGGCTGCTCATCAGCAGTTACAGCGATTTACAAGTATGTCCCTGTTTCCTCTTAGATAGCACTTCTTAATCTTTTCACAAATTGTAGGACCCCGTTTCCCCAAAGAGAAAACGAATTTGAAGGTGAAGGTGAAGTTGCTCAGTCATGTCTGACTCTTTGCAACCCCATGGACTGTAGCCCACCAGGATCCTCCGTCCATGGGATTTTCCAGGCTAGAGTACTGGAGTGGGGTGCCATTTCCTTCTCCAGGGGATCTTCCCGACCCAAGGATGGAACCCCAGGTCTCCTGCATTGTAGGTAGACGCTTTTACCATCTGAGCCACCAGAGAAGCCCTTATAATTAGTTTTATAAAGGACTCAAATGAGGATCAACAAAATGAAGACACACGGAAGATGAGGTAAGGTCTGGGAGGAAAGGCAGAGCTTCTGCACCCTTTGTGGAATCAAGGCACATCGCCACTGCAGCACATCAGTGTGTTCACTGAGGAACACAGGAAGCTCCACTGAGCCTCAGTGTCCCGAGTTTTTAACTAAGGCTTCATTATTTGGGCACGACTGATTACAACATGGGGCATTACAGCTAGCTCAGCTCAATCTCCAGGGTCCCCACCCACCCACCACGGGGCCTGCCCCAAATTCCAGCCCTCTGTGTGGTAGGTCCTTTCTGGTGACCAGCCCCCATCCTAGTTATCCAGGGGTCTACCATGACTCGCCTCATTAGCAACACGAAGACATTCTAGTACTCAGGAAATCCCAAGGGTCTTAAGAAGCACACAGTGAGGAACCAAGGATGGAGGCCAGACAAATCATACCAGAGCTGGAAGGTTGAACTTTGAAGGTCAAACCACTGTAACAGCTACAATTTTTCTTCACTCACCAAGAACCAATTTTCACCCCGGTAGAGAATGCACCCTTAAAGACAATGAAGAGACAGCCTCCCAAAACCAGAATGGAATTTTATTGTGTAAAGTTTATAGAAGTATGACTAGTATTCTTCTGTACAAAGTGCACAACAAATGGTTTTAAATATAACTGAGAGAAATGCGAATCCTATGACATTTGATACAACCTGAATCATTTACAGGTACACTAAAAAAGTTTTTAAAATATCATCTTTCTCCAAAGAGTCCACTGCGCATTTCTGAAGAGTAGCGACGGGGAGCCTCCCAGGCAGTCACAAGGGCATCTTATTGCCCTCGATGCTGATTTTCACTGCGTGTGCAGATCTGCTTTTCTTCCTGATGTCTGTGAACTTTCTCATCTGTTTATCCAGTCGACTGATACCCTTCTTGGAGGTCCCCTGAAACTTAGAGTGGGGTAAAAATTAAAGGGCAAATTACTGAAACACATATATTTAGTTTTGTCTTTCACCTTCTTTTATCTGAAAGTCAGCAGACTGAAGAGTTCCCAGCCCCGGAGTAACCAGAATAAGCTTTGGTGACCTCAGGAACAACAGAGCAAGTGTACACAGCAGTGTCAGAAATGCATATTAAGCTCTCTCAGAGAAGGATAATTTTGTTGTCATCTGTGCCGTATTTTAAAATTTTGCCTCAAGTCCACAGAAATTTGCTAGGAGAGAGAAACAGGGGAGGAATGAAACTACACTCCCTGTAATTCATCAGATTACATTTTGACTGTATGCTTTTCCCTTTCAAAGACCAAATATGGAGGTATCACTTAACATACACAAGTTTAAACAGTGCTGGCATAAAAAATTATGATCTTCTAAGGCAAGGAAAGTCATCGAGAAAAAACCCTAGCGTAACGAATGAGATCAGAACTGCTAAGTGCTTGCTGGAGCTCTAGTTTCAGATTAGAAATAGTCAGGGTTCTATAACCCTGTGCAAATGATGCCCCTTGTCTGAACGATTTCAGGTAATAATAACAAATACAAGCACACAATCAGGGCTCAAAATAAACATCAGCTACTACTACTATTATAACTACTTTGCAATCAGTTTGACACAAAAAGAAAAGTAAATTAAGTCTCTTGATCCAAGGGGCTTACTACTTCTTGCATTCTCTTTCTACTTGCCCTTTTATGGTTAAAGATTTGTTGTTAGGTAATTTCTTCTATATTTTGAAAAGACTGTTATGTCTCAGAGAAGTGTGGTTTCCAAGAAATTGACACCTTTAAGAAATGCTGAAAAGGTCTGGCATTTATGTTGGATCAGGGCAAACACTTCTTGTTTGGTACAGTAATGCCAGCAATCCCAATCTTCATGAATGCTGAGTAGTTAAAGAGAGATGAGTTCTTTTAGTTCTTTTCCCCAGATATTTACTACTCAGTCACCTGTGAAGCTTAATCCAAAGAATGCTAAAATAAGGTGGAGACTAGGAGATGCTTTAGGGCTGGTACTAGTGTGGTGAGGTTCTTCTGAGTTGGGGAACCCTTCCTAGGCTTATCTCACCTTTAGATTCAGCTTCTACCTCAGATATAAGCAAGGATCTGTAATAAATCATTCTTGAGTAAGAGCTACATTGATATCCATCCTAGATTTTCTATGTACATCCCAATTACAAAAACTATATTAACATCAACTTTAGTATTTGGCACGTGTACTGTGAGGGGGTGTGAGAAAGCGCTATCACGCTATGCAATACCCCAGACTTCTGGACAGTCCCAAGTATCCGACTCCTTTCAGACAACGTGCCCCGATTTTTATATGTGCAGTAGGTGTACACTGGAAGTCTGACCTGCTCAGATCTCTGCCAACTGCCCAACTGCCAGCAGCACCACACATCAGCCTGGACTTCTTGTCCACTCCCAGCACCTTCTGTACAATTTGAGCCCTCTAACCTCAGCAACTGGGACACGCCCAGGCTGCGCTGATCTACCTCTTGCTATACATCGTAAGACCCGTAGCTGGCAAATGCCTGGTTACCCCAAGTCTGAAAACACACAAAACTGAGTGCCCAGCATGTCAGATTCAGTAACTTCTCTCTTGATTGCTTAACCCTACGCCACCTAGGGCAGTAAAACTGTATACTGCACCATTTTATCAGTGAAAAATCAAAAGTAGCCTAAAAGATTAGCAAGATGGGTTTGCTTTAAAAAATATGGTACAATCATATTTTTATCATGTTAAGTAAAACACAAACCTAACAAGGTATAAAGAATATGATCACAATTTTGCTTATAAGTTAAAACTCTACCACCACAACAAAAGAAATCCCAAACCAGTAATAATATGTTTATGCACACATATATTAAGGATTTAAAATAACCCAGAATGTTAATATAAGGTGTGGTGGGATTATAAGTGACACTAAGATTCTTTGTGCTTTTTGTATTTAAAGATTTACATAAAAACATGCACTGCTTTGTCATTTTAATGTTATTTTAAAAGCATTCCATGGGATAAATTAGCACATAAACATACAATGTAGTGCAGGTTATTAAATTATTTAGAAGTGAAAAATCAGAAACCATAGAACAATAACAAATTATTAATATTTTTACATGATAGACTTATGCAGCCATTACAAATGATGAATATATAAGGTGGTTTAAGGAGAGGAAGTGATCAAAATTATATAAATATAATTTTAGTTATATTAAAATATCAATAGGAACCAAGGCAAAATTTTTGTCAAATTGCTTTTGAGTGGTGAGTGATTTCTCTAATCTCAAAATTTTCTACAATTATAAGCAGGAAAAAACAAGTTTAAAACATAACTGAAAATACATTTAATACATCACAATTGTTAACAGTGGTGCTTTACATGGAGGAAGAATAGAACTTTGGGGAATGGGGTTTATTCTACAGTATATTTACTCATGTAATTTCAAAAATAAGAATATACTTAAAACAAAAAGAGTTTCATGTGAAAGCCATTAATTCACCGCAGTTTCCTCTCAGGAAGCATGTTCTCCAGTGACACTCACAGTGTCTGCAGTGTGGGAGCGGGAGGGAACATGTGAGGGATCCTAACAGGGAGACAGTGCAGGGCAAACACTGCAATGCCACACGGGATGTGCTGACTTGTGGTTTAGTCACTCAGTCGTGTTCGACTCTTGCGACCCCACGGACAGTACCGTGCCAGGCTCCTCTTGTCCATGGGATTCTCCAGGCAACAACACTGGAGTGGGTTGCCGTTTCCTTCTCCAGGGGATCTTCCCAACCCAGGAATCGAACCCATGTCGCTTGCATTGCAGGCAGATCCTTTACCAACTTAGCTACGAGAGCAGCTCTCAAAACATGCCTTAATTATTATTTTTCGGACAGAGCTCTATAAACCAGACAGGCCAAGATAAATACAGTCCATTTGGATCTTAGGAATGCTGGACAAAGGAGAACTCTGAACTTCCCTCTCGTCATGCTGGTCATGTCTCAGTCTGGCAGGAGGCTGGGCCACCTCTTCCCCTCTCCCCAACACCTACAGGGAAGGTGGGATCCAGACTATCAACACCAGCAGACAGGCACATGCTCTTCCGAAAGAGACTGGCCATTACGACTTTTTATTACATTTTTCTCTGCCCTATTGTAGATCCCGATTTTCTAAAATAAGTGTGCTGGGAAGAAAATATATTATGAAAGAGAAGAATAAAAGAAAGAAGAGACAGTGAGAATAGTAAAGGTAAAGAAAAACAGGGGTGGTGGGGAGGGGAAGGAGGATATCAAGGGAAACAGAAGTAGACAGAAGAGAAAAGGGAAGGAGGGGACTTTCCTGGTGGTCTTATGGTTAGGACTTCAGGTTTTCACTGCCTGGGTTCAATTCCTGGTCAGAGAACTGAGATCCCACAAGCCACAAGGTGTGACCAAAAAGAGGAGCAGTGGGGAGAAAAAAGGGAAGAAGTAGAGATGAAGGAATTCTTAGCACTAACCAGTGCTCTTGTGCCTTTTATTTATTCTCAATGAATAAGACTATGTGCTTGGACTTGATAGTAGCTTGATAACAAAGTGAACCGGCAGGAAAGTGAGTGTGTCTGTGGAAACAGCTGCCCACGTAGGGCTAACAGAGGAGGCACAAAAGGCAGGCAACACACTTGACTCTCAACTGTTCACTACAGCAAAGTGCTGCTGCCGACCTGGGAGCACAGTGGGTCAGTGGGTCTGGCTTTGTGAATGTTCCAAAGTCGTCTTCATTTCAGGCCATGGACCATATGTATATTAATTAAATTTATTTCCTAACTATTCAGTGTCAGGATTTATGCAATGAGCCCTCAAAGGTAGGTTACTGAGCCACTGACAACAGGAAGCCATCTCCCTTCCACCAAGACGTTACTAACCAGCTTATATGCCTGTAAGACAGACCAACCACTATGATTCTGGGCCCTGACAAAAACCTGTTTAATAAAAAGGGTACCAGGCAGAAAGACCAAAATATCTATCAGTGAGGTAATTATGTACTGAGGTACTGATAAAGGAAGGGAACCTCATATCAATTTCTAAACATTCAAGATGACCAGAATGTCACTAGGTGCTTGTCACGGTCATTGTGTCAGGACTAAAAGTGGTTCTGGCCTTTTCTGGTTAGGAAAGCACACACACACATTGCTTTCACTCTAGCTGCTCAAGCCCATGCAGAGCATGCTTCCTTGGGGATACCTCCCAGACAACACCCTGGCAGGGCCAGGCTACAGGGGCATCCTGTTGCCTTCAATGCTGAATTTGACAGCACGGTGCACTCGGCTGAGCCGCTTCTGTTCTGCAAATCTCCTCTTATGCTTTTCCAATCGGCTTAGGCCCTTTTTAAGAATACCAGGCTAGAAAGAGTAGTTTGAATGGAGAATAAAGAGAGATTACTGAGCAGCAATGAGGATCAGCGAGTAGTATTTACAGTGATGACGACACAGTGACTCCCCTAAACACCTCATAGCAGACTGACTTACAACAGCTCAACGAAAGGGAGGGGTAGGCTGCAAAAGCAGGCGAGTTCTATTTCTCAGGGTTCTAAAAAAAATAAAAGACGACACCAAAACACTCTAGCCTTCAAGCTTCAGTTGAAATAAAAGGAGTTAATATGAAGAAACTTCCCAACTGATAATGTTTCTTTAAGTTTGAAGTAATGCTCACCAGTAATAATGGTCAAAAATATTACCAAGCCAGTAATAATAATAACCAGATAAACTGGCTAGATAAAGAGAAAATAGCTCTCTTCAAATCAGATAAACCTTAAGAGTGCTTAAGGGTTCTCAAACATGAAGTAAAAGACAGACAGTAATCTGCGTTTCAGATCCACCTTGCTGTCCCTGGACTGGTTACTTACCCTGGATGATTCCATTTCCACATTCCACTTGGGCCTGACAACATAGTCCTTGTTCGAGGGCATGGGGACCCTTGCCCGGGCGCAGAATCCAGGATCTCCAGGTCTAAGAGCCCTGAGAATGGGAAGAAGAGCTTATGTAGCCAGCCTTAGCTGGGCCCATGCACTCATCTGCACATCTGTGTCAGACCTCCTCTGCCCTCCCGACGGCACCCCACCCATGCCCTGCTGTCTTAGATGGCTTCATCACCACTCACACTGCTCTATTCCCCACAAAGCCAGCTTCCTCTGCAGGATTCCCTATCCCCTCTTCTCAGCTTCAGATATAATCGTGCCTCTCTCCTTTCTAAGGCTGGTTCCTCCATGAGGACTCTGAGTCTCAATTTCTCTGGTCTAATGGAGCCACTTGTGTTCACTTGTGAGATGAAAAATCAGGCAGTTAAAATGACCTCCCAAACTGAGTATACCCATAAAGCGGTTTACATGGTTGTGCATATGCAACCCATACAGTAATCTTCTGGTCTGTTTCCTGTTTTGTAAAAAAGAAACTTGAGATATAGATTCACATGCAGGTTTAAGAATTAATACAGAGAGATCCAGTGTCTCTCTCAAAAAGCAACATGCCAATCGCTGCAGCACACCATCACCAGCAGGATACCACGCTGCTCTCACTCATCAATTGCTGTTTACATTCTCCCCAGTTTTGCTCGCACTCATTAATCTCTGTGTGTGTTTCTTCATAAGAAACCACCACACTATTTCCCAGAGTGGCTGTACCATTTTACCTGCAGCAGTGGATGAGTGATCCAGTTTTTCTGCATCCTTGCCAGCATTTAATGGTGTCACATACAGTAACTTTCACATACAAATTTAAGAACTACCATGCTAAATTAAGACTGCCATCCTTCAAAAGTAAAGTCTATTCAGTGTCTGGGAATTTGAATTACTCAACTTTTAGGTAACTATCCCCACTGGTATATGGAGATTGGATATGTGTGTATGTTGGGGTAGGGGGTGGAAGAGAAGGCTAAAAGATTCTAAACTGTTTCTATTCCCTTGTATGGTTTGCTCTATTCGTAAATATCAAGCTTCTATAACTTTCGTATATGTGACTAGATCAACTGACTAGAAAATTTCCCACAACTCTTATTTTCCCCCTAAAGCCACTATCAGCAAACCTATCCACAAGTAAATGACACGTGCTCCCTCCAACTCATTTCCTGTTTTCCTTTTGTGATGTGGGTGCTGCGTAATTGCCCACATTCACTGCACAGCCCCTCTGAAGTCTACTCTCCACTACAGCCCCCTCCAGGGCAGCCTTGTCCTTCTCTAGGTTCTCTTCCAATGTGTAGGATCACAGCTCCTCACTGGCCTTCGGTGGCTACACCCCTTTTCAAAGCATTCAGTTTATTTTTTAATGCATTTATTGGGTTTTTTTGTTTTGTTGTACTGTGTAGCTTGCGAGATCTTAGTTCCTCAACAAGGGACTGAACCTGGACCTCTGAGGTGAAAGCACCCAGTCCTAACCACTGGACCACCAGGGAATTCCCCGTTCAGATTAGTTTTCACTCTGTTAATTTCATGATTCAACAATCTTTTCTAGGGAGATAACTATCAATGTCTCTAGCTCAAACTCCAGCTCTAGACTCAGGATATTTACAGGACTATCTCATTCACCTTCATTTAATGTGTTCAAGAAAAAACTCACCTATGACTTCACATCAACTTTTTTCCATTCTAGTGAAGGGTAACACCATCATCTCAGTTAAGTTTAAAATTCTGGTTGGTATCTTCAGCTCTAGCCAGCTCGTTGCCCACCAAGACACCAACTCCTGGCAGTTTTGCGCCTGCAAGTTCTCAACTTTCTGCTTCTCCATTACAGTTTCAGTTGACCTGTATCACTACCTTCAGCTCTTCTGCCCTGCAACCCATCCCACAGCATGCCAGCAGCAGTGCATTCCAAATCAAATTTAACTTCACATCCATGCTCAAAAAACTTTCTAGGAAACCAGAGACGTAAACATCCCTCATCTTGATTTAAAGCACTCCAGAGTTTGGTCAATATCTGCATTTCCAACCTTATCTTCCACCACTTCAGGCACCAGAGTTAACTGCCCGATCTCTTCAGCCTGCTCAGTTCAGTTCAGTTGCTCAGTCGTATCCAACTCTTGGGTCACGCTATGGACTGCAGCACACCAGGCTTCCCTGTTCATCACCAACTCCTGGAGCTTACTCAAACTCATGCCCATCAAGTTGGTGATGCAATCCAACCATCTCATCCTCTGTCGTCCCCTTCTCCTCCCACCCTCAATCTCTCCCAGCATCAGGGTCTTTTCAAATGAGTCAGTCCTTTGCATCAGCTGGCCAAAGTACTGGAGTTTCAGCTTCAGCATCAGTCCTTCCAATGAATATTCAGGACTGATTTCCTTTAGGATTGACTGGTTGGATCTCCCTGCAGTCCAAAGGACTCTAAAGAGTCTTCTCCAACACCACAGTTCAAAAGCATCGATTCTTTGGTGCTCACCTTTCTTTATAGTCCAACTCTCACATCCATTCATGACTACTGGAAAAACCATGGATTTTTAGATGGACCTTTGTTGGCAAAGTAATGTCTCTGCTTTTTAATCTGCTGTCTAGGTTGGTCATAGCTTTTCTTCCAAGGAGGAAGTGTCTTTTAAAATTTCATGGCTGCAGTCACCATCTCAGTGATTTTGGAGCCTAAGAAAATAAAGTCTTTCCCTGTTTCCATGGTGTCCCCATCTGTTTGCCATGAAGTGATGGGACCAGATGCCATGATCTTCGTTTTCTGAATGTTGAGCTTTAAGCCAACTTTTTCACTCTCCTCTTTCACTTTCATCAAGAGGCTCTTTAGTTCTTTGCTTTCTGCCATAAGGGTGGTGTCATCTGCATATCTGAGGTTAATGATACTTCTCCCAGTGATCTTGATTCCAGCTTGTGCTTCATCCAGCCCAGCATTTCACATGATATAAGGTAAGTGAGCGGGGTGACAATATATAGCCTTGAGGTACTTCTTTCCCTATGTGGAACCAGTCTGTTGTTCCATGTCCAATTCTAACTGTTGTTTCCTGACCTGCATTCAGGTTTCTCAGAAGGCAGGTCAGGTGGTCTGGTATTCTCATCTCTTGAAGAATTTTCCACAGTTTGGTGTGATCCACACAGTCAAAGGCTTTGGCATACTCAATGAAGCAGAAGTAGATGTTTTTCTGGGACTCTCTTGCTTTTTCAATTATTTAGCAGATGTTGGCAATTTGACCTCTGGTTCCTCTGCCTTTTCTAAATCCAGCTTGAACATCTGGAAGTTCACAGTTCACCTACTGTTGAAGCCTGGCTTGAAAAATTTTGAGCATTACTTTGCTAGCATGCGAGATGAGTGCAATTGTGTAGTAGTTTGAACACTCTTTAGCACTGCCTTTCTTTGGGATTGGAATGAAAACTGACCTTTTCCAGTCCTGTGGCCACTGCTGAGTTTTCCAAACTTGCTGGCATATTAAGTGCACCACTTTCATAGCACCATCTTTTGCTAGGATTTGAAATAGCTCAACTGGAATTCCATCACCTCCACTAGCTTTGTTCATAGTGATGCTTTCTAAGGCCCATTTGACTTCACATTCCAGGATGTCTGGCTCTAGCTGAGTGATCACACCATCGTGATTATCTGGGTCATGAAGATCTTTTTTGTATAGTTCTTCTGTGTATTCTTGCCATGCTTCGTATCTTCTGCTTCTGTTAGGTCCATACCATTTCTGTCCTTTATTGTGCCCATCCTTGTATGAAATGTTCCCTTGATATGTCTCTAGTCTTTCCCATTCTATTATTTTCCTCTATTTCTCTGCACTGATCACTGAGGCAAGGTTTCTTATCTCTCCCTGCTATTCTTTAGAACTCTGCATTCAAATGGGTATATCTTTCCTTTTCTCCTTTGCCTTTAGCTTCTCGTCTTTGATCAGCTATTTGTAAGGCCTCCTCAGACGGCCATTTTGCCTTTCTTTTTCTTGGGATGGTCTTGATCACTGCCTCCTATACAATGTCAGAAACCTCTGTCCATAGTTCTGCATCTATCAGATCTAATCCCTTGAATCTATCTGTCACTTCCACTGTATAATCGTAAGGGATTTGATTTAGGTTACACCTGAATGGTCTAGTGGTTCTCCCCACTTCCTTCAATTTGAGTCTGAATTTGGCAATAAGGTGTTCATGATCTGAGCCACAGTCAGCTCTCATCTTGTTTTCGCTGACTGTATAGAGCTTCTCCATCTTTGGCTGCAAAAAATACAATCTGATTTCGGCTACTAGCCATCCCTAAAATAGGCCTTGAATGCTTACCCTACAGCTTTGCTTAAGCTCTCCCCTTTGCCTCTGATCCCTCTAAAGACTTTGAGAGAATGGACTACTTTTAATATGATTCTGTATTTCTGGAGCCTAACACAGTTTATTATATAGCAAGTGGCAACAAAATCTTTACTCGAATTATTTTGCAATCTTCTTGTAGCCTCCAGAGTACCAATACAGTGTGGATATTCAATAAATGCTACACTAAAAATCATCCCCCACCACTCTGAATCATCATTTCATTTGCTATTTTTCTTAAGGCAGCAAGAAGAACATTCATAATATTGTGTAAGAAGAAAATCAATACAAAAAAAATCTTACTTTTCCTCTCCTGTCAGCACCTTTTCCAGATCTCTTCGGGGTGTCTGACCACCAGTGCTGGGAGAAAAGCAATTGAGAGATATTAGGAATGTTAGAACTTTACAATTAAGGGGAGAAGAGCAAAGTGAAATATCAAACTCAGATCACAATTAGGTCCTTTATATTGGATCAGAGAAAATAATTCCTAATCTTATAAAAGTGCTATTTGTTTCAGTCATCATTTGCACATCAGGTTTCACTCCCCTGTAATGATCCTGCTAGATGCAACTGTATCCAGTTTATGGATACAAATTTAACCAGTAATATCCACTCCCCCCCTGCCCCCATTAAGAATCTGGAAATGGAACTAAGAAAGTTGTTCCTGTAAGTGGCTGCAACAACAGAAGCAACCTCTAAAACGGCGGCAGAGGCCAGATGCAACCAGGAAAGTCTGGGAGGGGAGCAGGGGACAAGCTTCACTGGACACTGCTAAGCCGCTTCAGTCATGTCCCCTTCAGTCTGTGCAACCTCACAGACAGCAGCCCACCAGGCTCCACCATCCCTGGGATTATCTAGGCAAGAATACTGGAGTGGGTTGCCATTTCCTTCTCCAATGTATGAAAGTGAAAAGTCGAAGTGAAGTCGCTCAGTCATGTCCGACTCTTAGCGACCCCATCAAATGCAGCCTACCAGGCTCTTCCGTCCATGGGATTTTCCAGGCAAGAGTACTGGAGAGGGGTGCCATTGCCTTCTCCAACTAATTCACTAGTTTAGTATGCAATAAGATAACAGAGGCTTTGAATAAGACCAGACTAGTGTCTACTCACTAGACACTACCCACATTTAAACTTAAAACGGTACTATGAACTACAAGAGATAGCAAGCGGAAAGACAAACTCCTATCATCTTATGGGTTTCTTAATCATTTTTATTTACCAAACAACAACAACAACAACCACCCTGAGTTATCAGAGCAGTAGTATTTACTTCACTTACTCATACCTGTTCCCTCATACCTGTTCATTCTTCGCCTTTGGGGCATCTGTTCTAGGTCTCTTTGCTCTCTTTCTTCTCTTGTCATTCCTTTGTAGTTTGAGGTAAGACCAAATATAGGCCGAGCCATTCATCTACAACAAAAGGAAATTAATTTAGTCAACAGAGTGGCATTCTTGAAATAATCACACCCTATGGGAATGTCATAATCTAGGCATTCAGAATATTCTTTCCTTAAAGACACCATTATTTCAGAACCATTTATAGGATAAATGTCTATTTAAGTCTTCTGCCCATTTTCTGATTTTTTTTTAATACTGAGTAGTATGAACTGTTTGTATATTCTGGATATTAAGCCTTGTTTATCACATTGCTTACAAATACTGAAAACAGAAAAATCTTTAAATTCTCTATGTTCTTATTCTAACCAAAAACAAGCTCCTTTATTACTTAGTTGTCAAAGTGGTTTAAATCTTTAAAAATTACCTTTTGATAGTGCAGACGTCAGGCCTGTATTCATCAAGTCTAAGAAAGCTGTTAACAGAGGTGCACACACAAAAATGTTCTACATGCACACTGTTTAGCCAGCAGAAGGCCGGAGGTGCCATCTGATGCTTCTGTTCTTACTGCTGCATTATCTGGGCTTCCCTGGTGGCTCAGACAGTAAAGAATCTGCCTGCAGTGCAGGAGACCTAGCTTCCATCCCTGGGTCAGGAAGGTCCCCTGGAGAAGGGAATGGCTATCCACTCCATATGCTAGCGGTCTCCAATCTTTTTGGCACCAGGGGTCAGTTTTGTGAAAGACAATTTTTCCATGGACATATATGTGCGTGTGATGGCTCTGGGATGATTTAAAGTGCATTACGTTTATTATGCCACTGCTGATCTGACAGGAGGTAGAGCTCAGGTGGTAATGCAAGTGATAGGGAGCAGCTGTCAATACAAATCAGGTTTTGTTTGCTCGTCAGTTGCTCACCTCCTGCTGTCTGATCTGGTTCCCCTGGTATACACTATATCAAAACAATAAAGGACCTTTACAGACAGAACACAGGTGTCATCAAACTAAGAAGGAAGCAAGGAGTCTCGGGGGTCTTTATCTCTTTAAAAACTGACATGCCTTCCCTATCTCTGGATTCAGAATCGCTTGTATACATCATGGGTATCAGTAGGCACAGCCTGCTTCCCTCTGCCTAGGGCAAAAAGAAGGTTGAAAACTACTGCATCAAAAGCTTATTATTTAATAGGCAGTAAACTGCAGGTTAATAACAAGATGTAATACTCCTCTAGTTTATTTAAAAAATTAAATTTCTTCTAAAAGTTTTTGATAATCTTAAAATAGCAATAGGCAATTAACTACTATATTCAGATATAAAGTCAAAGTGAAAGTGAAGTTGCTCAGTCCTGTCCGACTTTTTGTGACCCCATGGACTGTAGCCCACCAGGCTCCTCCATCCATGGAATTTTTCAGGCAAGAGTACTGAAGTGGGTTGGCATTTCCTTTTCCAATTCAGATATAAAAATAGTTACTATTTCAGTCTAGTCTTAAAGTTTAAAAATCTTTCCAACACAAAGCACGGGAAGAATTAAGGAGGGGGATGAAGATACACATGGTGTTCAATACAGCAACTGACTAGATGAATTTCAGGTAAGACTTCTCGGGATTCCTCTGGTATCATTAAGTAATAACACACAAAAGGCTTTGGAGATCGTTATTAAAAAGTAACAACAATAGCAGCAGCAGCTAACATTTCTTGAGGATTTACTGTATTCTACACACCATGCTTTATATATATCTTGTTTAATCTTTACGACAACCTAAGTTAAACACACAGTTCTCTGTTTTATAGAGGAGGAAACCTGATTTAGAGCTTAAATCACTAGCCCAAGGATATGCAGTAAGGCAGGTGGTAAACGGGAACCCAGGTATGACTGACTCTAAGGCCTATATTCTAATCTCCCTCTCTCTCTATGTTCTTGATCTATAATTAGAAAATGCATGATTTTATCTGTTATACACTGGGATAGCATCCTTAAATATACAAGAAGCATTTTAAGTCTAAGGACAAAAAGCTTGGTATCTATAAGAAGGTATCAAAAATTTTTCTACTTCGTTTCATAGACTCATTTTAAATGAATACTGATAAAAATATAGTTAGTTTATATATATATATCATGTCTCTCTATAGACATAAACACAAGAAACAAAAAGCAAAATGTACATACTGATTAATTTCCCTGCCATGTCCTTGTTGGACCTTGATTCCTTGGGGTGTTTATAGAGATACATCACTGCTCGTCCAATCCCACTATGCTTCAGGGTCTCCTGGCTCACACTAGGTAGCTGGGGAACATAAACACATACACACATATTAATCATTAAGAAGCTGGGAGTCCTGTCAATCTACTCTAGCGGGCCTGCAACACCTGGTTCATTCACAACAGAACAAATGACAAAAAACTTCTATTTTCAGTATCTATAGTCATTGAACACAAAGATACTCTGTGCTCCCATAAGGAGTCCAGAGTTCAGTACTACCACTGAGCTGAAGCAAAACTTAACAGTGTGAGAAAGTGTAAACTCAGCACCTCAAGAGGTTGGCAGTTTAACAAATCAAGGGTCCTCTCAGGTCTTTGAACCAAACAGACCTACATCTGAACCCACAGCCACCTGCTAGTTTTGTGACCTTGGACAAGTCATTTAACTTCTCTGAGTCTAAATTTCCTCGTCTGTAAAATGGAGATAATATACCTATCCTGCAGGTTTGCTGTGAGGAATAAATGAACTTATGCATTTAAAAAACACCTAGCACATGGCAGGTTCCTCAGAATTCCTTCAGAAGTTAAGCAGCTTGCCCAAGGTGTCATAGCCACATAAGGTGGCCCAGACCAAGATTTAAAGGCACATCTGAGGCTGAAGTTGGTGCTCTTTCTACATCAAGTGCCTCCCTAAAACACATCCACTACCATACTATTCTTCTCAGATAAACCAGAGACTCTAGAAGATCCACTGCAAGCTCTTTTTTCTTCAATACCTTAGCCACAAGAAGTTTTAAAAGGCCTTCCTTTTAAGTTCATTTTACTTGGTATGCTCCTAATAAACATACCGAATACAACTCTTCTGATAGGCTATGGCAGACAGAATACAAAAATACACAGTGAAATGCAGAGGTTATGATAATACAAGCCATGTCAATAATTAATGCAGAGCAAACAAGTCAGATTATCTGCCTCTCACCTCTTGCAGAATCCTCAGCAGCTCTTCTCGAATCTTAAGTGCTGGCAAACTCCTATCTGGTAGAGGGGAGAGCCATTCTTTGATGGCGGACATCACACCACTGTCAATAAATGTTTCTTTAAGGTCCTGCCTAAAACAATAACAATAAAGGAAAAGAAGGTCAAGGCTATGAACGCTGGTTCTACTGTAGCTTCCTTTGATTTTCTTATATATTTAGTGATGTTTCAAAAAATTGCTTAAAAAAAAATTATGCATTTTTTTACTGAGCACCTGTTCATAGATTTCAACAGCTCTATGAAATTTAGTTCCTGTTTTCAACAAACAGACATGATACACAAAGAAGATGGTTTGTTAATGGTAACCCGCCACCTCCCCCAAAACTTACACAAGAGTAGGCTAATGCTGGTATGAGTGGTTTGTTAACGGTAACCCGCCACCTCCCACCAACTTACACGAGAGTAGGCTAATGCTGGTATGAGTGGTGCAGACAGCAAGCGTAATGAGCTTCAACTATCACACCTAAAAAACTTATGTTGAACCTAAGAGAATAGTGATCCTCAAACTGTTTCAAGTAATAGAGAACCTAGAATTATGCTATTCTTTGCAGGCAGGAATACCACCACTCTCCCAGCAGAAAAAAAAAAGTCACGACGAAATACTTATTACTATTCAAATTCCATTTTATGTACCAGATCAATTATGTTAACAGAGAACATGGTATTATATATATGAAGTCAGCAAAGATAATTTTCTCTGTTGGCATAGAGGTAGCAATTTTCTAGTATAAAGTCCTAGACCATGTGTCTGGCTCATTAGTGTACTGACACAAAGATAAAATCCATGACATAACAGGTCGCAGGGGTCTTGTTCAATACACCCTCCAAGTAGTCTTCCAGGATTTGCTCTGCTCTCAATCATACTGGGAAAACAGACCCAATTTATAGTGTATAAAGAACAAAATTAGTAGTTTCCAAGTTTTCTTCATTAACATCAGCTTGCTATTTGTTCTGTTTTTATCAGGCATAAAAGTTTAAGAAAAATCTGTGAGAACGTAATAATTGAGGAAATTCTATTCATTACTATTTTTCTGTAAATTAGAAGGCGATCATTCTTTAATGTCTCTAGAACACCAGTACATAGCTTGAATATCATTCCATTAAAGGGAAAGCACTTTTTAAAGAAAACAGAACACTTACTTCTTAAGGTGCATGACCACAGTAGGCAATAATGTTAATTTTTTCAGTGCTGGTTTTTTTTGATTATTCAACTGCCTGTCTTCCTATAGGAAGAAAAAGACTTTTCTAAAAAAAAGTAAAAAGAAAGCAATCGCTTTTTTTTTTTAACTTTTTTAAAAAATTTATTTTTAATTGGAGGAAAACTACTTCACAACATTGTGCTGGTTTCTGCCATATATGAACATCAATCAGCCACAGATATACATGTGTCCCCTCCGTCCTCCCACCCTATCCTGTCTCTCCAGGCTGTCACACAGCACTGGATTTGAGCCCCCTGAGCAATACAGCAGATTCCCACTGGTTGTCTCATCTTGCACCTGGTGATGTCTATGTTTTAATGCTGCTCTCTCGATTAGTCCCACCCTCTCCTTCCCTCCATGCCCATGAGCCCATTCTCTGTCTCAGCTGCTGCCCTGAAGACAGATTCATCAGTACCATCTTTCTAGATTCCATATGTATGTGTTAACATACCATATTTGTCAGAGAACAATCGCTAACAGCAAATTATTAACACTATAATTCTAAGCTTTAAATATAACAAAGTGGCAGTTTCTCTGAGACACTAGAGGTTTTCCTACAAGAAAGAACTACATACAGTATAGGCATTTTGTAGTGCCAAAACCCACAAAATTGTTAGAATGATTAGTTTTAACAACTACAAATTGAGAGTAGCAATTTTAATTTAAAATACTGGCACAAATGTCAGGTTTTCAGAGTTCATTCAATGTAAAATTATACATGGAAAAATTTAGTTTATCATCAAGAATATATTCTAGCTATGCGGTTTGTAACAAAAAGAATATGTTATTAAAAACTTTTAGTCTTTGATATTTGGGTATTTTTTTTCCTACTTTTATTTTTGGTCACACTACAAGGCTCATAGGAATCGTAAGTTTCCGGAACAGGGATTGAAACTCAGGCCCTTGGCAACAAAATCTCGGTGTCTTAACTACTGGACCACCAAGGAACTTCCTCTGCTTTTTTAACTGTAGAAAATTTAAATTCTACAAACACAGAAAACAAAATGACACACTCCTGACACACACATTTCAACAATTAAACACACATGGCCAATCTTGCATACTGATCTCTCTAGCTGCTTTCCCCTTCACCCTTGAATTATTCTGGAACAAATCCTATACACATAGCAAAATACCTCAGCAAGTGCCTCTAAAAGAGCAGGACTTGTTTTTAATCATTGTATTTGGCCAATTTTTACATTTGAGCACAATTTTAAAATGAAATGAATTAAATGTAATCTCTTAATCAGAGGCAAAAGCATGACACATGAGTTTAAAACCTATTATGCATAAGTTTATAATGTTTTTGTATGTGAAGAAACATCACTTTGTGGTAAACTAGCCAAACCTGAGAGCAAAATCATTCCTCCATAAAAACAGCAAACCAGGGACTTCCCTGGCAGTCCAGATATTAACATACCATACTTCCAATGCAGAGGGTGCCAGTTTTGAACCTTGGTTGAGGAATTACATACTGTGTGGCCAAATAAATAAAACAGCAAATATTATGAAAAAGGCAAACCAATTCAGCTAACAAGGCTCATTTTACTAAATATTCAAGTCTTCATTTTTCCCCCCTAAAACATACTACTAAAAATTTCCATGTTTAACATTTAGAACATTAAACGCTTATCATAAAAAAATTAAGTATCTTTAATGTAAATTAAGCAAGAATTAAGATTTTTAAAAAAAAAAAAAAGGCAGGAATTCCCTGGTGGTCAAGTGGCTTGGACTTGGTGCTTTCACTGCCAAGGACATGAGTCCAATCTTGGTTGGGGAACTCAGATCCTGCAAGCCACAAAGTGTGGCCAAAAAACAAAACAGGTTATATAACCAATTATGGGAGAGAAAGAAGGATGAAGCCGGAAGTGACCAACCTCAGCAGCTTCATTCATCTTGACAATCATGGCACTCACAACATCGTCAGCATCACTAATAAAAGTGCCACCATCACGGTTGCGTCTGCGCTTGCCACTCATGCTCTTTTTCCGCTGTAACATCATCTCAAAGTCTGACAGGAAGTCCATGCTAAGCAGTAACACAAAAGCAAGTAAAATATAAATTCTCTTTTAAATACACATCTTCTTTTATGAGTTAAGAACCACCAATTTTTAAAATTCTAACTCAGTGAAGTGCTACTTTTTTAAGTATAAGTACTTTTAAAATTGTTTTTAACAGAACACAGTAAGTGATAAATTTTATGCTCAATTTTTCTACTATCCCAACTGTTACACATAAAACACATTTCAAATTTCAAGTTTTACCCATCACTCCATGGTTCAGTTTTAACTGCACTGCCTTTTGGGGGGAGGGAAAGAGTGGTGTCAATCATCTAAATACTTCTGTCTTATACAGGAATAACTAGGGGAAATATGTACTTCTCTCAAAACATAATATGACTGAGATAAAGATCGAAATGTACAAATCTGCTGCTGCTAAGTCGCTTCAGTCGTGTCCGACTCTCTGCGACCCCACAGATGGGGGCCCACCAGGCTCTCCCATCCCTGGGATTCTCCAGGCAAGAACACTGGAGTGGATTGCCATTTCCTTCTCCAATGCATGAAAGTGAAAAGTGAAAGTCAAGTCGCTCAGTCGTGTCCGACTCTTTGCGATCCCACAGACTGCAGCCTACCAGGCTCCCCCGTCCATGGGATTTTCCAGGTAAGAGTACTGGAGTGAGGTGCCATTGCATTCTCCGACAAATCTGCTAAGAGCCTCAAAAAGTCATCTTAAGCGTTCACCTGAATCTTTACACTTAAGAAGGGAGCAAATATGCTCTACCAAGTAAGAAGATGATATGGTTTACATAATTTAATTTCCAAAGGTATTAGAAACTCTCTCAGCTTAATTCTTGCACGTCACTAGGAATTAAGAAGGAAACTATTATTTACAGTATCATCTTTATAACCCTAACAGTAACTAACAAATCTTTCTATGTTTGGCACCTTTCAAGACACCAGATTTTTCTGCACACATTCCTATCATCTCAACAAAAGTATGTGAAATACAATCAAGCAGTATTCTATATCTAAAACTTTCCCCTCTGGGACTCCTAAATCAGTTTTCTCTTTCTCAACAAACTTTTATTGGGCTACTTTTTTGACTGAAAAGTAAGTTGAGATATGAATTAAAAAAGCCTGACAACCAAATAGCTCCACAAAGATAGCTAAGCACAGGGCAAATGAAAGAAAAATAGGTGCAAATTATTTTACAATAGCAACTGTATATAGAGAAGTAGACGGGAGAACAAAAATGGAAGATTCTTTCCTACACTTAATCAGGAACCCAGATAAGAAAAACAAAGTTAATCTTCATCTCATTTTAAAAGTTCTCTTTAACAAAGTCTATTAAACTTACTGTTTTCCTCTCTTTATGTTATCATCAGAATCTGAATCTTCTGCTTCTTTTACCTGTGTTTCACTTTTTTCTTCTTCCAAATCTTCTTGGTTAAAACCCTAAATGCAGGGTTAGTCAGTCAGTTATCACAACCTCATTACAGACTCTTCCGTGTAACTGCTTGCTCTTGGATACAAAAGATATATAGCAAAAAAGCTCCCTTCCCCTCTAGCCATTAGTGTTACTGGTTTTGTTTCCTCCCAGAAACACTTATGCTTACAGAAGCACTTTTACTTACTACATTCTTTTATTATACACACTGAGTATGGTATACTGTTTTGCACATTTCATATCTAACAAAAGAATCTGGAGTCAAACTGATATTGGTATAAACTATGTTTGTTTTTAAGGCTTTGTTTGATTTCATCAAACAACTGCAGCCATAATATAAATATTTCTCTACTGACATTTAGATATTGTAGTTGAAATCTTGAAAAATATCTGCAAACTGTCTGCAAATTGGTTATACCATTAACTCTCCTTCCAGCAAAGCACAAGTGAACCTGTTTGCTCACCTTCTCAGGACTATAGCAGGTTATCAAGCATTGACATTAGCAATCTCTGCACTGAGAAAAACAAAAGACATCTCTGTAGTTTTCTCTGCATCCACTTACTATGAGTAAGGCTAGGCATTTTTCAGGTTTTAAAGCTATCTGTTATCACTTCTCTGTGAACTCTCAATATCCAGTGGCCATTTTCCCACTGGATCTTTGTCTTACTGGTATAGAAAATCTCTTTAAAAATGAAGAGCAATCAGCCCTTGTTATGTGACAGGAACAGCACAATCCTCACACCTGTACAGTTTTGCAAATACAGTTTGATTTTGTTTATGGTAATGTTTTCCAGGCACAATTTCTTAACTTAAATGGCCAGTCTTTTCTTCACAGCTTGTAACTTTCATATTATAAAGGCCTTTCCAATGCTTTCCCTAGTATGCTGTTTTTCTCACTGAACTGAACCTACCAGCTGATGTCCATTCTCCACACTAGAAAAATATATCTTGTCCTTACAAATGTGGCTTAATGTTGAGTATAAGGCCTATGAGGGCAATGTCCAAACAATCTCTGGCATTCATTGAGTGAATTTTCTATTTTCTTTGGATTTGCTATTTTTCTACCATCTTGAACTATACTCTAAATTCATCTACTTTCATTCTCTCTTGCTTTAGTAATGAAAGTACTTACTTCTTTTTCAACATAAGAATTGTTTAACAAGTTTTAATTTTCTCTGGATGGCAAGGGTGTTTTATTTGCTAATTTTGTTTCCGACTTTTAATTTCACTGCATTCAGAAAATGTTGTCTATAGTTTCTATGTTTGGCAAAAGTTTAAATTTTATTTGGAAATGCAAAGAACCAAGAGAAGTCAAGGCAATCTTTGAGAAAAACAAACTTAAAGGACATAAAAAACCAAATGTCCAGAGCTATGCGTTAATAGTACAGGATACACTAATGGAACAGAAAAGATAATTCAGAAAAAGACTATAAGATATATATACACACTTTATTTATGACAAAGATGTCACTACAGAGTAGTGGAAAAGATTATCTGGGTCAACTAGGGGGTGGGGGGTAGAAATCTTGACTATCTCATACATACTGAACTTGTTTGTTTTTTATTCACTGAGTCACGTCTGACTCTTAGAACTCCATGGACTGCAGCCCACAAGGTTCCTCTGCCCATGGGATTTTTTCCAGGCAAAAATACTGGAGTGGGTTGCCAGTTCCTTCTTCAGGGGATCTTCCTGAACCAGGGATCTAACTTGTGTCTCCTGCATCGGCAGGCAGATTCTTTACTGCTGAGCCACCAGGAAAGCCCACATACCACACATAAAAACTCATTCTAGACAGACTATATAAATTAAATGAAAAGATAAGCAAGATTCTAAAGAATTACTCACCAGAATGTTTTTATAACCCTGGGAATAGGCAAAATTTCCCTACAATTCGAAAAACTTTCAACGTAAAGCAAAAGATTGGTAAAGCGGATTTACACTAAAAAGCTTTTGCTCATTAAAGACTCCATTAAGAAAGTGAAAAGGCAAGCCACTGAATAGAAGATATTTTTATCTTTTATAATCTCCAAAGGGGTTTCTATATCTGGATTATATAAAAAGAGAAACTTCTCGGACTTCCCTGGTGGTATAGCAGACAGGAATCCACCTGCCAATGCAGGGGACATGGGTTCAGTCCCTGGTCTGGGAAGATTCCACATGCCACAGAGCAACGGAGCCCATGCACCGTAACTGCTGAGCCTGAACGCTGCAACTCCTGAAACCCGTGAATCTAGAGCCTGCGCTCCCCAACAATAGAAGCCACCGCAGTGAGAAGCCACAGACCGCAGCTGGAGTAGCCCCTGCTCTCCGTAACTAGAGAAAGCCCTCACGCAGCAACGAAGGTCCAGTTCCAACAAAAACTTTAAATTAAAATAAAAAGGGACTCTTTGCTATCTTTGGTGGTAATTTTGGTCTGATGGTTCTATTGTTTACATTTCACTTACAGAATTGTGCATTCTCTTTGCAGGTCTGTCGATTTTTGCTTTGTATATATTATATGTATTTAAAGCCATGTTACTAAGTATATGGCTAGGTACAATTTAAAACCTTTTTCCAATATAAAGTGACCCTCTTTATCTCGAACAATAGGTTTTGCCTTAAAGTCTACCTCTCTGATATCCATATAGCTATATCAGCTTTCTTGTGGTTAGTGTTCAGAGACAGTATTCTTTTCCATTCTTTTATTTTCAACGTTTCTTTATCTTCTGTTTTGGATAAATTTTGAAACGAGTATATATATGCTCATTTAAAAAATCTAGTCTTTTTAAATTTGTTCTTTAACTGGAGCACTCAATACATTTCAGTGTGATATTATCAAAGTTTGTTATCTGCTATCTTACCATGTACTACTTTCTAACTGTCCCCCTGTTCTGTATTTCCTTTATTTTTCTCTTTCTTGCCTTCTTTTGGATTGACTGCTGCTGCTGCTAAGTCGCTTCAGTTGTGTCCGACTCTGTGCGACCCCATAGATGGCAGCCCACCAGGCTCTCCCGTCCCTGGGATTCTCTAGGCAAGAACACTGGAGTGGGTTGCTATTTCCTTCTCCAATGCATGAAAGTGAAAAGTCAAAGTAAAGTCGCTCAGTCGTGTCCGACTCTTCGCGACCCCAAGGACTGCAGCCCACCAGGCTCCTCCGTCCATGGGATTTTCCAGGCAAGAGTAGTGGAGTGGGGTGCCACTGCATTTTTCCTTTCTATTAGGTTGGAAGTTATACATTCCAATGGTATTTTTAGAGATTACAATGTGCATCCTGACTTACCAGACTACTAATGTATTTTTACATACCTTTGCAAAGACCTGTGAACATTTCAATTTCATGTAAATGCCCAATTTGTTACTGCCATCATGTTTTAATTTTAAACATGTTTTAAACCATAACAAACATGACTTTGGTTTGCATGACCACTACCCATTTAGCCTGAGCCACATATTCTGTTCCTCTTTTTCCCTTCCTGCATCTCTGACTTTCTGCCTGAGATAGTCTTTCTGCCTTTACCATTTCTTTCAGTTGGCATTTTGATAAGAGGAAACAAGAAGGGATTTTCATTTTTGTAGAACACAAAAGAACTCTAAGTTTAGTTCCTGGGTTCTATTACTTCTGCTGACACGTCAGCTATTAGAATAACTTGCTCTCTGAGGGCTTCCCTGGTGGCTGAGACAGTGAAGAGTCTGCCTGCAATGCAGAAAACCTGGGCTCAGTCCCTGGGTTGAGAAGATCCCCCAGAGAAGGGCATGGCAACCCACTCCTCTCTGAATGTACTTGTTTATTACCCTTTGGCTGCTTTCAAGACTTTCCTGCAATTTTATTGTGATGTATTTAGGGGCAGATTGGTTTGTATTTATCCCACTTGTAATCTGCAGAGTTTCTAGACTCTATGATTTATGAATTGTTTCTTTAAATACTGCTTCTGATATACGTATATTTTTCCTTTCTCCTTCGAGGATTCCAATTTACCCTGTTAAACCTTCTCATTATGGTTTTTACATTTTCTACACTAATATCTCAGTATTTCATTCTACATAGTTCCTTCTAACTTACCTTCCAATTCACTCATTTTCTTGTCAAATATGTCTACTCTGTGGTTAAACTCATCCACCAAGTTTTAAATTTCAGTTACTGTATTTTCAGTTTCAGAGTTTTTTAAAAAAATTAATGAATGTATTTAACCACTCTGGCTGTGGTGGTTTAACCATCACTGGTATTTAACCATCCCAGCGTGGTTCACGGGATCCTTACTGCATCACGCGGGACCGCTCCTTTCAGCCAGTAGCGGTGTATGGCCTCCAGGGTGCGCGGGCTCAGTAGTTGCAGCACACTGGCTTTAGCTGCTCTGCGGCACGTGGGATCCCAGTTCCCTGGAAAGGGATCAAACCCTCGTCCCCTGCACTGCAAGGCGAACACTTAACCACTGGACCGCCAGGAATGTCCCCAGAATTTCTACTTGGTTCTTTTCAAATATTAAAAAAAAAAACACACACACAACTATTTGCTCTAAGAAACTTTTAAATCTTTTATCTTGCTGAACACAGGTACTATCTAAAATTTCTATATCTAGAGTCCTTAGGTCTATTTCTACCATCTGTTGTTATTACTGTTTTCTTTTAAATTGTTAAGTGCGTAGTATGTATTTGAAAAACTACAGAAATAATTTGAGGTCTGTGATTATGTTAACTTTGTCCTGAAAGGTTTTTTTTTTTTTAACGTTTTGGCACATGGGATCTTAGTTCCCTGACCAGGGATAAAATTCAAGCCTCGTGTGGTGGAAGCACAATCTTAATCACTGGACTGCCAGGGAAATCCCTGTCCTGAAAGGATTTCTGTTTGAATATATCAGGTTCCTGAGAGCCAATGGGCTAATCATGGTAATCAAACTTCTGAGACTGAGGTTCTCCATGCTGTGAGATGACTCAAAGGTAACCTAAAATCTGAGCAAAGGCTATTTTAACTTCCAGTTCACCTTTAATCTTAGGAATCTCAATGCAGAGCATGAGTTTTTCAGGGTCACCTAACCTCAGCATGCCCTGACCTCGAAGTTTTGTCTCTTGAGCCTTGAGGCAACTGAAAATGAACTTACCCTCTCAGCCTGACTAGATGAATAGCCCAGAGAAAGCAATTCTAAATTCTGAGCTTACCTCTTTAGGGTTCTACCTTTTGCTGGGTTTTATCTCATTTTTATGATGACGAGCAACTTTTTGAAACATTCTGTCTAGCTTTTGTAGTTGTCCTTAGCAGAAGGACAAATTGCATCACCTGCCATTGCTATAACTGGAAGCTCCATTACTGTGGCTCTCTGTCTCTAGCGTTATAAGTCCCTTTCACTGCACTTCAACGTGTTCCTTCCTGCCCTTAATACAATTCTGCCTGTTATACTCCTGTTATGCCTTTGCAGGCCCTTTCATTTCACTTTCTGAATACCTTTTTTCTAAATTATTCTGCTGGATACATTATAGTTGTTTATTCTTACTTACTGGAACTCTGCCATAAAAAAAAACAAACATAAAGAGGAAATATTTCCATCTTATACTTACTGTAAATTCTTCCTCCTCCTCATCACCAGATTCTCCAAATATGTCTGCAATAAGATTTCTAGAAAAGAAATATAAACAATTTTCATTTGTTTTCTTCTCATTTGCATAGGAATCACGAAATCTTTTTCTACTAAGGTATAACTTACATATAGTAAAACATGTGGGTCTCATGTGTCCATTTCAATGGGTTTTGACAAAGGCACACATTTATGTAACCATTACCTTAATCGAACAACTCCATCTCCCAGAAAGTTCCTTTGTGGCCCTTTCTAGTGAGTCCAATGTATAAATATCCCAGAGGCAACTGCCATTCTACCTACCATCACATTAGTTTTGCCTGTTCTTGCACTTCACGTAAGTGGAATTAGATAACATGTCCCTTATGCTTCTTTCACTTTTAAGATAGTGTTTTTGAGATTCACCCGTGCTGTAGTGTGCAGCAGTAGCCGAAGAATTACAATTCTACATCTCCCACAGCCATGAGTTAGGCAGGGTATACTGCATTACGCTTCAACACAGAATTTTAATGTAAGTTTAAATAACTTGAAAGACAAACTCCTCTCTACCACCTTATATGAACCCTGGGAAGTTCAGGTTACACTGTCACTTACTCTTCTTCATTCCCTGACTCACTATCACTCCCAAACAGGTCCTTCTCTTCATTTTTCTTATCGGACAGTTCTTTCCCCGCTTCTTCGTCACTGTCAGATGCTATCGTCTTCTCTCTTTTGCCTGATTTGTCCGATATAACGTCACTGTCAGAGTCATCTGCATCAGAGACAACACGACTCTTCTTTGCTGCTGTTGAAACAGAAAACCATCATTAATCTTATTCACCATGGTCACTGTGTCAGTAAGTACAGCAGGTGCTCTAAAATGGCAGTATGTGGCAAAAATCAAAGGTCTTATAACACAGTTTAGAATAAAAAAAACTTAAAGATTCACTTAAAGAGTCATCTTACAATTAGATGATATTAGGAAAAAGAGGCCAAAAGATGAAGTTTTTCACCAAAATAAAGTGGGCATCAATAGCTACCTTTCCTTTGGGGGAACGAAGAAAATAAGACTAGAATCTCTTCCATGCTGCCTAGTATTAGCAGAACTCTTAAGGCTTGGATATTCTTTTGTGGAATCCCCATTTCTCAATTATCCATCACTGCTCAATCTGGAATTTCAAACTGCACGTATGTTGCTCTTTTCCCTTCTCCTTTAATAACTGTCAGGTTATTGGGGAATGTCTTTTCCAAAGAAGATATTTCATAAAAAAGTAATCAAGTAGTAAAGATTGGAATACTCTGTGGAGACACCAAGTCTCTAAATAAGAGTACCTCACAAACTTCTTGGCATTCAGTGATGTTTAAGAAATGAAGACAGGTACCCGTGGGAGCTCAGTCACTGTATGGATGGGATGTACTGCATTAGCTGTCAAAGAGACCCACTGCTAACTCTGGATACAGCTGAGTTTTCATGTAAACATATTTCCTTGAACATTACCCTTTCTAGTAAAAAACAAACAAACAAAAAATTTTCATGTAAATCTTCCATATTGCCATTGTCATGCAGTCTATCTTATCAACTTGAAGCAGTTAGAACTTAACAAATACTGCTAAAAGAATTCAAAGGAAATTTAATATTAAGACTTGCCAATGAGGGAATTTCCTGGTGTCCAGTGGTTAAGATGCTGCATTTTCATTGCCAAGGGCCTGAGTTCAATCCCTAGTTGGGGAACTAAGATTGCATAAGCCAGAACTATGCTTCATAGTTATAAGTTTAGACAATAAGTAAAACTACTGATAAACAGCCCAAAATAATTCCTTACATGCTTTCTCTTCATCATCACTATCAGAAAGCACAGCAGCTTTTCGCTTTGCTACTTTCTCCTCCTCCCCTTCTTTTTCTTCTTCCTCATCACTGTCAATTTTGGCCCTTTTAGGTTCTTCCTCCTCGCTGTCAGAACTGTTGAACCGCTTCCTGTCTACACTGGCATCTCAGGAAAGGAGTCGTTCTGCACTTCTGTATCCTCTCCCTTATTCTCCCCATCACTGTCCTCATCAGACTCTGGTTTCTGTTTGTGTTTGGAAGCATCCTCAGTTTCTGAATCACTGGCAGGTCCCTTCTGAGGCTCCTCACTCTCAGAGTCACTGACTCGAGGTTTGGGAAGCTCCTCATTTTCAGAATCACTGGCCTGATTCCTCGGGGGGTCCTCACTTTCCGAATCACTTATTCGGGGTTTGGGAAGCTCCTCATTTTCCGAGTCACTGGCTTGGTGCCGTGGGGGATCCTCACTTTCTGAGTCACTGATACGGGGTTTGGGAAGCTCTTCATTTTCCGAGTCGCTGGCTTGGTGTCTTGGCGGGTCCTCACTTTCTGAGTCACTGATTCGGGGTTTGGGAAGCTCCTCGTTTTCAGAGTCACTAGCCTGAGTCCTCTGAGGCTCCTCACTTTCTGAGTCACTGATCCGAGGCTTGGGAAGCTCCTCACTTTCAGAATCACTAATTCGAGGTTTAGGGAGCTCTTCATTTTCAGAGTCACTGGCTTGGTGTCTCGGAGGTTCCTCACTCTCTGAGTCACTGACTTGAGGTTTTGGAGCACCTTCTGTTTCCGAGTCACTGGCAGGACTTTTGGGGAGCTCTTCAACTTCTGAATCACTGGCAGGAGGCTTCCTAACATCTTCATTTTCGGAGTCACTTGCATGCCCATTAAGCAGTTCCTCATTTTCAGAGTCACTCGCAGGTAACTTCCTGGTCTCCTCACTTTCCGAGTCACTCCCATGGTGATTGACGTCTTCATTTTCAGAATCACTGGCAGGAGGCTCTGCATGCTCTTCAGATTCAGAGTCACTGTCCTTTTGTCTCTGGAGTTCCTCACTTTCAGAGTCACTGGCATTAAGATTTGAGGGGTCATCATTGTCAGAGTCTGTCACCTGATGTCTTTTGTTGAGGCTATCTTCTCGATCACTAGGTTCATTCTGAAAAATTAAGGGAGAAAGAAATTAGAAAAGTAAAAAAAAATTTGGTAGTAAAAATGTTAAACTTTTCAGCTATTTTTTCAAAAATGTAGGCGTATGCCTGCTTAAATGTAGAATTCTTATAGTATACATATATAGAAACACCCCACTTTAAAAGAGGCCCACTGATCTGTGAAATGGCTAATATGGTTTAGATATAAAAATGAGGAAAGACAATCTGACTTCATGAAATCTGTAAAGCATACCTACTCTATAGAACACTTATATTTTGAAAAGCTAGATTAAAAAACAGCAACAAAAAAAAAAACCTTAACTTTCTCATATAATTCTAGCTCCTAAATAAACTCTTTAAATAAATACATGCAAACATACACCCAAGTTATTTTTTAAAAAGAAACAGTCTTTGGTTTTATAAGGTTAAAGCTCTCTTAAAGAAAAGAATTATATAACTTTACTTAAAGGGCCAAATTGTACCTAGAGCACATTCTCCCAAGTGAATCTGAACAAATGGGGAGCAAGCAGTTCACAGAGCCAAATATAAAGTGTTAGGTTTCCTCCTGCTGGTTTACTCCTCACAACAGTGTTTTTCATGATAAGAAAACTGAGGTTTAGAGCAGTCTTGGTCATACATCCAAGTAACCCTGGCACAAAAATTTAAGTTTTAGGGAATCATATAACATCACATGAAGTAATCTGAAAACTCTAGGGTACAAAGGTGTGATACAAGTATATTATAGCTGTGTTTTTTTAGAATGCAGAGAAAAACATATAAAATTAAACATATCAAAACACTAACAACTAGAATGTGGGGAACTTTTTCCCTTCTAGTATCTGAACTCTCAGTAAGACGGTAATTAATATTCTGGCTTAAAAAATAAAGTACTTCTGTGTTTGAGTTTAGCCAGTATTTTTCTTTATAATATATGATGAACATTACTTGGACTTACTTTAGCACAGATCAATTCTCAAGCAGCAAAGAAACAAAAGTATAAGCCCACTATATCATGTGATGAAATAATTAAGTAGTAAGACAATTCAGTGACAAGATAAAACGCTTATAAAACAGCTTATAACATAAAAATTTGAGGGCTTTTTCCCCTCTGTATTTCACTGCCATCGTGACAGTAGAGTTCCAAAGACATAACTGCTATAAATATATTCATTCAAATACAACATAGTCAAGAAATTTTTTAAAATCATTAACTTTTCAAATTTCCCAAAGGTATTTTCTTTTATTATCATGGGTCACTCACAGCATAGCACTGTATTCCTTGTCAGTCATACACCCTGTTACCCCAATAAAACTGGCATTTATCTATTAAATTAGGACAGGAGAAATAATAGAATTTTTTCATACTGTACAAGATATAGTACTCCATATATTGCTAGAAGCTTATTTTTGGCTGTATTTCATAATTTTTTATGTTTTGAAAGAATATAGATGAGAAAATTAACTATCTAGAATGTGACACCTAAAAAGGCATTTTTTGGCCTGCTGTCTTCACTGAGAAGGTACACTCTGTGCTTCAGAGCACAGAAGGGTGTCTAGTATACACAAAATCATAGTAAGAATTCGCTGAATGAATAATAAGAATTAAATGTTAATAATTTAAAATGAGGAATAATGAACTCAACAAGTATTTGCTTCAAGTCTACTATATACAAGGTGCTAAGAATCAAGGCTGAACATGTCTCAGTGCCTGACCTTAAGGAAATATTACCTAGTGAGCTGGCCACATACACCCTAACAATAGTGCAGCACACACTGTCCTAAAGGGGATATTCTGAAAGCCAGGAAGTGATTTATAGTAAACTAGGCCACAAAAGGTGTGCAGACAACAGGTATTTAGTTAATTGGTGATGACAGAGTTAAGAAGTTAACCACATTGTTGAGGGTGGAAGGCAAAACATACGGGTACCAGCAGAGGCAACTAAAGCAGGAGGCAGAAGGGAAATTGTTGACTGCCTTTTGGAATGCTTTCAATAACATATTCATGACATAACTCTAACAAGATGTTCTTATGACTCAATTTATTTCAGCTGCAAACAACACAAATCATTTCAGGCTAACTCCAGAACAATCTTTCAGAATCATAGCAGGATGAATGGTTAAAGGCTCTAGAAGGGCAGGAACCAGGGCAGTTCAGGGAGCTCAGAAAGGAAACTCAAGGACCTTTCACTAGAGACTTAGCTCTCACCATTGATAAATTTTGGTGCCTTGGACCTCAATTTTAAGTTCCCAGAAGACATGATCTAACAGGTCATGGCAACAGAGGATGTCCAGTGGGGTTACAGCCAAAGCAGAGGCGCAGCGCTTGGAGAAAGAAAGAAGACAGAAAGACTCCCCAAGAAAGAAGAGGCACCATGAACTGAGCAGTCATTCCAAAACGCATCTGTTACACTTCACCCTGGACTTCCCGACCAAGGACGTGACGTGCAATAACGACTGTGAAATTATGAATGCTCAGCAATTTTTGAGGTGACTTGTAAGAACCTGGGTATCTACCCATCAGGTGTGGTACAATGGAGGAAAAGTGGGAAATCACCGTGGTAAGACAGTACTGATTGATAGAATCAAGTTGGACAATGTACTTCGGTGAATACATTGTAAGACTTGGGAAAAGAGCATATTAGAAATTATATGGTAAAACTTAGAAGTTATCAAAATGATATTAAAAAAACTTTAGACTGGTTTCAGCAATTAGTTTAAATTGTAAACCTAAAAACAGTGCTTTTTAAAAGTCATATTTGATATCAACAAATAAACAGTGGGAGCCCCAGGTGGCACAGTGGTAAAGAATTTGCCTGCCAATACAGGAGACAGAGAGATGCAGCTTCAGTCCCTGGGTCTGGAAGATCCCCTGGAATAGGAAATGGCAACCTACTCCAGTATTCTTGCCTGGAGAATCCCACTGACAAGAGGAGCCTGGCGGGCTACAGTCCATAGAGCTGCAGAGAGTCAACACGACTGAGCAGCTCAGTGCACACATGTGCCATTTAAACACTATTTCTTAATATGAAAGAATCACCCATTTTAACTTTCAGAGAAACTGAGCTCTCTACCAGTCCTTAGAGGCTTTAGACATGTCTGTAATACCTCATATCCCGCCTTAAAATCATTTACACTACAGTGGTTACCCATAATGAATGAATTGGTTGATGAATTGGTTGTTCGTCTCAGCAAATGGTAACAGATTCCTTACGACCAGTGCCACAATTTGCAGAGATAATTAACATCCTAAATTAAAAATTAATTAAAATGATATAAAGCAAGTATCAATTTGTAAATGTCAAAGAAGTATAAGAATGTCAAATAGAAGTCCCTGTAAAGAACCAAAAAACTGGGGACAAGTGTTTCCTCCTTATTAATTAAAAGAATTAAACTCAAAGCAGTTGAACTTGCAAACCAACCCTTCATCATAAATTGGTAAAACATTCAACACCACCAAGTCATATAGTAAATTCCATGAGGAAGTATTTACAGGAACATTTTCCAAAACATATTTCACTGGATCTTAGTTCAAGAAGACAAATTTTAAATCCTCATTGTGGAGCTTTGACAATATATATCACGGTAAGAGCATAAGGAAGGCTCTCAGAAATCCAGTTTTTATTACTGCTGCTGCTGCTGCTAAGTCACTTCAGTCGTGTCCGACTCTGTGCGACCCCATAGACGGTAGCCCACCAGGCTCCCCCGTCCCTGGGATTCTCCAGGCAAGAACACTGGAGTGGGTTGCCATTGCCTTCTCCAGTGCATGAAAGTGAAAAGTGAAAGGGAAGTTGCTCAGTCATATCCGACTCTTAGCGACCCCATGGACTGCAGCCTAGCAGGCTCCTCCGCCCATGGGATTTTCCAGGCAAGAGTACTGGAGTGGGGTGCCATTGCCTTCTCCGAGTTTTTATTACACAATGCTGTTAATCTAGTGTAGCTCCTGAAGGGCTGCAAGGCTTCTGACTTTGTGAAACTCCAGCTTTACAGCAATCATACACATAATAAAATAAAGATATATACCTGAGTGTCTTTTGTCAAAAGCTGGTTGATCTTAGAATCAGTCAAAAACAAAAACACTTCTGCTGGGTACTAGAAAAAGAAAATGTCTACACAAAGTTTAGGAGTTTATAATGATGGGATTCCCTGGTGACTCAGTGGTAAAAATCTGCCTGCCAATGAAAGAGACACAGGTTTGATCCCTGGTCTGGGAGGATTCCACATGCCTCAGAGCAACTAAGCCTGTGCATAACTACTGTGTCTCTGCTATAAAGCCTGGGAGCCACAATTACTGAAGCCCGCGCGTCCTAGCAATGGCACCCCACTCCAGTACTCTTGCTTGGAAAATCCCATGGATGGAGGAGCCTGGTGGGCTGCAGTCCATGGGGTCGCTAAGAGTCGGATATGACTGAGCAACTTCCCTTTCACTTTTCACTTTCATGCACTGGAGAAGGCAATGGCAACCCACTCCAGTGTTCTTGCCTGGAGAATCCCAGGGACGGGGGAGCCTGGTGGGCTGCCGTCTATGGGGTTGCACAGAGTTGGACACGACTGAAGGGACTTAGCAGCAGCAGCGCACCCTAGAGCCCATGCTCCACAAGAGAAGTCAGTGCAATAAGCAGCCCGCACACTCCAACTAGAAAGTGGCCCCTGCTGGCCGCCACTAGAGAAAAGCCCACGTAGCAATGAAGACCCAGCACGGCCAAAAACAAACCAATAAATAAATCAAAATAGAAAGTTTATAATGATGACGCAAACTCCCATCTACCTCTCCAGACTCATTTCTGCCCTTTCGCCAGCATCAGCTCTATGCACTGCACCAGCAGTTCCCAAACCCTTGCATAAAGAATCGCCTGGGAAGCTCTGGTGAAAACACAGATTTTTGTGCTTCTCACTTCCAGGTATTCAGATAGTAAATCTGGGGAAGGGGTCAAAGAATCTGCATTTTGACATCTAATCCAAGTGACTCTAACTGCACATTAAAATTTTACTGCAGACACATGGAACTACAGACTTCACTACATTACTCCTTGTTTTCACCTTACCTTGTCCTTTTCATATCTCAACACGAGGCAAAAACACCCCCTTCCTGAAGCCTCTTTCATCCTTCTCTCTAAGTAGAATGGATTCCGTGAAATATAATATGACAGTTCACAATGTGGACTAAGAGTCTATAAGATCTAGGCCATCTAGGCTTGTGGCTCATCTTCTGCTGTAAAATTTAGGGAAATTATCTTAATTTCCCAAAGTCCTCAATCTGACAGAGTCAGAAATAGTATTTACAACTTAAGAGGACGGTCTATTCAGAGGACCAAATGCTTGTGCCTGTGAGCACTCAATATATGTTGCTAATCATCCGTAACCAATTATTAATTATAAGATACATCATCTGTGCAGGCTGAACTGTCCGTCATTCCTCCCTTCACGTCACCAGAGCATCTTGTGCATCCACCTCACTAAAAGGTGGTTTTTTTACATTTATCTTCATAATATGAATGATCTTCATAATATGAATGGTCTCTTAAGATAAGAGACCATTTAAGAAAAGTAACCCAAAACCTATCTTTTACCTTTGGTATACAAATAAAACAAACCCCACAAGATAATGCTTAACAAAAAAGAACCAAAGCAAAATGTTTTTCTCATTGATTTGGTAGCCTCAGAAACAAAGGCTGAAACCTAACACAAAGAAAGGACATAAATGGAATTGAAAGAAGTGCTAACAAATAGGGTAAACAGGAGAGCAATGTCTAAAAAGAATCTTCTACAGGCCTCAATGTACTCCTCATAGGAATGCTTTCCTTATAGTAGCACAACCTTTCTGTGCAAAGACCCCAATGACTGCAGACTGCTGTCTCTTTTCAATTCAAAGTAAAGCTGGGGCTAATGGGGCTGTCACCAATTTCAACCAAAGATGGATACTTGTGCCCACTAGCCTCTGCCTACAGTCAGCAAAAAAGGAGAAGCCAGGCGCTATTTCCAAACAACCTCTTTCTGAATAGCCCCATACACTATTTTTTCCTGTGAGCCCCTCAAGAGGGGAACATTACTATTCTATGTAGATAAAACCTATAAAGTGGATTCTAAAACGCACATTACTTTCCATATATTTTCTGTGGAACAAAAACCAGCTGATCACAAGCCACAACTAATTTCATGCTGCTCAAGAGAATATTCAAATAAAACACAAAAATTAGAACTGGCAACTAGTTATAACTAGGTTGCATTCATGCTCAAATTGCTTTATTTTAAAAATTGTGTTTCCAAAGAAGTTAAACTGTCACTCTTTGCAGATGACATGAAGATTCTAAAGATGCTACCAGAAAACTACAAGAACTCATCAGTGAATGTGGTAAATTTGCAGGGTGCAAAATTAATACTCAGAAAATCTGTTGCCTTTATATACACAAGAACGAAAGATCAGAAAGAGAAACCTCAAGCAGTGATTCTATTTACCACTGCATCAAAAAGAATAAAACACCTAGGAGTAAACCTACTTTCCAGCCATAACACTCACTCCTGAAACACAAGTCCTTCTCAGTTCTACAACTCTGGACCTGTGGTTCTCTCCAGCTAGAAGTATCACCACCACCTCTAACTGGCTTCTCTATCTGGTAATGTCAGTCATTTCTCAGAGTCTACTTAGCCCACCCTCCCATCCTCCTACAGTTCTTTGTATGTGCCCTTTATGTGATTTTAAAATATATTTAGTTATTTGATGCATGTTAATAAAAATAGGTAACTATATAAAATGATGGGACAGTTATTCTAGTTATTTTCCTTTGATTTCAAATATTAATGTGCAAACACAGAAAAGTATATTAAAATTGCCTTCAACAACACAACCCAAAGATCACCATTATTTACATTTTTAACAAGAAATTTCCTCCCAATCTCTTCTCTGTGTGAATTTACTTTAAAACAGTAAATAAGGATCTAGAATCACAATTTAATGGTTGGTATCTTTCAAGTAACACACTGAATTCTCCCGTTTCACAAAATATTTTTTTGGCAACAACTGTAGTGGCTGCACTGCCATTCTTAAAAATGTTCTTTATATTTTAATTACTAGTTTTCACTTTGCTGGACACTTACTACTTCCTTTCTCATGCTTTCTATGCCTCATTTGTCCATTTCCGTGTTCTCAACCTGGGGGTGGTTCTGAGTCCTCCCCTAAGGGGCATTTGGGAATGCAGAGGCCCCTTGGTAGCAATGACTGGAAAGGATATGTTCCTACCATTTTATTTAATGCTTTGGAACCAAGATACTAAATGTCTTGCAATATAAAGGACTGCCTCTAAATGACAACAGCTGGCTTACTCAGAATCATCTGTTTAGCACTGAGTGGGGGAGGCCACATCCACACACAGGCAGGAGAACCAATGAGATGAAAGAGCCAAAGGGCCCAGTAGTGACTGTGTTAACAGAGTAACAAGTAAAGCATCCTGGCCTCTTCTGGAACCTGAACTGGGAAACATAGCTTCAACCAACTAGTAAAGAGAGAGAAAAATAAGCGAAGTGAAAACTTCTGGTATGCTCTGCTGACACACTCTACAGTGAAATCTGTTAGAAGTATTTAAAAACAGCCATTCAGGGACTTCCCTGGGGTTAAGACTCAGCACTTCCACTGCAGCAGGTGAGGGTTTGATCCCTGGGCAGGGAACTAATATCCTGCATGCCATGGGGTGTGGCCAAAAAAAGAAAATTTGAGAGGAAATAAAAAGACACATCTTTAAATGTAAATAAAAAAAAAATTAAAACCACCATTCAAAGCCTCTGGAAATGGTACTAAAGACAAAGAGCAAATAAAGAAGCATCTATCCAAGAAGGTCTACAAAAATTTGGTAAGAAAGGCAAAAATAGCTGGTATTTGAACAAATACTACTCCTTACTTCCACTCTCAGAGATCAGCAAGAAAATGATTCTACTCCAGGCTGCTGCAGTCAAAACCAGGGTACTCTCTTCCTCTAGCTCCTAAGAGTGGGGTTTCTTCCCGGGAAAAGCATGATGTCAGTGTTTCTCATTTTGCCTCCAGCTACCTGTTGCTGTAGGTAAGTTCCCAGCAAGTGCGGTTGAAACTGGTGGCTCCCAATCACAGTAAGAAGGCTCTCCTGGGGGCAGAGCACACTGAGGATGCTGGAGCCCTCATCGCCTTTGCCCGAACTTGTGCACAGTGGTTCCACGCGAGAGAGGTAAGCCAGGAGCACTTCAGGCTGCTATCCAATTCCCACCCGCACTGCGAGCTCAGCTTCTGGAACTAGGATGCCACTCAGAGAGAAACCTACCATAGCCCTTTCCCTCCCAAACTCCGGATCCCTGGCTCAGAGATTTTGCTTGGGGAAAAAGCAGGCAGTAAGATTTCTCTGGTGGTCCAGGGGTTAAGGATCAGCCCACCAATGCTGGGGACACAGGTTTGATTCCTGGTCTGGGAAGACTCCACATGCTGTGGGGCAACCTACCCCATACACAACTACTGAGCCTGTGTGCCTAGACCCCGTGCTCTGCACCGAGATGAAAGCCACCACCACGAGAAGTCCATCCACTGCAGCTAGAGAATGGCCACCACTTGCCGCAACTAGAGAGCCTGCATGCAGAGACGAAGATCCAGCATAGCCAAGTATATACATAAATAATAAAAAGCAGGCAGTAAACCAGATAGCTTCTAATTTTTCCCCAAAGAAATCAACTTCATCTGTAACCAAGCTTGGGGAAGTTCAGGCTAAGGCACTTTCACTGGAAGTTGTGGTGAAATGCACTTAGGAGGAGATTCAAAATATAGATGAACTGTAGGCCAGCTAGTCTGCAGGAGATAAGCAGGTAATAATATAGCTAGGAGGAGCCAGACTAACTTGTTGAGCAATTTATGCCAAAGGGCAATGCTGAAAAAAAAGAACAGCTTTGTGGAGTTTTAACAGCTGATGACGGTCACAGAAAGAGGAAAAAAAGAGCCCTATTAATACTACTATCATCCCAGGTGACAGTCAGCATGCCCCAAATTGCACATCTGAGGATGCAACATCAGAGATTTAAAGCTGTGGGTGAGGAAACAGAATTCACTAAAATAATCCAGCCAGTCATTCAACAATTCAAAACATCCATCTTCCAACAATAAATGAAAAGGTATGCAAAGAAATTGGAAAGTTGACCCATAACCAGGAAAAAAGCAGACAACAGAAACTGCCTGTGACAGCAACCAGATACCAGATTTATCAAAAAAGACTTCAAAGTGGCCATTTGTAAACACGCTTAAAGAATAAAGGCATGATGACAATATCATATCAAATACACAATGTATATAGAAACAGAAATTTGATTACTTAAAATAACAACACAATAAGATTAACAACTGATTCCTCAATGGAGACAATCGAGGCCAGAAAGCAGTGGGATAACATATGCAAAGAGCTCAAAGGACAACTGAGTAAAGGAAATGGCAGCCCACTCCAGTATTCTCGCCTGGAGAATCCCATGGACAGAGGAGCCTGGTAGGCTACAGTTCACGGGGTTGCAAACAGTCGGACATGACTGAGCGACTTCACTTTCTTTTTTTCTTCAAAAAAAAAAAAAAGTTAAGAACAAAAAAAGAAAACTTTTCCAGATGACCAAAAGAGCAAAGAATCTGTCTAGCAAACCTACCACACAAGAACTGCCAAATGAAGCTCTTCAGGCTGAAAGTAAGTGACCTCAGCGACTCCACATGAAAAAAACAATGACCACCAGTAAAGGCAACTCTATGATTATAAAATCTGTATTTTTTCCTTTCTTGATGTAACTGATTGAAACAACAGTGCATAAATACATATATATTGTATTGCTGAACCTGCATTTCCCAATGACAACCAAATGGCAACCCACTCCAGTATCCTTGCCTGGAAATCTCATGGACACAGGAGCCTAGTGGGCTACAGTCCATGGGATCGCAGAGTCGGGCACGACTGAGAAACTAACACTTAACACTTTCCAATGACAGTATAAAGAAAGTGGATGGGAACAAAGTTGTATTACATTAAGTTAGAACTTTAGCATGTACTTGAAGTTATCAGCTTAAAACAGACTGGTAAAAGATATTTTACATAAGCCTTATGGTAAGTCACAAAGCAAAAAGGTGTAAGTAATCTTAGCATACTGCTACAAAAAATCATCAAACCACAAAGGAAGAGAGCAGGAGAAAGAAAAAAGAAATGGCAAAACAGTAAGAAAACAATGAACAAAATTGCAATAATAAGTCCCTAACTATCAATATCTACTTTAGAGGTAAATCGACTCAATTCAACAAAAGACAGAGTGGCTGAATGGATGGGGAAGAAACAAACTGAGCTATGTGCTATCTACATGAGACACTTCAGCTTTTAGGACACAGGCAAGTTGAGGAAAAAAAGGGATGGAAAAAGATATTCCATGCAAATGGAAACCAAATGAAAGCAAAGGAAGCTATATTAGCTATATCTATAATAAGAGAAAATAGAGTTTTAGAAAAACTATAAGATACAAAGGAAATCATTATATAATGATAAAAGAGTTACTCCAATGAGAGAATTTAACATTTGTAAATATTTATGCACCCAAATCAGAACACCTAAATATTAATAGACCTGAAAGAAGAAATAAGATATCTATGCAATAACTGTAGGGAACTTCAACCTCTCACTTTCAACAATGGACAGAACAGACAGAAAATCAATAAGGAAGTACTGGGCTTAAACCACATTAGACCAAATGGACTGAAGAGACATTTACATAATGTTTCACTCAATAGAAGCAGAGTACACATTTTTCTCAAGTGTACATACAACAAACTCCAGTATAGATCAGATGTGAGGCCACAAAGTCAGTCCTAATAAATTCAAGACGACTGAAATCATACCAAACATCTTTTCCGACCACAATGGTATGAAAGTAGAAATCAATTATGAGAAGACAGAAAATTTCACAAATATGTGGAGATCAAACATCATGTTACTGAACAACCAATGAGTCAAAGTAGAATTCAAAAAAATATTTTTGAGACAAATGAAAATGGAAATACAATATGCCCAAACTTATGGAAAACAGTAAAGTAGTTCTCGAAGGAAGGTTGTGATGGATGCCTTCAGTAAGAAAAAGAAATATCTTAAACAACTTTATACCTCAAGGGACTGGAAAAAAAGAATGAACTAAGCTCAAAGCTATTATAAGAAGTAACAAAGGCTAGAGCAAAAATAAATGAAAGAGAGACTAAAAATACAACAGAAAGATCAATTAAGAATTGTTTTTTAAAAAGATAAGTAAATAGGCAAACTTTTAGCCAGACTTACCA